>VDFB02000020.1:29184566-29240485 GCA_007258455.2 Sequoia sempervirens
CATATCTGATAGCATCTCTCTCAGCCATCGGACGCAATGTGAGGAATGTGTCTAGCTTACTAATCCATGCCTGGGCTGTCACCTTACCACTACCATCAAACATCGCTAGATTGAGCCTGTTGGTTGCATGCTTCAGATCATTATTCTGGTATCTAGGTCTCCAATCCTGTCGACCTCTGTGGTGCTCTCGCCTCTGAGTGACAAAACGGTCAAAAGAAATCCTCTCTCTGACCTCCGGTGGTACCAACTCCCACTCCTCGTTCGCTGCCATAAGTGTATCAGTGAACAACTCCTCCTACTCCTCACCTGCGATAGCCTCATCGGGCTCCTGTCTCACAAAAGTAGGCCTAGTGGGCCTATCTGCTGTCCGTGAGGCTGTCCTAGGTGCCCTGCGAGATCCTACTTCACTCCTCTCGTCGTCACGATGTGGTGACTGTCTCCTCGGAGTACCCAATCTCTGAAGTGCTACAGTCAACTGTTGTAATACATCATTAGACTGCCGTTGACCTGCTCGTAAGTCTCTGAGTGCATGTAAAACCTCTGCATCGTCCTGATCTCTAGGGTTTTGAGGAATATCATTTCTAGGAACATCTGTTCTGTCAGCCATGTTTTCCGGCTGCCGGCTTGAACCCTGCTGCCTGTCAATCAGAGCTCGTCTGCGTGTGTAATACCTGTGAGACACAATCTGTTCTGGCTGCATATGACTGCTAAACCCTCAGGATGGCAAGATTTAGCTCTGATACCACAGTAGAAACCCCTTGTTTCCCCTGTTTCTGAATCTGACTATTTTTGTTTGTTTTCTGAAGTTTTTGGTTTTTTTGTGATTTTTGAGCATAAAAGTAATAATGCGATTTTGCAAAGAATTGAGAATAAATTCAATAAAAATCATTCAACTCTGTAAACTATAGAATCTATTGAGAATAGGGACGCCAGACTATCTATTATTCTTTTGAGATGATTACAATAAAGATCCAGTTACATGCAATCAAAAAGGCAACACTTTATTTGATAAAAACCTGGTTTTTCTTCAGCAATAAATGATCTTTTTGCAATGGTACGGCTGCAATGAATGCTCCCTTTCTCTTCTGTCAGATGCTCGAGAGAGGATCCCTTGGTATTTGCGCCCCAATAGATGAAACCAGATGATGAAGAAAGAAGGCGATTTGCCTTGTCTGGAAAGTACGGCTTCTTCAAAGTACGGATCTGCTGCAAGGAAGTACGGCTGTAGCAGCAGCAATAAATGCAAAGTACGGCTCTCTTAACTCCTTCCAGAACATCAATAAAAATGACGCCTCAATGTAAGAACCCTTCTGGAATAGAAATAGAATAAAAACTCTGAAGATAAATGATCTCTGAATGCTCTGTAATTTCTTCTGGATGAAGAAATCCCTCTGCCTGGCAATAAATCGGATGATATCTCACACCCTCTGAACTGCTCTCACTGGAGATGGCTCGTTCCCCAATGCTCTGAGACTGAAACCCTTGGCTTCCGTGCTCTGCTCAAGACTTGATTAATTTTCAATTCATAATAACATAATGGCTCGAATTTCCAAGCAAAGCTTATATCTCCTTTGAAAAGTGTGAATTCCTTAATAATAGGGAATCATTAAAAATTCGACATTTCTTATTTAATTCTTTCAATAGTCTCAGACCAAATTTTTCGTTATAATTTAATATCACAAATGGCCCCCTTCCATGATGGGCGACCCCTCAGCTTAAATCACTTAAGTCATAATATTAAAATATCACAACTTTATATTATATGCTCCAATTAATTAATATTTAATTATTTCAATTAAATATTAATATCTCTCTAAATATTCACCCGATGCACGAGCCGTCTGAAGCTGTCGACTAAGGAAGTGATTCTGCACGTAATCAATCCATACTGCTAAAAATAGCAGGGGTCCCATGCTGAGTGTAAGATACTGCTAAAAATAGCAACTCATGCTAGAAGTGTCTAAATGAGCCCGAACGAAAGCCAACTGATCAAGTACTGACAACTGAAGCTGAGCCAAGCTCCATCAAGACCCTCTATCCAATCTATCAGCCTACGAGGGTCACATAATAGGCTAATCCTGTGCTCTGAGAGATGTCAACTAGAAGGGGACATGACATGCATGTTCTTCTAAAATTGTTTGAAATATCCCAACCAAGATAGATGCAAATTTTCTGATTTTTTACAGCACAGATTTGTGCCCTAATTTTTTTATTTCAATTTTCTGCTCAAAACCCTAATATGCTGATGTAAATTTCTGATTCTAAACATGCATTAGCAGCAACATATAATCTTCCCAATGACATAAAATAATAACTCCTCATAATTCATTTCAATCCATTCCTCAGATCCACTCCGTCTCATCCCTAATGCTTGATAAACTCCATCAATGATGAGATCCCCTCACTCAACTGAATGAGACTGTAACAACATATATGTGGATTCCATCTCGAGATAAATCCTAAAATCGTCATCAGGATTCACCCAGACCTCGGATCCATGAAATCTTTCTCATTTCTCGGTCCCCTCCGTCATGGCCTCTTGCAACTTGGGCGCTCCATCCTAGGATGAAACCCTGGGTCAAAAATACAACAAAACTGTCTTCCTCAAGTCGCTTAGGCTGATATAAAAATTTGAGCATGAAGATTTAACAAAAAACTCCATTGAAGCGCAAGTGAACCTCCGTCATGAAGTCCTTCATTGAAGAGCTAGGTTTTCGTCCAACTCCTCTATTATTCTCAAGGGTTTTCGTCCTTGGAATAGTTGCAAAATTGCAGATCGAAAAAGCAGAAATAATTCACCATGATATCTTCAAACCTCCAAATGATCTTATTTATATAGCAATCACTCCTTGTTTCCCCAATTAGGTCGGCCCAATTTGGGTGCCACTCTTTACCATTTAAATTTTTTGCTTTTGTTTTATTTTCAGCCCTCAACTTGGGCGCCAAACTTCTCTTTTGAATTTTGCTTTTTTATTTTATTTTTGATTTCTCCTTTTGGGTGCCAACTTTATTATTTTTGTTTTTTTTTCCCTTATACCTCCCAAAAGGGCCACCCAAGCCCAAATAAATTATCAAAAATATTTTAGGTGCCAAAATTCAAAATTGAATATTATTTTCTTCCTCCCCTTGGACGCCAATATTAAAAAATAATAAAATATTATTTTCACTTAATTTTCCCTTGTTCGCTTTCAGAAGGGACATTATAATACTCCCTTTCTAAAATTGCTTGTCCTCAAGCAATAACAAGCATACCACCTCCCAGATCCCATATCATCACACTTACCACATGCATCAAAATTGAGGAGATAGATGTACCTCAAGGAACAATCAACATCAACCAACTCTCCAACTTCGAAGGATACCCCATGAATGTGCAAGATGCCCCTCAAAGGTGCATAGAAGAACATAGCAACCCCACCTATGTTGCTGATATAAATCATAACAGCAACCTTCCAACTGAAAATCAGACCCAAGTGAGTGCCAATATCATCGCCATTGTCATATGATAGTAGAGTATCACCCATCTGTCGTTCCCCAATGATGAAGAGATGATCCAAACCTCTCCAAAACACCCAAACAGTTGTTGTCCTCCAAGTAGCTTGCAGGATTTCAATGTGCAATAGGGCAGAACAGTAATTCCTTAGCAGAGAATGGAGTGGGTCCTCATGAACTAGGGCAGGAAGGCCAAGATCTTCATGCTTTCTCCCAATGCCTATGATAGTCCATCTGGAACACAAGCATTAGTAACAGAAAACCAAACATTATAGCAATTCCTCCATACCTTGTGTCAAAGTGTAGCTTCACCTCCCGAGTATACCCAAATAAGGCAAGTGTCTCCATGGCATGCATCATGAATCTCTAAAATGGAGTAGCTACATACTCTACCAAAAAGTTATCAACATGATGAGACTCATCACAAGCAAACTCTTCAAGTGCTCCATGAATGATCAAAGACGGAACAAAATCTGCATCACCCATATCTCCATCTATATATGAAGGCATAATAATAGTGGTTGATCCACTAAGTGTGTGCTTCATCATGCCCTCCAAGTGTATGATGTGAGCCTTCAAATGGCTCTTCAAAAGAGATGACACCAAATCCTCATAAAGCAAGCTATGTGAACAAAAAAAGAATTCTGAGTCATACCTAATTTCTCTACTTGTTTGGCCACCATACAAAGCTCATTCCTCATATGTAATGTCCCCTTCCTAGGCAGTACAGTTGATTCAGGGGTTAGCCTATCATTCAAATCCTCGTAGGCTGACAGAGGTGTTTAGAGGGTCACTTGAGGCAATTATCCTGTGTTTGGGAACATTACTCTAGCAGTTGATTCAGGTTTGGGCCTTGGCAGACTCTTTTAGAGTGATTTTTAGACACTTACTATTTATAGTAAGTCAGGCAGACAAGGGTTACTATTTTTGGCAGGGCACCTGGTTCAGTTAGTCAGCTCAGTTTCGACCCAGTTTGATGAATTGATGAGCAAATAGTGATTATTTGAGGCATTTGATAATTATTAAAGGTTTATTAATTTGACTTTATAATATAAAGTCACTTCAATGAAAAAATTGAAGTAATTATTTAATGGCTAATTATAAAGTATTAATACTTTATAATAAAGAGGTGAATAATATTAAATGAGTATTTAATTACTCATCAAAAAGGGACGCCATTATTTAATGAAATTGCCTAAGTTCAAAAGAGGCGAATTTTATATTATTAAATGCATTTTAAATTGCTTTTTTGAAGGGAGTCGACTTATTGAGAAGAGATATATATTTTACAAAGACAAATCGAACTCATTCATTCATAATTATTCTAATTTGTCTATTTTTCTCTCTTAGAGCATTGGGGTTTGTGAAACAAGGGTTTCTGCAAATCATTGGATTTTGGAGAACATTCCCTCTTCAGAATCAGACATATTGAGATTGTGAGATACTAGTTGAAGCTTGTCAGTTGAGTGGCTTCATCCAGAGATCATTACAGAGCTTACTGTGGAGTTTTTTATTTAGAGTTTGGATCGATCTATCTTCCAGAAGGAGAATATTTCATTGGCAATGTTTATCCAGCAACTGGCACAAACTACAAGGCAGTAAGAAATTCTTACTTGCTGGTATAAGTCGTACTTATCACAGCTGCAAGGCCATACCATTCATATTAAGCAAGACGCCTTGCCTTTTTGCACTTTATCTTCTCTAGTGGTGGCGCCCAGACCTACAGAGGGTTTTGGAATCAATATTAAGCAGGAGAAGTCTTGATTACTAGCTGGCCGTACCAATTTGTCTTCTTTCAAGGTGGCTGCAAACTTATTCAGGTTCTTTAAATAAATAGCTTGTTTTTTTACTTGCATGATTGAATTTTGCAATTGTAATTATTCTGGAGGATCAATAAATCATCAGGCATAAGATTCTAGGCTTATTTCTATCAAATCTAGTCTTCTGGTACTTTATTTTATTTTTCCAAGCATTTTCTTGCAAAATCGCAATTTCTCTTTATCTACAAAAAAAACACAAAAAAAATCAAAAACAACGAAAACAAACAAAAACCTTGCATTCTCAGTCAGTGGTTGGGTTGAGAGACACCTGGTCTCTTACAATGGTATCAGAGCACAATTTTCCTGCCATCCTGTGCTTTTTCAGTTGCTTTTTCAATCAGATGTGTGCTTTTTCAATGCTTTTTCATGAGTAGAGACATTATCTTCTACAGTAAGGGTAGAGGAACAGGCAGAATTGAGGATTGGACAGGTCCACCTATTCCTGAAAGTGAGACAGTATCAGGGGTTCTAGGTATTCACAGATCCAGCTCCAATAGCAGTGAAAACAGTGTCACTACACTAATGGTAGATCGTGAGATTCCTACAGAGGTACACAGGGATCCAGGGAAAGAGCATGTCGAAGGTGAGATTTCTGATGATGAGTTCAGGCGCAAGCATGATAATATGATGGACATGATGTCTCAGTTGATGGGCACGATGAGGCAGTATACTCCGCCTCAGTAGCACTGCTTTCAGATAGGACAGACGAGCGGGACTGCAGGCATAGACCAGCTACTAGTGTCAGTACAGCGACAGTCGTCACCTATCTTGCATGAGCGTAGGCCGGGACAACCTACATTTATATCTAGAGAGGCACCTTCGACGCCGGAGTCAGAGCAGCAGGGTCACCAACCTGAGTTTCATCCACATCATGGCATGTCCGTGGCAGATGTGACCAGATTCTTTGGAGAGTACTCGACATTGGCACCTGAGATCAGGCAGTCTTTGTCTTTTCATGAGTTTATGGATGTGCATAAACCCAGAGGAGGAGGTAGGTTTGACGGCAAAGCTCCTCAGCACCAGCAACCACAGCCACAGGTGATTATCTTGCCTTACTATGATGGCTCAGATAAGAGTTCAGCGAGGTCTTGGGTACAGAAGTTAGATAATTACCTATCATTGAGACCTATGCAGGAGAACGGGGCCATTAAGTTTGCTACACTACATCTTGATGGGTTGGCGCATGACTGGTGGCATCATGGCATGTACACACTTGCTCATCACGCAATTACCACCTACCAGGAGTTCACAAGCAGGCTCATAGAGCGTTTTGACAAAAAGGATCTAGAACTTTATTTCAGGGAGCTAGCTCAGCTCAGACATACAGGTAGTTTGGATTCCTACATCGGTGAATTTCAGAGGGTTGCAGTCACGGTGACAGGTATTTCAGAGAGGAGACTTGTCATTCTCTTCATCGAGGGATTATATGAGCCGATGAGAGGTTGGGTCAAGGCATTTGATCCTCCTACTCTTCAGGAAGCCATGAGGAAGGCATGCAGTATGGAGCTTGCAGCACCTCGCAGCAAGTTCTCTTCAGGCTCAACACCTTATACGAGGCCTAATAGATCATTTGACAAGAATAGATCATTTGATAGGAAGAAGGATCCACCGGATCCTAAGAAAAGAAATGCACCACCATTTGACAGGGAAACATTGAACGATTTACGCAAGAAAAAGTTGTGTTTTTGGTGCAAGGCACCTTATGATGAAAAGCATGTATGCCCTCTTCATCCTAAAGTGAAAAATAACCAGATGGAGTGGTTTTATGAGGGTGAAGAGCAATCTGATCTGTCAGACCAGCCAGCTGATTCAGAGCGTTCAGATGATGAAAGGTCTGAAAATGAGGGAGGAAGGAAGTTACAGGAGGCACATTTGACTAGTCTTCAGAGAGATGGATCTTTTAGGCTACATGGGCTCCTAGCAGGTCAGAAAGTGATCACTCTACTTGACACTGGTGCTACTCATAACTTTATAGATGCACGATTGGTAGAGAGACGAGGCATACAGACAGAGGAGTTTGAGGGTATTCGAGTCAAGGTGGCTGATGGGTACACCCTCACATGTGATAGAAGGATAACAAATCTTCCGATGCGGCTAAACAACTATGAGTTCAAGGCTGAATTCTATGTTGTTAATATGGGAGATACTGATGTGGTACTTGGGATGGCATGGCTTCACGATTTGGGTGAGTTCACACTCAATTTTCGGGACATGGAAATGAAGTTCAAGATGAACGGGAAACCACGTCATAAAAGCCATCAGAGAGAGTAATCTGAGAGTGGTATCTTTCAGACGGATGGAGAGACTCATTCGTCATGATATGGTAGATTGGGCCGCAGAGTGTATGTTGTTACTGTTGACGTGATTTTCGTGACCACACCAACACAGAATAAAGTCGCTGTCATGTCCCCTTCTCAGTGACATCTCTCGGAGCACAGGATTAGCCTATCATACGACCCTCGTAGGTTGATAGACTGGATAGAGGGTCACATTGGAGCTTGGCTCAGCTTCAGTTGGCAGAGTTTGATCAGTTGGCTTTCGTTTGGGCTCGATCGGACATTTCTTGCAGAAGTTGCTATTTTTAGCAGTTCTTGGCAGTCAGCATGGGACCCCTGCTATTTTTAGCAGTATGGATTGTTGGTGTTCAGAATCACTTCAGTGTTCGTCAGCTTCAGACGGATCAGGCATCGGATGAGTAATGAGAGAGAAATTAATATTTAATTGAATTAATTAAATATTAATTGTTTGGAGATTATAATATAAAGTTATAATATTTAATTATAACTTAAGTGATTTTTATTAAGGGGTCGCCCATCATCAGAAAAGGGGCCAAATTGGCGATTATATTTAATTGTAAAAATTGCATTTGAGACTATGGAAATATTAAAAGAAATAAGAAGTCGAATTTTTAATAATCCCTATTATTGTGGAATTCGCACTTCTCAAGGATATTATGCAATTGCATTGGAAATCGAGCCATTATGTGATTATTGATTTTGGAAATTGATCAAGTTTGGTCTGAGCAAGAAGCTTTAGGGTTTCAGTCTCAAATTCCTTGGGGAACGAGCCATCTCCATTGGAAGCAGTTCAGAGGGTGTGAAATAACCCCTGATTTATTGCCAGTTGTGAGATTTCTTCATTCAGAAGAGATTACAGAGCATCATAGCGGTTCAAACTTCAGAGTTTTTGACAGGGGTTTCATTCAAAAGTCAGTTGTTCATCAAGGCGCCTATTTCATTGATAACAAGGAATTTATCAGAGAGCCGTACATTTATTAATTGTTGTTTCTGACACAGCCGTACCTGTACCAGGCCGTACCTTTCTGTATACTAGCCGTACCATTTAAAGGAAGCCATCCTCCTGTTTCAGAGCAAAACGCCTTCACCTGTGACAGGCAGACATCATTACCAGGGGCGCAGATTCTTAGTAGTAGTGGATTCTATTCTCAGGCGCAAGAGAAAGCAACCTATCATCTCAGCCGTACCAGCTACAGCAGATCATTTATTGCAGCCATATTGCCAAGTTCTTTAATAAAGTTTCATTGCTTTTTGCTTGCATGCAACTGGATCCTATATGTATTCATCTCAGAAGAATAAATAATAGATTGTCTTCAGTATTTACCCTAAATACTATTGTTATCGGAGTAGATTATTTTTTATTGAATTTATTTTCAATTCTTTGTCAAAATCGCAATTTTCATTTATTGCACAAAAACCCAAAAAAAACAATCAAAAAACGCAAAACACAGAAAAATCAGTCAGATTCAGGAGAACGGGGAAACTAGGGTTTCTACAGTCACCAACGGCTACTCTATCCTCTCTTGAACAAAGTTTCCTGCATGCTAAGATTGCGAGATAGATCATGCATTTAACTCCAAGGTTCCTTTAGTGCGAATAGTCTCAATTGGCTTGATGTGATTTTGCTGGTATTTCAAGGGACTTACACAATTGTTCGACAGTTGACAGCAGACAGTAGACTAAGGGCTTTCATGCAATTTGGATGATTTGGCAAGTGAGCGCAAGTTTCTTAATTCTAACCAGAAATGAACTGAATTTAAAAGAGTGTAGGGCCTAAGAAGTTTATGTTCTATCTAAATGCAAGATATGTGGAGTTCGACTTCAGCAGACTTCAACCGGATTTTACCTAGCCTCGCATCGGACAGCTTCAACAAAATTGGTGCAATCTTCAGAGGAGTAACGAAGAATATTCAGATTATAATTCAACATACATGTACCATCACAATGATGCATACAAGCATACGAACCACAATCGAAATTAAGTTTGTAAAAATTTCCAGTCGACCACGCAAGGCAAACTCACCATCAACAAGTTGCTAGTGGTATGGATAAAGAGAAGCTACTTCGATCAAACACCGCAAATCCACAATTACTAAGTACTTGCATGAAATGAAATCTACTTTACTTTAAGCTACTTCAAGTTGCTAAGTGAATTGGAAGGACGAAGAAGCCTCGACAACTACTCATAACAAAGAAGAGATCACCATCAATGAAAAATTCTTTTATTATGAAAGCATACACGACAACTTCTTACAAAGTGTTCAAAGGGAAGACTTTCCTTCCTTTTCAATCTAAACTACTCTACTTTCTACTCTATCAATTTCTCTCTACTCCTTCTCTGCTATCCTAACTCTGTTCTAATTCTAATTCTAATGAGATACAAATGAGGGGGACTCCCCCTTTTATAGTTGGCCAAGTCCAACGGACGGCTCAGATTACAATCGGCTGGATGGCCCAGATCGTGCCACCTCAGCCCTAAACAAGATTCGCCCTAAAAACCACCACAAAGGAGAGGGGTAATAAATGAGCCATTAATGTCCACCATCCTTCTAGAAGATTCCCGTTTGTAGACGTGTTCACACTGTTCTTGATCTTCTTCTTGACGTTGTTCTTCAACTTCTTCTTTGTCACTTGAGTTATACTAAGTCTCAACACTTAGCCAATTTTCGCAACTTTTCTTCCTTCGAGGTTGAAATGTAGTCTTGGAGTATTTGCTTCACCACTTCAGGTCATCACCGCTTGGTCTTGACGTTCCTCCTGCAAAACAAGCAAGGAGAAGAGAATTAGAACATTTCATAATATAAATTCAACTTACTTACCAGGATTTTCACGCTCTAACTTCCAAGCGTTCATCGTCTTTCTTCTAACAAACTTCATCCTCAAATTCTTCATGCCTTAGCCAAATTTCCAACCCATCTTGCATTCTGCCTGGGCATACTTCACTCTGACATTTCATCCAACTCAGGCTCGAGAAAAATGCTTTCATCAGGAATTCGATCAAAAATCATCTAGGCGATCATTTTCAAATTCATCGGCCAAGGCAATTTATGTCAACAACACATTTTATTCCATGCCTTAGAAATTTTTTTAAATTTCCCTTAAGAAATTCATCAACCTGGTGCCCATCAAAAATCTCCATCCTGAAGGCCTTGACGAACTGTGGAAGACTTTAAAATCAACTTCTCATCGGAGATCTTCAATACCCAGAAGAAAATTTTCTTCAGAATTTGTCAAATTCATGGGTATACAATGAACGGGTTCATTTGATTTTTCTTGAATTTTGAACCTTGGAAAAATAAATTTATTCCTGTTCTTCACATCTATGAGTATTTCTTGTTGCTCTACTTGAAAATATTTTATCAACCTGTACAGCTGGCATCCTCCGACTTCATCTCCAACAATTTTGCTCACATTTTGAGAAATTTGATCACCCTCCATAAGAGTTAGGCATTTTTCTAAGGAAGAACATTTTGTGCCTTAGAAAAATTTAAGTTACTTAGCATTTTGAAATTTTTCCTTAGGAAATTTTTTTTTTTGTTCATCTTCAATCACTCTACCTGTGGTGAGGAAAATTTTATCAACTTCACTTAGAAAATTTTCCCTGAAAGCACATCATGGAGGATTTTAATTTCAACGCCCTCTATATTTATTCATCCCCTGGCAATTTCCAACGCCTTAGGAAAATTTTATTCACCACCTTGGACGCATTTGATACTTCATTAGGAATATCCAACCTGCCAAGCAATATTTTCTCTCATCAATTTTATTTCACCACCCTTCGACCATGCTTCACCCTCAAGACCTATCTTTTACATGGCGCATATTACATGCCATATAGAAATTTCAAATTTTAACGCCTAATACTTATCTCCCCTTTTACTTCATCCTTTGGCGCATTTCACACTTGAAGAGGATGGAATATTCAACACCACCCTTAACCTCTTCTTGTTCTTGGCGCATTTGAGAGGGTGAGAGGGATTTCAAATTTCCAACGTCTTCTTTTGACTTGTTGACTCCCCCCTAGCTTGGAATGATATGGGCGCATTTGAGCATGTGTACAAGATAAACTTTTCAACGCCAAGCTTTGACTCTTCAACTTCCTTGTTTTGTCCTTACATGGCCTCATTTGGGCGCATTTTGGGCATGTATGAAGGATGAAACTCCCAACGCCTCTTTGACCATTTTGACCTCTTGTGAACTTGGGCGCATTTTGGCATATGTGCAGGACGAGTTTCTAACTTAGAGAATTTTTAGCATCTTGCTTTCAAGGTGGGCGCATTTAGCCTATGCTGAAGGATGAAACATTTTGACTTCTTTGACTTTCTCTCAAGATGGGCGCATTTTACCATAGGAGGAGGATATTGCTTGATACTTAGAAAATTTTCATGCTTGGCTCTTGCAGCTAGGCACATTTTGCCATGTGAGGTGGATGAGAGTTATACTTAGCCACTTTTCTTGCCCTCGCCTTAGATTTTCTTCTTGGGCACATTTGGCATAGGGAGGTGGATGAAATTTTAACTTAGAATATTTTCTTCACATTCCCAAGGCAAGTTGGGCGCATATGGAGGCATGAGCAGGATATCTTCACCACTTAGAAAATTTTCAATCATGCCTGTGAGGAGGGCGCATTTTGGGGTAGCTGCAGGATAAACTCATGCCTTAGTCACTTTTTCTTCATCTTTGCCAGCTTCTTCATGCCTTACTATAAATAGTAAGCCTTTCAATTCTCATACTTCGGAAGCTTAGATTGCCTTGAGATTTTGAACACTGGGTCCTCACGACTTCATCAACTTGTTGACACAGCTATTCTGAGTTGACCTGCTAAAAATAGCATATTTCTGGAGGTGGTTTGCTATTTATAGTAACTGCCTGCTTTTGATACCTCCACAACTCTGTTTGATTTGAAATTCGAATGACGTGCTCCTCACCACGTGACCTGCCTGCTGACACTGGCGCATGCGGCCGATTTGCTATTTTTAGCCTGTTTCAAAAATGACTTACTATAAATAGTAAGTGCTTCGTTTGTCTTCAAATTTTACCAGCAGATAGCCTGGAAGATGCTGATTGCGGTGGTATACACCGGTTTTCGAAAATTCTGACTTTTTACCCCTCTTTTCGGGCCCCGAAGCTGGAAACCCTAATTCATCTTGCATGCATATCAAATGACCTCTATTTGTTCTCGTTTCTATTGCATTCCGATCAGCTCATGATTTTGAAGTGCTGGGAAGCGACTGCCGGGATGCATCTGCTAAAAATAGCAAGTTCCTTAACAAGTGATCATCCCCGTTTGCATGTCACGTCACTGCGAAGCTCTCGAAAAACCCATAAGGAATATGCAAACATGCAAAGAAAACCCTGACATGCAAACCCTAAAAATAGCCTCGGAAGGCTGAACTCTGAAATTCATTATCTTGCTTTGCATGTTATATCGCCGCGAAGGTCTCTGAAAACCCAGAAGGAATCTTCAAACATGCACTAAAAATCTCTTCATATAACCCCTAAAATTTGCTCTGGAAGCTGGACTGGTAAAAATAGTAAGTCGCCCGTTTTCACTCAAATTTTGCCCGTGAGCAGCTTGATATGTTCTGAAGGTAGTGCAACTGTTAAAACTTCAAAAATACTGAGGAAATGCTCTGAATTGCACACTTACTAAAAATAGTAAGTTGCTGGAATCTGATGAGATTTCAATGGGAACTTGCTGGAAGCATGCTGACATCAATGTTAATCTCTGTTTTCAATTTGTTCACATCATTTGACCCCAAATTGGCAAGGAAGTTCAAAACCCTAATTTTCAGACTTGGCCAAAATTCACGTTTAAACTCAATGACAGGCACAACCCCGGAAAAGCAGACCAGAGAAAAGAGACAGAAAGAGAGAGAGACAAAACCAAAGCCAAAAGACCAGAATGGAGCAAAAATTAGGGGTCCCCATTTTGAATGGGGCGATGTGTGAAAAGGTCACAACAGTTACCAGCACAGCAGGAGCAGCAGAAGGTTGAGTACCATCCTGACATTCAGATACTAAGGACTAAACACTCTAAAGTGTTTAGTGATATTCCACCTGGCAAGCCTCCAAACAGGGGCAGCGAGCATATTATCGAGTTGGAGGAGGGCGCAAAGCCCATTATGATCACACCCTACAGACATCCGAAACGCCTCAAGGATGAGATAGAGAAAACAATCAGTGAGTTGTTGGCTATGGGACATATCAGACCTAGCAAGTCACCTTTTGCTTCATCAGTTGTATTGGTGAAGAAAAAGGATGGATCACTTCGGATGTGTACAAATTACCGCCAGCTCAATAAGAGAACAATCAAGAACAGGTACCCTATACCCCGCATCGATGAGTTGATTAATGAGTTGCACGGTGCTATCTTCTTCACGAAGATTGACTTGAGATCCGGGTACCATCAGATTCGGATGAGGGAGCAGGACATAGAGAAAACCGCTTTCAGATGCCATTGCGATCACTTTGAGTTCTTGGTTATGCCATTCAGTCTAACCAACGCCCTTGCTACCTTTCAGGCTACAATGAACAAGGTCTTTAGTTCTCAGCTACGGAGATATGTGTTGGTCTTCTTCGATGACATTCTGATTTACAGTCGGTCATGGGAGGAGCATTTAGCTCACTTGGATACAGTTCTGGGTATATTGGTTGAGGAGTCCTTGTATGCCAAGGAGTCCAAGTGTGAGCTAGGCATGGCTGAGTTGTTGTATCTTGGGCACATCATCAGTGCCAAGGGAGTCAGTATGGACCCTGAGAAGGTTCGAGCTATAGTAGAGTGGCCAGTACCAGAGAACCTTACCCAGCTCAGAGGATTCATTGGGTTATGTGCTTTTTACAGACAATTTGTTAGCGGGTTCTCACGTCACGCCGCACCCCTTACTGATTTGACAAAGAAAGGGGCATTTGCTTGGTCACTGCAGGCTCAGGAGTGCTTTGACAGGTTTAAGGTGATTATGACTTCATGTCCAGTGTTAGCATTACCAGACTTCACGAAGTCATTTGATTTGTATTGTGATGCCTCAGGAGAGAGCATTGGTGCCATTTTGATGCAGGAGAGAGCATTGGTGCCATTTTGATGCAGGAGAGACATCCTATTGCTTTTGAGAAGCTTAGGGGTCCTGAGAGATTTTATAGCATCTATGACAAGGAGATGTTAGCCATTATGCATGCTTTAGCTAAGTTCAGGCAATACTTGGTGGGCAGCAAATTCAGTGTGCGTACAGATCATAACAGCCTGAAACACTTCCTTGGACAGCGAGACCTAAATGAAAGACAACAAAAGTGGGTCAGCAAACTACAATCATATGATTTTGACATCACCTTTATTAAGGGGAAGCAAAATGTTGTAGCTGATGCATTGTCTCGCAGACCTCAGTTGTTTGCTATGGCACAGATCTCTGAGGATTGGAGGCACCGGATTATTGCAGAGTATGCTAAGAACCAATGGGCTTCTAGCATAGTTAATGGGACAAAGCAGGATAGTAGGTACATCGATGTGAATGACTTGATAATTTACAAGGGGCCGATTTTTCTGGTTCCTGATTCAAAGTTGAATGATACAATTCTGAGAGCCTTTCATGATCTTCCTATGGCGGGCCATCCCGATTATTTCAAAAGATACAAGTTGGTATGGGAACGGTTTACTTGGAAAGGGCTAAAGACTGATGTTCTTCGGTATGTACAAGAGTGTTCTATTTACCAGCAGAACAAATAGGAACACACATATCCTGCTGGATTGCTTTAGCCACTTCCGATACCTGACAGGAAGTGGGAATGCCTATCAATGGACTTTATCACGTGGTTGTTGATCGGCTGACAAAATATGCACACTTCTTTTCGATCACCACTACATTCACAGCATCGTAGACTGCAAAGCTCTTCTTCAAAGAGGTATTCAGGTTACATGGTTTTCCTCGAACCATAGTCACCGATAGAGACAGTCGGTTCATGAGCAACTTTTGGCAGGAGTTGTTCAGACTTTGTGGGACCGAACTGACACCTAGTACCAGCTACCATCCACAGACAGATGGACAGACGGTTTTGTCAATAAGTGGGTGGAATGATATCTGCGCAATTATATAGCTGGACAGCAGAGAGCTTGGGTGAGGTGGATATACCTCTATGAGTATTGTTATAACTCTACTCACCACATGACTATACAGATGATGCCCTTTATGGCATTGTACGGGTATGAGGCGCCCAACCTTTTGGATTTGGTGTTGAGTGATAGCAGAGTGCCTAGCGCAGGTGATATGATACAGGATCAGCAGGATATTTTGAGGTCTCTCAGAGACAATATTCAGCGGGCACAGAATCAACAAAAGCAGTATGCTGATCGGAAAAGGGTTGAGCATTCTTTTGCAGTGGGTGACATGGTGTATCTCATGTTACAGCTGTACCGTCAGTCCACTCTGCGGAAGAGTGGTGCAGAGAAGTTGAAACCTCGTTACTATGGTCCATTTCGAGTCATCAGACGAGTGGGCGAGGTTGCATATGAGTTGGATTTACCGGCGAATAGCAGGGTTCACAACGTGTTTCACGTTTCACGCCTAAAGAAGGCGTTGGGTCAGCATGCGATTCCCTCTCCAGTACAGCCACCCCTTGATGACGAGGGGAAGTTGATATTAGTGCTTGAGGCCATCCTTGATGTTAGAGAGAGACATCTGCGGAGGCGGGTCATCAGAGAGTATTTGATTAAGTGGAGAGACTTGCCGGTTGAGGATGCTACATGGGAGTCAGAGAAGATTTTACAGCATCCAGAGCTGAGATTGCTTGAGGACAAGAAATTTCAGGGAGGGCGCACTGTAATGTCCCCTTCCTAGGCAGTACAGTTGATTCAGGGGTTAGCCTATCATTCAGATCCTCGTAGGCTGACAGAGGTGTTTAGAGGGTCACTTGAGGCAGTTATCCTGCGTTTGGGAACATTACTCCAGCAGTTGATTCAGGTTTGGGCTTTGGCAGACTCTTTCAGAGTGATTTTTAGACACTTACTATTTATAGTAAGTCAGGCAGACATGGGTTACTATTTCTGGCAGAGCACCTGGTTCAGTTGGTCAGCTCAGTTTCGACCCAGTTTGATGAATTCATGAGCAAACAGTGATTATTTGAGGCATTTGATAATTATTAAAGGTTTATTAATTTGACTTTATAATATAAAGTCACTTTAATGAAAAAATTAAAGTAATTATTTAATGGCTAATTATAAAGTATTAATACTTTATAATAAAGAGGTGAATAATATTAAATGAGTATTTAATTACTCATCAAAAAGGGACGCCATTATTTAATGAAATTGCCTAAGTTCAAAAGAGGCGAATTTTATATTATTAAATGCATTTTAAATTGCTTTTTTGAAGGGGGTCGACTTATTGAGAAGAGATATATATTTTACAAAGACAAATCGAACTCATTCATTCATGATTATTCTAATTTGTCTATTTTTCTCTCTGAGAGCATTGGGGTTTGTGAAACAAGGGTTTCTGCAAATCATTGGATTTTGGAGAACGATCCCTCTTCAAAATCAGACATACTGAGACTGTGAGATACCAGTTGAAGCTTCTCAGTTGAGTGGCTTCATCTAGAAGTCATTACAAAGCTTACTGTGGAGTTTTTAATTCAGAGTTTGGATCGATCTATCTTCCAGAAGGAGAATATTTCATTGGCAGTGTTTATCCAGCAACTGACACAAACTTCAAGGCAGTACGGAATTCTTACTTGCTGGTATAAGCCGTACTTATCACAGCTGCAAGGCCGTACCATTCACATTAAGCAAGACGCCTTGCCTTTTTGCACTTTATCTTCAACAGTGGTGGCGCCCAGACCTACAAAGGATTTTGGAATCAATATTAAGCAGGAGAAGTCTTGATTACTAGCTGGTCGTACCAATTTGTTTTCTTTCAAGGTGGCTGCAAACTTATTCAGGTTCTTTAAATAAATAGCTTGTTTTTTTACTTGCATGATTGAATTTTGCAATTGTAATTATTCTGGAGGATCAATAAATCATCAGGCATAAGATTCTAGGCTTATTTCTATCAAATCTAGTCTTCTGGTATTTTATTTTATTTTTCCAAGCATTTTCTTGCAAAATCGCAATTTCTCTTTATCTGCAAAAAACCACAAAAAAAATCAAAAACAACGAAAACAAACATAAACCTTACATTCCCAGTCAGTGGTTGGGTTGAGAGACACCTGGTCTCTTACATCATATGCCACCTACTTTGAATTTTTTTTACCTCTCTCATGAAATGTTGTACTAACTTGGCCCTCTTGTGTCTTGGACACACAAATAAGACCTCATGTTTCTCTCCCAAATGAATGCCAACAATAGAAGAAGACTTCTTACTATTGTTGTACCCCAAAATTAAAATTTTGAAGAAATGAGTAAAAGTCTTGTCAAATCAGTCAAAAAGGTCAAATTTTGGGTGTGCATGTCTTGCATGAGGGGTTAAAACGCAAAATTTTCAATTTCTGACGATCTGGGTCTGCTAAGAGCAGCTTAATCTACAAAACCTAGATCTCAGTTTTTCATCCCTAAATTTTAGGAAAACTGCTATTTTTAGAAATTTCTAAAATTAGTAACGTTTTCTGGGTTTTTCTAGGTTTCTCTCGAAACGGATACTGGCAAAATTTTCTAAAAATAGAAAGTTGGTCTAACAGGGTCCGAACTGATTTTGATTGGCTCAAAATGCGTCTGTATCAGGCTGGTGCAATCAGAATCTAAAAATGATCAGTTTTGCCCTACTGGGTCTATTCTGCTTTTTCAGAAGCATTCTGGAGCTCCAAGGTCATCAATGGAGATCAGCCGGCTGCCAGGCGTCAAATCCAACGTTCGAGGTATTCGACAGAAGATGAAATGATGAACATGCACGAAGAACGAGGAAGAAAATTGAAAACTCATGAAAATTTTCTAACACTGGCAAGTTTGGGCGCCCCAGTTGAAGAAAGGCGCCCACCTTTTTAGGGCATCAAATGTCAGATTTAGGGTTTTCACATCCAATCAAACTTGTTCAGTTTTCTGCCAGCTCCGTGATGGATTCAGCGGTACAGTTATCAGATTACTCAGTCATCCGGAATTCAGCGTTGAACGGGAGGTTTCAAACTGAAGTCAATGTGAAGAATTTGGAAAAGATTACAAAATTGACTAAGTGTTGAAAGTTTGGGCGCCCCAGTTGAAGAAGGGCACCCAACTTTTTGGAGGGGTAAATTCAGCAGCCATGATCCAACAGTTTGCTCAATCTTTTCAGATTCTGCCTAGCTTCGCGATGCCTGTCTTCGTCAGCATTATCAACTGGTCGTCTTCCGACAAATTCAAATCAAAGACGAAGGTTTCAAACTTGAAGTTGAAAATTACGAAAAATGGTTAAGTCTGGGAAGAATGGGCGCCCTAGGTGAAGAAGGGCACCCAAGTTTTCAAAGGCCCAAATGAATGAACTTGCAGATGTGTGTAACGAAATCTCTTCGCAGTTGATCCAACTTTCCAGTGAGACATTCAGCACGTCAATTGGAGTTCGCAGTCACCAAATACGAAGAGCTAAAAGTGGGGTCCGACAAAGGCTGAGAACCAAAATTCAAAAGCAAACACAGAAAATCAAAAAATAAAACTAACTCTGGTGAGAGTGGGCGCCCCCAGTCAAGAAGGGCGCCCAAACTTTTGGAAGCCTTAAACTCACTTTTGGGCAAAGTTCATTCCACAAGACCCCTCTTCATTCTTCGTCAGCTTCGCGATGAGTATAACATCCAGTCAATCCGACGCCCGGAGCTCCAGATCCGGCGAGATCGTCTGTAGAAGAGGATTTAATGAAGAAATTTGAAGATCAGAAAAATGGCTATCTCTGGGAGAAATGGGCGCCCCTGGAAGGAAAAGGCTCCCATGAATTCGGAGGTCGAGATGAAGTCGTTCGCCAGAGATGCCTCCAGAACTTCTTTCTCAGTTTCAGTCAGGCTCCGCCGTGAAACCTTCAGCTCGCCTATCGGATCAATCTGTCAACGGGAAATCAAAGGCGAAGTAGCATGTCAAAATGAGGGAAAGTTGAAAATGTTAAAATTTTGGCTAACACTGGAAGAAGTGGGCGCCCCAGGTGAAGAAAGGCGCCTAAATGTTCATGCCTTAGAAATTTTTGAGGTTTTCAAAATTTTCAAAATGTGCAAGTGGAGAATGGCGTCCAAGTTCAAGAAAGCTGAGTTTTAGGGTTTTGGAAATAAAAGCAAAGAAAGCAAAACCTAATCCAAAGCCCTAAAGTCTATTTAACATCATTTTTTCATGTATTTTTCTTTATTTTTGCAGGTAGCATCCAGAGGAGAAAGTTGGAGCAGCAAGTTTGAAGAATTTTTTGTGATTCAAGAATCCACCCTTGCTGGTTTTACATCAGATTTTTCAGACCAGCAAGCATAAACCCTTGCTTTTTCAAGCTTTTTCTTCAAAAGATCAAATTTTTCAAGCAGAAGGCCAAGGCTTTCAATTTTTCTACCATCTGGGTCTTTTTGCCTCAATCTTCTGAAGAATTTTTCAAGAACTTCATCAAGTTGCAGCAAGTGCTTTTATTTTGCATGTCAATGAAAACCTCAGTGCATTCAAATTTCAACCATCTGGGTCCTTTCCAATCAGTCTTCTGAAGAAAACCCATATCGCAGCTTTTTTTTCAAGAAAATTTCAAAATCTAGGGTTGGCTGCTTTTTTGATTAAATGTCAGGGTTTTGCAAATCCAATCAACTGGGTCCATTTCTATTCTTGTTCTGAACAAAACCCAAATGCCAGCTTTTTTCGGGAAAAATTGAAGAAATTAGGGTTTGCTGCTTTTTCAGGCAAAATTCAAAATTTTCAAAAACGGACGATCTGGGTTGTCTTGCGTCGATATCCTGAACAAAACCCATATCTTAGAAAAATTTCTCAAAAATTTGTCCGTTGGAGCACAAAAATCAGCATTCTAAAAATAGAAATTGTTCAAGACTTGTCTGAACCAAGGCGAGTTTACAGTCATTCTTCGAGTTTTCCGAAATGGAATACACTCCTAATGTTTTCAAGTCCGAATCAGTTCTCTTTCACAATTATATCAAAACAGCTGAGACAGACTTGCATCATGTCAAGCCGGTGTTCGATCTACATGCCTGGAGAGAGCGTCATGTTTTCAAAGTTAAAACCTATGAGAGGATATCTGAAGAATTCATCGTCTACAGACAAAGGGTGGTTGAAGCTCTTCTTTTCATTAGCGAATTCGTCATAGAGATCCCTTCTCAATACAGTCTTGAAGATGGTTCCTACGTCGAGCTTAAGGAGGTGCAAAATCAGTTCCAGAGTGTTGTTCACAATTGCAATCTAGTTGGCAGAAGAATAGGCCATATTTCAGTGATGTCAGCAAAGTTCGATAAAGCGGCCAATGAGGTCGAAGATTTCCTGAGATCTATTGCAGATGCTGAAGATATTCTTGAAAAGCGGTGCTTTGCTGTTGATGGCATAGATGCACCGAACCGTGACACAATCTCTAACTTTCTAGCGGATGTGATCGAGCTTTAAAGCAGCTTTCTTCTAGAAGCTTTCTTTCCCGCTTTCTTTCTATTCTTGGAATAATCCTTATCCATTCTTTGAGGATAGAAAGAAGATAAGATGTAATAGTTGGCGTTTCCCGCTTTTTCTTTTTAGGGTTTTATCTTCTTTCTAGATTTAGTAATAAAGCTTGCTTGCTGAGCAAGCCCTAGATTGTGAAAGCAAGGAGATTTTAGGGTTCCCTACTCCTCTACTCTATAAATAAGAGTCTTTGCTCATTTAGTTTCTTTAACGTGCTAGTGAGAACAAAACGCTGAGCCTATTGTGCCTTCTATTTGTTGCTCAAGTATTGTTCATTTGTGTTGTGATAAGCAAATTGTTGAGCCTCTTTAGCCAACAAGGAGTTAGTGAGACTGCTGTTTTCTATTGTGTTAAGAATAAGTTTGTAAGCCTCCTTACCTGCAATTTCTTATTCAAGGCATTATAGAAGTGAGCTTTGTTTCAGAGATTTGAGTAATAAAATCATGAGCCTTTTTTGCCTTGGTCCAAAATCTCAGATTTCCGTTATCTATGTTCTACTTTTATGATCTTTATTTCAGCTTGCAGTGAAGTGTGTAGGTGTTCGTTGAAAGAGAGATTATTGAAGTATTTTTGTCAGAAAATCTACCTTGTTAATTTCTAACTTCTCTTGCTCTGCTATTACTTGAGAGGTTAGGAACGTCTTTAGTTTAAGTTAGTCGTAGTTGAACTTCTTATATCAGAAAATCTCAGCTGCGGCGTTTGTGTTTAAAAAACCTTGTGCTCTAAGCTGATCAAAAAGATAGGCAACTTAGTTTTAGTTTACTTTCTTTCAAACACCATCAGCAAGAGGGAGCTTCCCCTCCTAATTTGAAGAGCAGTTTATCTGTGCATAGCTGTCCGTTTTCAAATCCGCATTCCAGAGGAATTTAAACGCCAACAACTATCATCCTCATGAGTAAGAGCAGCCAACTCAAGTTTATGCAAAACCCAAAGACTACTGTTCCAAATCAAAAAATCAGAACAGTTATCATACCTTTCCATAGTGTATTCATTTCAATTTGCATCCATGATGTGTGCCACAAGTCTTGAAAGTAGGGCAGCCTCATGCTTCACCAAAGAGTCATCCATATGATGAGATTGTGTCTTATCACAAGTAAACTCCTCAAATTCTCCATGAATGGCCAAAGGCTCAACCAAATCTAAACCACCAATGTCTCCACCTATACATGTATACATCACATCGTTGGCTGGTCCAAAAGGTGTATGCTCAACTATCCCATCCACATCTATGATTTGAGCCTTCAGTGGTTTCTCTAGAAGAGGTAACTCATGATCCTCATGATGTAAACTATGTGTACAAACAAAATTTTCTGAATCATACATCTTTTCATGTTCACCCAAATCTAAATGTTCTTCCTCCTTGCTGACCTCAAGAGGCTCATCCCCCGCATGCTGAACCCTTACGCATTCCTCCTTTGGAAGAAACAGTGATCTAAGATATGATTCCCTTTGTTGCCTTGCATGATCTAGATGATTGCAACATTCTTTGACCTCCTGTAGGTGCTGTCTTGTTTGGGCAGCCAACATTTTCACTCTCCAAGCTCTTTGCAACCACCCTTCACACATATCTTATGTCTTCTTCACATCTTCCAGAGTATGGTATACAAAATCAAAACCTTTGTGGCTTGAATCCACAATGCATTCCTTATATTTGACACTCACATCTTAAGTGCCAACATTGGGAGATCCCTCAACACCATTCCCCTCATGTGACATGGCTGCTATCTCATGGTTATGCACAGAAATATGACTGCTGTCATAAAACAGAAAATTAGAACTTACATTATACCTCTTTGTAGTGCCTTAAAGGGACTCAAACAAGTCTTCATCCTTTGCTAATTGCCCATCATCAAGTGCTGGTCCAATAGATGTATCTAGCTGAAAACCAAGTGTGCCACTTGTCATGTGGCTGCAAGATATATCTATTAAAATAATATTTACTAATTATTTATTTAATGCTCAACATTGTATTATATTGTAATTTTGATGATAAGATCGTTTATTCAATCTTCTAAAGTTTCGTTTTAGAAACTTGCTAATTTGGTAAATTTGTAATCTATTTATGAAGCTTTGCTTCCTGTAAATAATTCATTTGAATATTTCAAATTCGTGTGTTCTTGCTCTTTTTACATGGTATCAGAGCGAGTTCATTCTGGGCGCCAATTTTTTTCAGATTTTTTTTGAAGAAATTTTTTTAAAAAAATCGTGTTATTTTGATACAACCCTCTTGTTGAAAGAATCACGTTCTTTTTGCTTGGTTCTAGAGAAAATCGCATCTAGCTACAAATCGTGACATTTCTCTAAAAAACGTGACCTTTCATAATCACAACTTGTTCTTTGTCTAATATTGGCGGAGTTCAAGGGTTTTTCTGGCCACAATTTCTGTTTTCACATCTCTGAAATATCCTTCTTTTCTGCACGAGACCTCCTTCTATCATGTTTTGTGTGGTTTTCGTGGGTTTCTGAAGCACGTCTTTGCGCTTTCCTTCTGGGCATGATTTCCTTTCTTCCTTGGGCGCGTGATTAAACCCTTCTGGGCGCAACTTTTAGTTTTTTCTAAGCTCATTTTGAACTCCCAACTCTTGTTCTTTCTAAGCGCGATTTCTACTGCATTCTGGGCCCGTGTTCTGTATCTGTTCCTAGACGCAATTCGACACTTGTTTCTTGCATATTTCTGGTCACATTTTTCTGACGCGTTGTTGGGCATGTCACTGGAAAAAAAAAATCCACGCGATTTGTCTTGTATTCTAGCGCGATTTTCAGAAATATTCCTAGCGGCTAGGGTTTCTCTGTGCGGGTCTTCAGTGTGCATTCTTTTTAGACCCGTGTACTCCTGTTCCTGGCAGATTTTAAAAATAATAATAAAATTAAATAAAATCGGCTAGTGTTTTTAAATAAATCCTTAGATTCAAGCCGATTTTTATTTTTTTTTATCATAGTTTTCTTTTGGGATTTTCGAGAAGATTTCTGGGTAGTAATCCATTTTTTCTAGGTGCCTCGTAATCCATGTGTGTAAATTTGTGCAAGTGGATTTTTCTCGAAATTTGTGCCTAAAACTGCCTCAGTTATCAGTACATTGGAATTCATGTCTTGGGTTTTGTGCATTCAGCCTCTTTTGTATCTCCTTTTTCGTGCTTCAGAAAGCATGAAAGATGGCATCTTTGACCAACATTATGTTGGAAGGCAATCAACGATTCAATGGCAGAATTTATAATACCTAGAAGCAACAAATGATGACTATCTTTGAATATCGTTGCCTTGATCAGATCATTCTGAGTCACAAGACCAGACCAGCATCAGATGTTAAAGACCAAGAAAAGTTCAATGAGCAAAATCATGAAGCGGTGATGCTCATTAAGCTTTCAATTACCAATATCAACTTCCACAGGTTCCATCTAGCAAATCAACTGCTGAGATTTGGGAGCATTTGAAAACCTTGCATGAAACCTCCGACAAGAGTCGTGCATTCTTTCTGAAGAACCAATTGTTCTCCATCATGATGGATGAGAATGGATGAGAGAATGTCCTTACAGGAGCATCTGACAATGATTCAAGACATCCGTGATCAGTTGGAGGCAATTGGTCGGAAGATGGAGGAAGAAGACATGGTAGTAATCACCTTGAAAAGTCTACCGAAGTCTTATGAGCACTTTGTTGAAACCCTTAACATTACATTGACTAATGTTGATTTGAAGTTTCCAGAGCTTTGTACCATCCTTTTGCAGCACGAACGCTGGAAACAACAGTTTGGTAGTAGTGCCTCTTCATCCTCTACAGAACAAGCTTTTGTAGCTAAGTCTCAGCCTAAGAATAAAGGGAAAGGTCAGCCTTCGCAGCAGAAAGGCTCAAGTCAACCTTCGGGCAGCCCTAAGAAGAACATTCAGTGTAATTACTGCCACAAATATGGTCATATGAAGAAGGATTGTCGTTAGCGTTTGGCTTCTAAACAAAAGAAACAGGGAGGGTCTCAGCAGAAAGCAAATGTTGTCGAGCACACTGAGCAGAAGGAGCCTTTTACGCTTTTATGACTAAAAGACCTGCAAATCATGTGAAGTCCTCTGCTTGGTACATTGATTTAGGTGCTTCGCGACACTTCACCCATCGGCGCGATTGGTTCACAGACTTCTCTCCTTTCACTGACTCAGTTATTTTTGGAGGACGTGAAGAGTATACCGTTGTCGGTAAGGGCACTGTTCAGATTCAATCTGGTGGGAGGAATCTCATATTCCTCAATGTATACTATGTTTCTGGCATGGAACTGAACCTTCTCTTTGTCAGCCAGATTATGCGACACTCTCCTTAGTTGGATGTGGTATTCAATGCACATAAGTGTTCAATAGTTGATAGGGAGACTCGCACCATTGTGGCTGTTGGTATTGAGGATCATGGTCTATATAGACTTGTGGATACAGGTGATTCTCCAGAGTTAGCCATGGTAGCTAGAAATTCTTCCATCACCAGTCTTTGGCATCAGCGTTATGGGCACTTAAATGTGCACTATCTCTCTCAGCTAGCTTGGGAGGGACTTGTAGCTGGTTTACCTGAGATACAAACTCAGCATCATAGCGTTTGTGGAGCTTGTCAGGCTGGGAAGCAGCATAGGACACCGTTCACGGATGTTGACTCATGGCAAGCCTCCAAGGTACTACAGTTGGTTCACGCTGATGTATGTGGGCCAATGAATACACCTTCTGTTACTGGTTGCAAGTATTTCTTGCTTTTTGTTGATGATTTGAGTCGTAAAATGTGGGTGTACTTTCTTAGACAGAGATCCGATGTGTTTACTATATTTCAGAAGTTTAAGGCCTTAGTAGAAAAAGAGTCTAGTTGTTCCATAATCACTCTTAGGTCAAATAATGGGGGGGGGAATTTTGTTCTACTGCTTTCTCCAACTTATGTGATACACACGGCATCAAACGCCGGTTAACCACACCCTACACCCCTCAGCAAAACGGTGTTGTAGAGCGGCGCAACCGCACAAACACCGAGATGGCCCGCTCCATGTTACGACACAGGAGTATTCCTAATAAATATTGGGCAGAAGCAGTCTACACTGTAGTCTATCTTCTTAATCGATCTCCTATACAGGATGTTAAGGGGAAGACTCTTGAGGAAGCTTGGACTTGTCGCAAACCTAGGATCAGTCATTTGAAAATATTTGGCTCTTTAGCATAAGTATGGATTCTAGATGCCAAGCACTCAAAGTTGGATTCCATGAGTCAAAAGCTTATGTTCACAGGATACAATGACAACCATAAGGCTTACAGGCTAATTGATGTAGACATTGACGTCTCATCTTCAGTCGTGATGTTTTCTTTGATGAAGAACGAGGACCTTTTCACCCTTCCTCGTTTGTGCAAAATTCTGAGGATTAGCCTTTGAAGGCTTCTAATTTGGATGTCCGTCTTCCGTTAGGTCCACTTGATGGGAGGGATGATGCAGATATTGTTTTTGATGATGCTCAACCTGATTTTCCTCTAGACGATGATGATCTTCCACTTGTTGAACCTGTTCCAGATCCAGTACCAATTTCAACTCCTGTTATATCCGATGTTGGCACTTCTACTCTCCGGCCTAAATGGTGGGCTAAGACTGTTGGTGATCTTCATGATGATGAGCTCATTAAGGGTAGATCGTCCAGAAACAAGAACAAACAGCAACATACAGTTAATTTTGCTCTCATGGCCACCATTCACAGTGTCTATGAGCCTCAGACATATTCAAAGGCTAAAGGAATTCCTGAGTGGGAAAAGGCTATGGAGGCTGAATACCAAAGTCTTCAAAAAAGTCACACTTGGGTCCTTTCTAATCTTCCTCCAGGGAAGAAGCCTATTAGCTGCAAATGGGTGTATAACGTTAAGTACAAAGTTGACGGACCTCTTGAGAAGTACAAAGCTCGTCTCATTGCTAGGGGGTTCTCACACAAGAAGGCATTGACTACGAGGATACTTTTGCTCCTATAGCCAAGATGAGTACCATTTGGCTCGTCCTTGCCTTAGCAGCCCAGTTTGGTTGGAAAGTCCATCAGATGGACGTTAAGAGTGTTTTCCTCAACAGTGAGTTGAAGGAAGAAGTCTACATGATGCAGCCTCCAGGGTTCAAGGTTGTCGGTAAAGAACACCAGGTGTGCAAACTAATGAAAGCACTCTATGGTTTGAAATAGGCACCTCAGGTTTGGTACATCAAGATTGACAAGTACCTCATAGGTCATGACTTTCAGAGGAGTCCATCTGATTCCAATATGTATGTCAAACACACTGGTAGTGATATTCTTATTCTTGTTGTCTATGTGGATAACTTGATCATTACTGGCAGCTCGGCACATTTGATCGTTGAGATCAAACAAGATTTGTGCAACACATTTGACATGACAGATTTGGGACTTTTGCATTATTGTTTAGATGTTGAGGTTTGGCAGATAGAGAGCAGCATCTTCATCTCTCAGTCCAAATATGCTTGAAGTCTATTGGATAAGTTCCAAATGCAGGACTGCAAACCTGCCTCCACACCTATGGAAAAAGGGTTGAAGTTGTCAGCTAAATCAGACTCACTTGTAGTAGATGAATCCTTGTTCAGGCAACTAGTGGGCAGCCTCATCTATCTCATTGCCACTAGACCTGACTTCAGTTTTGCAGTGAGCTACATTTCACGCTTCATGACAGCCCCCAAGGCTAATTATTGGGTAGCAGCAAAGCGTGTGCTGCATTATGTGAAGGGCACTTCTGATTATGGACTTCTTCACACTAGGAGTCATGATCCTAGAGTCACTAGTTACATAGACTCAGATTGGGCGAGTTCGGTTGATGACAGAAAATCAACATCTGGGTATGTTTTCAGTTTGGGATCTGGTGTAGTCACTTGGACTAGTAAAAAGCAGCAAGCAGTGGCTCTCTCCTCAACAAAAGCAGAGTATCGAGGAGCAGTTAAGGCAACTTGTGAGGTAGTTTGGCTTCGACGGATGCTTGCAGATATGCAAATATCTCAAGCAGGTCCGGCTCCCTTGTTCTATGACAATCAGGGAGTTCTCAAACTTGCCAAAAATCCAGTCTTACATGAAAGAACCAAGCATGTGGAAACTCATTGTCACTTCATTCGGAAGCTTGTTGAAGACGGATCAGTTCAGTTGTTGTATGTTCCAACAGAGGATCAGACAGCAGATATTCTCACCAAGTCGCTCAGTCCAGATAAGTTTGTAAAATTCAAGGGGCATCTTGGTGTAGTTAACAGATTGAGCATTAAGGGAGGGTATAAAAATAATATTTACTAATTATTTATTTAATGCTCAACATTGTATTATATTGTAATTTTGATGATAAGATCGTTTATTCGACCTTCTGAAGTTTCATTTTAGAAACTTGCTAATTTTGTAAATTTGTAATCTATTTATGAAGCTTTACTTCCTATAAATAATTCATTTGAATATTTCAAATTCGTGTGTTCTTGCTCTTTTTACAATATCTTCATGTCCACTCTTCACAATCTTCACATTGAATAGTTGTTCTTTGGATGTGGCTACCATGGAAGACTGAATTCTTGTTGTAGATGATGAAGAATGTGCCAAGCTCAACTCCAAACAAAGCTCATCAACTTGATTCTCTGATTCTCGAAGGGCTTTTTGAGTGTTATTCCAAGAGTTCATAGTGTCCTTAAGCTCAAAGGTGAGCTTATCCACTTGATCAACATAAATCCCATCTAGAGTGAGGAGATGATCTCTATCAGCAAGTAGGTGTAGGTAGTTTGACTTTACTACCACAAAAGCCTCCTTGAGTTTGTGCAATTCATCAAGAGATAGACCTCCTTCAAACCCTTCATACTTCCCTAGAGCCTTCCAACACAAACCTGCCATCATCTTATGGACATGATCAGAATGAGTTAGGGCTGCCACAATCTTACCTTTGTTTACCTTCAATTGTCCTTCCAAGTGATGTGACTTATGAGACCCAACACCTACATGCAAGATTTCTAATTGGTCCTCATGATCATGCTCCTTCAAATCGGCTTCCCCCATGGCCTCTTCTTCAATACATCCATGTGTAAAAACTAGGTTATCATCATACTCAACCAAAGGGTAACTATCGAAGTAGTGAGTAGAATCTTCTACATCATGCTTTCCTCAAGGGCTGATCTAGAAAGTGTATGTAAAACTATGACCTCCTTAACCTCCAAGTGATCCTCCATATCTTGCAATGTTAAATCAATCTTATCCAATTCACTTTGTTCACTACATACTGAAATTTCTGAATTGCCATCATATGTATGTACAACATCCCTCTCAACGACACCAAAACCACAATTTGATTCCTTGCCAAAATGATGTAAAGGTGATAAAGCAAGGCTAGACTCAATTAATGAAACATCACAAGAACCCATACCTTCATGTAGCTGTTCTAACATGGCTGGTTTGACAACCTTCATGGCGGTATCTTCGTCAATCTTCATGTGCTCTTCATTTGTAGCTTCAATAAGTGAATCTCCTTTGTCCTTGTCCTCATAGGGTTGAAGTGAACTTTTAAACATATCTTCTTTTATCACTTGGACAATTTCAACATGCTCTTCTTCAATGGCTGTTCTAGAACCATGTTCACCTATAGGTTGATCAATGACTGCTGATTTAGAACCCTTGTTAAACTCCTCATAGAGATTTCTGCATATTTCATTCCTAGATTGTCTTGATAAGGAGTATTCATACTGCTTCAAGCTACGAGCTAATCTCTGTTGTGACAGCACTAATCTCTGCTGTGACAGCATAAGTTCTTTCAAGATGTCTTCAACACTTGGCTGCTCACACTTATTTGATTTCCTCTTTTGCTTGCTAAAGACATGAATAGGAGGATAAATTGTTTTCACAATCATCCCAGATGTGGAAGGTGTGCTAATGAGCTAGAAAGGATCAAAGGTGCATTCTGACAAGATGCATACTGAAAGCAGTACCCAAAGAAGAATGAAAGAATTATAGTGAAAGAGAAGCAGCATCACCTGTTGCAGCCCTCTGCCATGACCCTATGAATAAAAATTGCTGTAAGAGATGGTGTATGTGCTCTTATGTTAAGATTTGCATTCATGTAAGGAGAAGAAGAAGAAAAGAACTTCCCTCAAGAAAAAAAAGTAGTACAGATGATATGATAACCTCTGTTAATTTGTAGCATCTGCAAAAGGAAAATGGAGTATATATGAAACCCCAAAGGTAGTCTAACCCTTGAATTCAACTAGAAGCGCCCCAACATTTTTGGTCACTTTCTGCAATATGTTATGCAGTTTCAACCTTTTCCTGTGATGTTTGATATTTGTAGAAGTAAGTTTTGATTGACTAATTAATTTGAGAAGTCAAATGAGATGACCATGCCAGTTGGTTTAGATGAAGTTGATATTTGGAAATTCTCTTATATGGCTACATTTTTATTGCCTGATTGCTATGAGATTACAGGCTTGCATTTCTTGCGAGAAATCAAGGCTACAGCCTAATTACAGGCATGGTAGGTTCCCAACTTGGCTTCGCTTAAGTTGATTTATTAGTTACATAGCACTCCATCTATTAAAGTGGCTTAACTCATTTTAATTTATTAGTCACTTCACAATATTGACAATTAAAATGACAAGTGATATTATAACTTAAGTTATTTAACTTAGCACAGAACAGTCAAGTGATCAGTTTGTCCCATTTGTCTTTAAGTATAGTGTACTTCATTAATTTAATTGAACACATCCTTTAAATGGCACTTGTTATAGTCGCATGAGGCTTACAAGTATTAAAAGACGCTATCGCAATTGGCGTCACTTTCCAGAGCTAATAACTGAGTCTTTCATCCTACCCATGTGGGCTCCTGTTTGTAGTGGCGTCTTCTATTTTGGGTATCTATTTTGAACTCAATGTATACAGGCATAACATTATATTGAGGATTAAAAATATTTCAGGCTCTTTGTTGCGATTTCTGTCAAACTTTCCGAAAAACTTGGCTATATTTTCTCTCATTCCACATTGTTGTTTCTATTCAGCCTTCAAATCTTATCTTTCAACAAAGTCTGACAATTTGCACCATCCATTTCAGTTTTTTATTGTAGATTATTGCACGTACAGAATTCTTTTTAAATTTTAAGGTTAATTTGATTAGCTGGACTAATGCTTATATAATTATATTAGATTAGGTCTTTTGGTCTCTATTTAGTCCAATGTACTTAAGATAAATTTATAGCTTAATTTAAGTTTCTGTTTGAGTTTAGATTTGTTCTTTTAGGTCTTTTGGTCTCTATTTAGTCCAATGTACTTAAGATAAATTTATAGCTTAATTTAAGTTTCTGTTTGAGTTTAGATTTGTTCTTAAAAATAAATGCCCGATTAATGTTATTTCATTAGTTTTGTTTTGCTTGAGTTAATAGTATAGCTTAATTCTGATTTTTAAGATTAGCACTAGTCCAATTCCCTTAGGATTTCACTTCTTACATTAGCTTTAGATTTGCAAAGAAGTGTATATAGACATTTAAATTTGCAATAAGGTGAATAATTGGTAAAATTTGAGAGAGTATTTACCCTGACGATCATTGCATCGAAGGGTAATTCAAAGTCAAATATAAACCAACTTGGTATGCCTAATGATGTTAAAGAGTCATAATTATTGACTCACTTGTTAGAATCTTGGTCACTTTTAATTTAAGCCACCAAAATAAAAGGATATCTAATGACGCTAAAAAGTCACAATAACCGACTCATTTGTTGGTATCTTGGTCACCTTTACATTATTGGCCATCAATTGACATTGATTAAGTGCACGTGCTAATTTTCTACTTATCTTGAATTCAACTTGCAATGAACATGTAGCATCTCCTTTTGAAGTAGTCCATTTTAAATAGAGCTCTTCAGCGGTGGTAACAAAGCAGATTGTAAATTTTAAAGCAAAATTCATCCTGGCATAACCTGAAAGTTTTCAATGATTTGCAGACTTATCTTTTGTGGGTTAGATAAATTTTATCCTCATTCAAAGTTTGTTTGGTCAAATTCCAATTTCGCTTCCTGACTAGGAGAAATGTGTGTTGGATAAGTGATTTGAGAGTTCAACAAGTAAACATTTTTTGGAACATATCTGGATACAACATATGTTCCATTTTTTTAATCTTACAATTCGTGTCTCTTTCAAAACCATCCCTCAGGGAATAATATGTTTGATATCATAGGGGTGCAAGCTTCCTCAACAGCAAGATCACTGCCATGTCTATGGTCTTAGCCTTTAGGTTTACTTCCTTGTGTCCAAAAATAATAGGTGTGAATATATTAAATAGGAACGACCCCATATATGTGGAGAGAGAGAAAAATTTCTTATTGTAACATGGATAATTTTAAAATGAAAAATTTTCAGAGGAATAAATTTAACAAACTCTTCAAGGTGATCTGCATGGAAATCTTTGTCCCAAATATGTTTGGCAAACATTGGATGATGATATTTTTTTTCCTGTATTCTGTTTACAACCAACTCAATTGCTTGGATCTGACATTTCTAATGGTCTTCAATTGGAGATATGACACAGGCCTTCTATTGTAATTGTTCTTCTGTGGCAAATACAAGACGACATATATATATATGCATGTGCACACATGCATATATATGTACCTACACCCATCTTTGGTGCAACTCAACTTGGAAAATTGTTAAAGATAATGAGCGTAGTTTGTGGTCATATATTGAATTGGAGTAAAAATGCAGAGGCAATAGTTGACACATTATTGTATTAAATAAAATTTTAGTTGAGATCAAATTTAATACTGTTCAAAGAAAGGGAAAAGCTAAGATTATCAAAACAGTCTTTTTTTAGTCAATACTCAAAGATGAAAAGAACCTACCCATTGCAAAATTTGAAATCTTCTTGAGCATCGTTTCAAGATCTAGCTTTCTGTCAACATCAAAAACTGGGATCCAAATAGAATCTTTGACCCAAGCCTGCCCTAGAACATTAGATACAATCACAATTTGAAGATTGGAAAACATGATAAAATATCCAGTTAAAAAATGAATGAAAAACCAGACTGTTCATAAGCAAGAGAGAAAGGTTCTTTGTTCTGTTCTTTAGAAAACAATTAATCATAAACTAAAATAGTAATTATTTTATTACCTATAATTCTTTATAAAAACATAAATTCTGAACAACACATACCTAAAATTAAAAAAAATTGTTCAAGGGCAACATTCAACTTTGTAAGGTCAAATGGGATGAGCTCAAGTTGTAAATCATCAGGGCCTTCATAGTGGAGACCAATCTTCAAATTCCCATGAGACATGTTAGATGATTAAATGCACAAATTTCATAATATTGAATGTTGAACTAGGAAATTGCTTAAATGTACAAAATGTTGAATTGGCTAAACCATAGTTGGAAAACTCGGCTCGGAAAAAAACTCGCCAAGCCAAAAATTGGAGAATCAACAAAAACTCGGAGAAAATTCGGCAAAAACTCAGCAAAAAACTCGGCAACTTTTTCTTTTTTTTTTGTATTTTTTGCATTTTTTATGTATCTGTGAGTCTTTTGTAAAGACTCACGAGTTTTTGCCAAAAACTCACGAGTTTTTGGAAAATAATCGGCAGGAAGACTCAGCGAGTTAAAGTCATAAAGACTCACCGGGCAAAAAAACTCGCGAGTTTTTCAGGTCTTGCCAAAAATTCGGCGAGTCTTCCAACTATGGGCTAAACTAGCACATCCAATTCTAGGTGTGTTGTACCCCAACAAATGAGGCAAGGTGAAGGTCCTTGAGAAATTTGATAGAAGAGATACCCCCCATTCAAGTCACCATCTTAACTTGTCTATTTTCAAACAACACAAACGGAACAGCACATACTGTTAAACCATTGTTCAAATTGTAAGGTGAAGCTCCCTGAGATCTAACTAAACCTAAAACTAACAAAATTTACAAGTATGCACACTATACAAAATTTCATGGGGGGTTTTGCATTAAATGTAAATTACTAATTAACTACATTTTTGCTCCCGATGCAAGCATTAGAATGTCAACAATCAAGATCTACAGTGATATTTTCAGATTTAAAGAAGGTAAACTATCAAGAACAATTTAAGACAACTTTAAACTAGCTAAAGCAGAGACTAAGAGAAAAACATAAATGGATGCCAACTGCTAGCTAAATCAAAGACTAGTAAATTGCCATTAACAAGAAATGGTTAAACAAATGAACACCACATTATTTCATGAAGGAAATAGTTAAACTACATTCAAAGTTATAAGTTAAACAAATATATTTTGCTAATACAAAGTTTGACTTAAAACAATCTATTTTTTATTTACTTTAGGAAATTACAAACATTGATTGAACAATTATGGAATAACAAATAAAAATAGTTTCTGCAGCACAGACTTAACATCCACTATCTTTACAATCTATAAAATGATAAAATAGCATTCCAATATAAGCTCTCCAAAGGCAGCTTTAATGGATAAAATGATAATATAACATTCCAATAAAATTGTCACTTTAAAGCAACCATATCCCTAACTATTGAAAAGATGAAATACAAGTACTTTTTAAAGCAATCTAATCCTAAAACAACTAATTAAATAAAAGGCATAAAAAGGGATCATCTCTATCCCCTCTGGAAAAATAGCAACTTTGGCAAGTTAAGTTATTTTTGAAAATCTAAAATGACTTGGTTTTGCAACTTCGTTGAATCTTTAGGTCTCTAAAATATGGCAGACATTTTTTGCAACCTATGAAATTGTTAAAATCCTATCCATGAGTTTATGCCCAACACCCAAATTTGTAGTTTATTATGCTTGGGGAAGTTTTGTCATGCAAAACTAGCCAAAAAGTGTGATTGTAGGAACTTTTAGGAGGCAACACCAACTAGAAAATGTGTCATCTTGTCTTAATGAGAAATTAAGTGGCAAAGCCACATGAAATGTGTGCAACTTTTATGATGTTTTACTCCATAATGTTAGAAAAGGTATCTCAACTTGCATCCTAATGTTAAGAACACAAAATTGCGATTTTTGGGCTGTGGAACAAAAAACTTCACTCTCTATGCTATAGAGGTCGTTTTTTGCCCAAAAAAAAAAATCGGACATAGATCTCTTTGAGCTTTACAAAAAAAATTTATAAAATAGACTCAATCAACTTCCCAGATCAAAAGTTATGGCCTCTAGAAATTGGGCCTCACACATTAGAAAAGTTATAAAAGGGAATTACAGTAGTTGACCAACTTATGATTTATGTTATGAGACATCATAATGCATCTTTAAACAAACATAATGGAGCCAAAATGGAGTTCAAAGTTGGTTAGTGGATTATAATAAGCTTATGACAGGTGAAAGGAGTATGCTAATTTTAGCCTATGGACTCATCTTGGGATTTGGGAGCCATATTTGGGTGGTTTTAGCTCATCGTTTCCTAATTATCATTTGATGGTTTCATGTATTGCTTCTCCTATTTATTGGGTACTTGAGATGTTTGAATATGAGTTTTGTAGGTATTGTTATCCTATCAAAATTATTCCAAATCTCTTGTTGCGATACTCATATAAAGGTTTAGACTCTTCAACTGTATTGTAACCTTTCATTAATGAATAATACATTGAGTTGCTTTGGAGTGGGGTTTTTCTCATAAAGGGTTGATGCTAATAACTATGTTGTGGTATATTACTTTTCTATTTATTTCCTTGTAACTAACTATATGATTAGTTTTACTTTTGCAGATGCCTCCTCTCGTAGTTTAGTGTATGATGCATATCTTGCATCTCTGATTCCTTTCATTTGGTATCGAAGCCAAATTACCTTAGTTCTAACTTTTAGTTTTTTGTACTATTCTTGGATTGAGTGGAAGCTTGTGCAAAATATCTTGTTGCAAGAAAAATGACAACCATATCAAAGATAGAAATGGAGTTCTTGGGCACAAATTTTGAGCTTTGAAAACTCAAGATGGAGGATATGCTCATGGATAGAGATCTATGGGCTGCAATTTCCAAATCCAAACCTGCTACTACATCACAAGAAGGCTAGGACAAATTGGACAGAAAAGAAAAGGGCCTCATTAGGCTCTATTTGAAAAATTTTATATTGTCAAACTATGTTACCAGTCCACCCCTTGGGCCCCCCGAGTCCCAGTCTGGTCCGACTCGGGTTCGAGGTCTGGGTCCAGTCCCTTGTGGGTTCGAACAAGGTCCAGCCCTGCCAAACCCAAGCTGACCCATGGCGAATTCTTGCCCCTCACATGCCCAGGCGGCGTATTTCAAATTTTTTTAACTTTTTTAATTTGTTTTTACTTTTTTTGACATAAAAATATTAAATAAAGCCCCCAACCATAAAATGATGTCCACCATGAAGGTTTGTGTGGCTTTGAAGGTCTTAATTTGGGTTTTATTGTGAATGCAAAATGATGTACACCATGAAGATTTGTGTGGTTTTGGAGGTCTTAATTTGGGCTTAGTGACAAGGGTTCCACCCCTTGACCCCACCCTATATCCCAAAAGGGAGTGCGTCAGGGACGCTACCCCTCAACCCTTGGGGGCATTGCCCTTGCACCCCCATGTAATGGCCCCCCCTATTTGTGGATTTCTTTTTTTTTTGTTTTTGTGCTTTTCTAATTTTTTTGCTTTTTCTTGCCAGGAAACACGAAATAACATATATTTGCAAATAGCTAAATGTATAGGAAAAATGCATAAACTAAATTGAACCCAGTTTATATTATGCATTGAGATTATATTGGAAGCATACCCATTTGCGAAAATGTGAAGTTGCAAGTCTGAATGTGCATAACCAGCAAGCTGGAGATTTACAAATCTGCTCGCCACTCTTCAAAACCTTGTTTTCCCACCTTGAAATCGATGCACAACTGTTCCCTCACCCAAAGACGCCTCCAAAGGATGTGATTGTTGCTCAAAAAAACTAGGCAACCAATCTAGGGAAACCTCATGCCTAGCTGCAAATGGTACAGTCGCATTGTAGCTGTACAGCCAGCTTATGGGGCTTATAAATGCTCTCTTTCTCCTCAAAATCTTTGCCAAATGTCTTCTCAAACACGGATAATCTCTTCAACTGAAAACCTCTGAGTAATCTCTCTAAAAACTTCTGCAAATCAAATCAATGAAGCACAGGTATAACCCCTGGATAGAGCTATCAACAAATCACCCTTGGGATATCTTTCAATCCTGTAGATGATGTTCCTCGTGAGGGTTTTCTTCCTCACAAAGCAAATAACCAATCAATCAGCAAACTCTTCTTCCAAATATTTTCCAACATAAAAAGCAAAAAGCACAATGAATTTTCTTTTATACTTCCTCAAACCCCATGCCCAAATTGGCATTTAAAATCTATTTTATTTAATTTCAATTCCCACCTTATAACCCCTTTTAAATTTGGGCGCTCAACTTTATATTATAAAGTATTCTTTTTAAACCACTTATATCCCCTTTTAATATAAAGTCCTTTTATTAATATTAATAACGCATAAAGTTAAATATTTTAATTTAACTTTATTATTAACATTATTGAAATTTAATACATAGGACCATAATAAAACCAAGATAAATCTAGGATATAAATCCGCCACCATGCCCAATATAGTAACACTGTTAGCTGACCATACCAGTCACCCCCTGTGACTTACTTGTTGGCGTTTTAATTCGTACCTCTGGAATGCGAATTAGAAACGGACAGCTATGTGCAGTAACCTGCTCTTCAAATTTGGAGGGGAAGCTCCCTCTTTGCTGATTGTGTTCAAGAAAGTAAATTAAATCTAATTTTCCTATCTATTTGGTTTAGCTAAGATCACAAGGTTTATAAAACTCAAGCGTCGTAGTTGAGATTTTTTGATTTAGAACTTCAACTACGACTAACCTACGCTAAAGACGTTTCTAATTTCTCAAGTAAACGCAGAGCAAGAGAATTAGAAATGAACAAAGTTTGATTCTCTAACAAAATACTTAAATAAACTCTTTTTCAACATACATCTACTTACTTTCAATGCGAGCTGAAATTAAGATCATATAAGCATAACACAATAAACGAAAATCTGAGACATTATATCAAGGCAAAAGAGGCTCAAGACTTTATTTCTCAAATTTTTGGAACAAAGATTACAATAAACACATGCACGGAACAAGAACTTGCAGCTAAAAGAGATTTGCAAACTTGTTCTTACACAAAGTGAACAGCAACTACAAGACAACTTAAAGGCAAAATAAGCTCAACAATTTGTTATCACAAGTACGGTTGAAAATAAATGAGCAAGACTGCTCTTATTTATAGACAAGCAGATGAGTAGGGAACCCTAAAATCTCCTTACTTTTACAACTATGGCTTGCTCAACAAGCAAACTTTATTTCTAAAACTAAAAGAAGATAACATCTAACCACCTAAGAAAGCAAGAAAAACAAGAAATGCCAACTATTACATTTTATCTTTTTTCTCTTCTTCAAAGAGTAGATAAGAATTGAGATGAGAATAGAAAGAAAGCGGAAAGAAAGCGTTGCTTTAAATCTTGATCACATCCGCCAAAAAGTTGGAAACTGTGTCTCTGTCAGGTACATCAATACTATATATAGCAAAGTTTTTCTTTTCTAGGATTTTTTCGCCATCTGCAATCGATCTCAAAAAATCTTCAACCTCATTGGTTGCTTTCTCGAACCTCACTGACATCATGGAAATTGACAAAGTTTTATGTTTTTCTTTCATCCTCTTCAGTGCAATCTTCTTGTTGTATTTCTTCTTATGCATGTCCCATATTCTTTCACATTCTTCCTTGGAGATAGTCACACTCAGGCCAAGGTGGAATTGAGAAGCATTTTTCAATCACGATTGGCTTCAGGCTGCAAATCATTCTTCCATCTACCGACTGAATCTCTCGAGTTGCTGGATTGTAATGCTTGATGCAAGCAATTACGAATTCCAGACTCTGCACTGAAATAGGAATGGAATTTGCTGCAAGTAGTCCGGAGTGACCAAGGTTCCTGACTGCAATGTTGCCTGCATTCTCCAATGGTTGCAAATTGAACTCCGGCTTAATATGGTGCAAGTCAATCTCAGTTGTTTTGATGAAGTCGTGATAGAGAGCTGATTTGGTCTTGTACTCGAGGGGAGTGTATTCCATACTGAAAACCTTGAAGAATGACTGTAAACTCGCCTATGTTCAGATAAGTTTTGAGCAACTTTCTAAATTTAGAATGCTGGTTTTTCTTCTTCAAACGGACAAATTTTTCGAAATTTTTCTGAGATATGGATTTTGTTCAGAATTTTGTTACAAGAAGACCTAGATCATCCGTTTTTGTAAATTTCAAGTGTAGACTAAAAAAGTAGCAAACCCTAATTTCTTCAATTTTTCACCAAAAAAGTTGGCATTTGGGTTTTGCTCAAAAACACATTTGAGACGAACCTAGTTGATCAGATTTGAAAAATATTGAGGGCTGATTGAAAAAGTAGCAAACCCTAGAATCTGAAATTTCTCTTGAAAAAAGTTGTGATATGGGTTTTGTTCAAAAGAATGTTTTAAGAGGACCCAGATGATCAAATCTTGAAAACTTTGATGATTTCTCTGACATGCAAGGACAAAGCAGCTGCTGCAACTTGAGAAATTTCTTCAAAAATTCTTTAGAATGATGAGCTAAGAAGACCCAGATCACTGAAAATTGAAAATCTTGACCTTCTTCTTCAAAAATTTGATGTTCTAAATGAAAAAAAGCATGAAAAAGCAAGGTCTTATGTTGCTGGTCTGAAAATTTATGAAGAATTTTTGAAAAATCAGCAAGTTGAAGTCTTGAATCTTGAAAAGAAAAACTCTTAAGTTGCTGTTCCTCTTCAACTTGGACGCCACCTGCAAAGAATGATGAAAATTGAATGGCAAAGGCATCTTTAAATAGGCTTTAGGCTTGAGAAAACCCTGCTTTCTTTTGCTTTAATCCTCCAAACCCTAAAACCTGCTTGTGCATTGAACATGGACGCTTTATCTCCATCTTGAAATTTTGAAAATTGTGGAAAACTGGCTAAGGCATGGCATTTTGGGCGCCCTTCTTGGCTAGAGGCACTAACTTCTTCCATACTTAGTCATTTTTCCGAGTTTTTCAACCTTTCCTCAATTTTGGACCCTAGTTTGGATTTAACTTTCGACTTCCAGATTGATCCGGTGGACGAGCTGAATGATTCATCGCGAAGCTTGATCAAATCTGACAAGATTGTCCTGGAGGCACCTTTGGCTAAAAGCTTCGTTTTGTCCTTCAAAATCATGGGCGCCCTTCTCCTTTTGGGGCGCCCAACTCCTCCATACTTGCCATTTTTGCTTAATTTTCATCTTCAAACTTGAAACTCCATTTTATACCTTCAGCTTGATCTAAATTCACCGGTGACTGACAAGTCTGACGATCTGACGAAGACATCCATTGCGAAGCAGACTGAAACCTAAAGAGATTGAGCTCATCTGCAAACCCTAATTGCTGACTTTGACCCCTCAAAAAGCTAGGCGTCCCTAGGGCACTTGGAGGGCCCAAAGTTCCTAGACTTAGAAATTTTTTGAAGTTTTTCATGGTTTTCCTTTTGTCTTCTGGTTGAAACCTTCCCGTTTGATCTTGAATTCTGGGTGATTGATTGATCCAATGATGGCGCTGTCGGACTCACTGCGAAGCTGAGGAGATTCTGAATCACATTGCCTGAGAGCCCAAACCCTAATTCCATCATCTGATGCCCTGAAAAGTTGGGCGCCTTTCTCCTCCAGGGGCACCCATGGCTGGCAGTGTTAGTCAAAATTTTGCAATTTTCAACTTCCTCCTTCATTCTTCGTGCATGTTCATCATCTCATCTTTTGTTCAACGCTTGAATGTTGAATCTAACGCCTGGCAGCTGACTAGCCTCCATTGATGACTTCGGAGCTCCCGAAATGCTTTTTGAAATTGAAAAAGCAAAATAGACCCACTAGGGAAAAACTGATCGTTTTGTGATTCTAACTACACCAGCCTGATGAGGAAGTATTTTGAGCCAATCAAAATTAGTTTGAACCCTAACAACCAGACTATCTATTTTTAGAAATTTTCTATTTTTAGAAATTTTTGCCAACATCCATTTCAAAAGAAACCCAGAAAAAGTTACTATTTTTGGAAAGTTTCTAAAAATAGCAATTTTCCTAAAAAGTAGGGATGAAAAACTGAGATCTGGGTTTTGTAGATTTGATCGCTCTGAGCTGACCCAGATCGTCAGATTTTGAAAATTTCAAGTTTTTACCCCTCTTGCAAGACATGCACACCCAAATTTTGACCTTTTTTGACAGATTTAACAAGACTTTTACTCATTTCTTCAAAATGCCTAAGTGTAGCAAAAATTTTAATTTGGGGTACAACATTACTAAAAAGTGTGGACAAAATGTCCAAATAATGTTTTGGGAGTTGCAAAGTGAAAACCCTGAAATGCTCTGAGTTGGGAAGCACCAATTAGATCCAAATGATTGATTGATTACCCAATAAATGCCCTCAGAAGGTCCCCCTAACCTATTAGCCTACGATGACCAGTTGGTAGACTAACCACTACATTTGTCAACTGCCTAAGAAGGGGACATTATACCCCATGAGGGGTGCTACCCCTAAACCTCTACGAGAGGCGTTGCCCCTCGACCCCATTTGGGGCATTGCCCCCAAACTCCCATTGAATTCATTTGATTTGCCATGTACTCTCCAAGTCCAAGTTTCCAAGTTTGCCTACAAGTTTTCATCTATAATATCGTCATCCAATTGGACAATCTTCCCTGATGCTTATCTGCAAGGAGAAATGCAGCAAGGTAGTTAATTTTAATGTATAAGATATATCATGACAATCAAGTTTGACTAATTGACATTCTAATGTTTTTTATTTTTATGGTGGTTTTGTTTATTATACAATATATGATGCTATGTGTGGTATTTTGAACTTAACTACTATTGTAAATATGTATATATTTATTTTTTTTATATGTTTTTGTATGGACAAACCCAAAACGAACCCAACCCCAAAAATTTTTTTGATTAAATCTGTGAACTGAACCCGAACCCAAACCAAATACTTAGTTGTCAAATGTACATGAAGAACACATTATTGTAGCACTTTGAAAGAAGTTAGGTGAGATTTATCAAGCTAAACTCCTAGCAAATAAACTTTTCCTAAGAATAAATTTGTATACCCTCAAGATGGAGGATGGTGATTCTATGACTAAGCACCTAAATGCTTTCAACATGATTGTTACCCAGTTGCACTTTGTTGGAGTCAAGATGGAGGAGAAAGATTGTTGCATGACTTTGTTATGTAATTTTCCAGACTCATGGGATAACTTGGTGATGGTAGTTGAGAGTACTACCTCTAAACTCAACATGGATGAGGTAATTGCATCATTATTTTTGAAGATGTAGAGAAAAAGATTTGAATCAATCAAGGAGGCCCTAGTTGTTCGTGGAAGATTGAAAGACAAAGGAAGGTAGGTCAAGTGTAGATTCAAATGTCCTAGAAAAACCAAAGCTAAATATTGGAACTATGGCAAGCCTGGGAATTCGAAAAGAGACTATAAGGAGGAGAAAAAGGAAAAGAAGAATGATTTGCATGATAAGTCTAAAAAAATTTCTCAAGATGATGATGATGCCTTTGTCACGAACTCGGCAATGCATGCATCAAAAGGTGCCTAGTTGATAGAATTTGGTGCTTCCTTACATATTACATCACATCAAGGTTGATTCTCGAAGTATGAAGAATATGATGGCAAGAAGGTGTACCTTGGATATGACTCACCTAAAGATTATTGGTCATGGAAGAGTCTTGAGTGGTAGAAAAATATACTTATTATCTTGCACTTCGTAGGATGTATCAGCCAAGTGAAACTTACCCATATGGGTTGAGGTTGTAGAGCCACTCTTCTTCTTTTGTCATGTGTCTAAAAGCACTAGAATCAACATAACGAACAAGATTATCAAAAGTGATTCCTAAGTCTCTACAACATACAAAAAAATCTTCTTCATTAGAATCACTTGTCGAAGCAACATTTCCTCGTTGCTTGTAATTTTTCTACCAATGTGGATTCTTCTTCATGTCCCCCTAAGAATTATATTATGGCTTTCACTAGCTTGATTCACCATCACCAAAGGAATTATACTATCATTCCTAGAGATTGTGTCCCTTCCCACAAATGAGACATTTTCTATGCAGATGAATCGTCTTGTTTGGGTTTTAGTGAACCTAATGGACCACTATGGCATTCAGATTTCTTTCCCTTATACTGAAATTTGAAGGCCTAACTGTTTGAGGAGTCTAAGGTCTCATCATGAACTTCCTCTTCTTATTGAAGCAAATTAACCAACTCCTCCAATGATGGCTTTCTCCTAGCCACATTGAGACATGTCACAAACATGCGAAAGATATGAGGCAATGCTCTCAAGATGATGGGACTCTCCCATAACACATGTAATGATGCCCTCAATTCTACAACTCTTCTAGAAAAAATCTCCATGTTTTCACCATTTTGCATTTTCAAGCAATGTGACTAACTTTGCAAATACAAGATCTGGTTCTAGTTTTTTGATCCATAGATAGTTTTGAGGCTATCCCAAACCCTTTTAGTTGTTTTGATGTGAGGTTGAACCTCATTTGAAACACCAACCAAGATGATCAACTTGGCCTTTTTGGTTGGCCTTATCAAACCTTCTATGTTCATCTCCAACTTGTGTTGGTTTGGAGACTCTTCCAACAATTCTATTTTTAATAGTGTTTTCACCCTGCAATCAAGGCTTCAACAATCTTCTTGTCTATTCTTTCATGCATGTATAGCAGCAGAAAATTTTGTGAATTGCTCCTCACAGCAAATTCTAACTCTTCACGCTAGTCTTCCATAATGGCTTCCTCTATGTGACTCATCAACAACCTTGTCTACAATGGTTATTCAAATGCCACATAAAGAATCAATACTATTGGATGATTTAGTGCTAGGCTAAATTTCTGCTTACTTGGCAGCAAAAATTTGTGAGAATACCCCATAGTCACAAGAATTGCCTACACTGAATGATTCTTGAGTAGGACTAATCACATCTAGGCCCCAGGATTCATGACTCAGGTACCCAACAAGTCTCAACAAGTAAACTCAGTCAAGACTACAAAAATAAGGGAAAAAAAGAATAAAATTTTGAAAATGTTTAAACGTAAAAGCATGAAATTCAAGGGTTTTTTTAAGGGTTTGAAGAACTTTTGGACAAATAAAAGCACTCAAATTTTCAAAAGTGGCATGCACCATGTAATAACCACCCTAGATTTTTTTTTTTTAAATAATATCAACTGAAAAAGAGATGCAAATCAACGTCCTTCCCACTTTCTAATCACCCAAATCCTAGTATGGGCCAAGCAACAGTATACAATGTTCTAGATTAAAATTAAATCAAGTCAGCACCTGAAAGTAAGGAACTAGGCGACAAGCCAACCAATACCACTTATCCAATCGAGTGCACAAACAATACTGAAAGAAATAACCATCCACTTATTCAATGGGAATAACAAGGGCACATCCCCTTATTCAGTGGGAAAACTTATACAATACTTGAAGATGAAAAACAGCTTCTTCCACTTATCCAATGGTGAGTTATTAAAATATTACCACTTGTTCAGTGGGGTAAGTACATCAGCAATAACAAATTTAAATTCACTGGCAGTACTACCATCCAATGCATAGAAATTGAAGCTTTCAGCGGTATAACCATCTAAAGCATTACAAGGTTAGCACATATGCATTGTGAACACCAAAACAAGAGGATTAGCTGCTGATATAAAGTGTTGATGCAAAGAAATGTTGAAACACCCCACAATAGCACCAAATGACATGTACCCAATAACCCAGCTATGAAATAGCAACGTAATACCTTGAATGGATGAATTAGAAGGCTGGTACAGGTCTGAAAACACCATTTTTGCTGTTGTACTTTGGAAAAGTCAGAACTGAAACACTGCTATTAATGCTTTTGAAAACTCAAAAAAGTAGCATACATACCCAAAAGCAAAATACTTGAAAACTCCCTTCAAACTCCACCAAACACACCTCAATACACTGAATAGATCTTTATCTCAGCATCCAAAACTGAAACTCGATTTGAAGCACAATGTTGATTTATGGAATGAAATCACTCCAATCTAGCTAGAGATTATCTCTCAAATCTGAAACAAGAAATTGAATGAGGGTTTTTGTCCTCAAAAGATTATGGAAGAACTTGCAAGTTCAATCTGACAGCATAACAATATGAGAAAACTTCAGCATATACAAATGAGCCCCCAACACCTCCATTTATAGCTTTTTTTGTTGCCTTTTTGAAAAAGTACTTTTTTTTGTTTTTCCATTGTTTTTCAAAAAAGTGTTTTGTTTCTTTTTGCTGCTTTTTCAAAAAAACACTTTTTTGCTTTATTCCAAACAAAAGTTTTTTTTGCTTTTTTGCTGTTTTTTTTTTTAAAATATTTTTTGCTTTAAATTAAATAATTCATTATGTGCAAGACACCCTTATTCCTAAGTGGCCAACTTTTCAAACATTTAATCATCTTTCCAACAAGCTATTACACTAAGTTGTCCTTTAATTATTTCTCAACATTAGACAACATTAGTGAAATATTAATTGAAAAACCTAATAACTCACCCAAGATGTGAAAGTACTACAACATCATCAGAATCCAATTCTGACTACATCATCATGAAACTCAAGCAATAGGAAGATGATTAGAGTCAACTTGGTGACTTACTAAAAATAAATGTGCTCTCCAAGAAGTTTGGAGAACACCCCAAGAGTTTAGAAACACTTATGAAAGTGTCATTGTGATCCATAACACCAGTTGAGCTCATTGCCAATAATAGATGCTAAATAAAAATGAACTTGGATCCTCCAAGAGGCGTGGAGTTCTCCCTAACACACCAATGGTCTTACAAGAAAACTCAATAACTGGCCAAAAGCTCACGGAACCATATTGCATAAAAATGGGGACATTACAAGCCATGAAGGTTTGTGTGATCTAAAAGGCATTAATTTGGCACTACCTCTCGACCCCATTGGGGGCATTACCCACAAATCACTACTCTAGTTTTTTTTTTTATAAAATGAAAATCATTTTGGGCCATGTTGAATGGAGTAACATTTTTTTTACTTTTTTCAACTTTTTCCCAATAAAATTACATTTATACTTCTAGTTTGCTAAGTCAAACTCTATCCTAAGTAATGCTCTTAAGGTTGTAGCAGCATTTACAAACTTGCAAGAGATATACGCCCATGACTCTCCATTAGGCTAGTAATGTTGGGCTAAGGGATTTAAGCTCCTTTCTACCATATTTCATGATTCCATATTGTGATTTTTGTTTTTGATGCCATGGATATCATAATCCATCAATTTTGTACACCTAAAATACTTGACAATATTTATATATTTAAAAATGTTGTTTCTTTTAGTTAAAATCTGTTTTTATAATCATGTAATTGATGTATACTAGTGTATGTAATCTAACTAGCTTCTATTTGATTAATTTATTGTGTCTTTAAATTTTATTTATTGAAGGGTGCATGATAAATGCTTTAAATCCTTAAAAATCTCTATATTTCATGGTTTCTTTCAATTTACCAAGTCTTGGTGAAGTTTGAGCACCAAGTCCAAGTCTAGGTCAAAAATCAACTTGCTTAGTCTAAGTTGAGTCTGAGTCTTGTAACACTGGATACCCACGTCTCTATCCTCACAAATGTGTGTGCCCTCCTATTGATTGCTTCATGCTTCTTCTTAGGATCTTGCAAATGGCAGTTATTCATGGCTATATAGCGTAGGACTTTCAACCACAAGTTTCACAAGTCACAGGCACAAAATCAAATATTGCACAACAATAATAAATTTGAGAATCCAATAAGTAATACTGTATTATCCATGAGAAAGAATATACACAAAGGGATTGTTGATTAAAAAAGAACTAACCAACTACCAAAAACTACTTATACTATTATTGTTAATTATTACAATGATATAATATTATGTATTTATTTATTCTAACACATCATAAATTGGGTCATTTACCAAGAATTCCTCCATTTTTCAATTACTTATCACAAGTATTCATCCAAAAACCAACGAAATTGCAAAATTTCCAACCACACCTTACCATTTCAAAGATGTTATTTTAGCCAAGGAAACCATTGATATCAACATAAGAACCGCAAACAATCTTCCATAGTCAAAATCAGCTCCTAGCATAGCTACAAAACTCATTGAGCCCCTAGGTGAACTGTGTTAGCTAGGGCTACGAAATTTGGGAACCACTTCACCAACAAATCTAGTTAAACTGTGGAATTTGGTGAGCCCACTAGTTAGACACGGTTGCTTACCAAGGATGATAAGAATAGAACAAAAAATACTGAAAATAAAAAAACATTGAAACCTCTAACACTCACAAAATACATTCATTTCATTTGCAACCACGAGGAAGGAAATAAATGAGTATTGAAGCAAAAATCCAATCCATTGAAGAAAAAACCAACAAACATATTCAGTAGCAAATGTTGATTGATGTAATAACCACCTTACAATTTTTTGAAAATTATTGCAAACTGGAAATGTGATGTAAAAAGCTTCCTTCGCACTTTTGATCACCCAATTTCCGATAAGGGAAAGGTGAGAGCATACTATGTTCAAGATTACAAATTCACTAAAATATAGCAGCTAAAAGTAAACATCCACTTATTCAATGGGAATGTTTATACAATGCTGGAAATGTAAAATAAAGCTTCTTCCACTTTCCAGTAGTAAGCAAGTACAAACATCTCTTCCACTTATTCATTTGGTGAGAGTGAACAAAACCTGTGCAACTCGTCCACTTATTCAATAGTGAGTGAGTACAGTTAAACCACTTTTCTAGTGGGGTAAGTATCAGCAATAAACAAAATCCACTCACTGGCGGTACTACTATCCAGTGTTTCAATGTTAATACTTAGAATGATAAATCTTCGACGGTATAACCTTCCAAAGGGTTACAGGATTAGTCCATAAGCATCATTAACACTAGATAACTGCTGCAATAATCAGCTGATAAAGATTACAATGCTGATACAAGTGTTGATATGAGAAAATAATGTTGAAAACACCCCTTGAGGTACCCAAATCATGAAATAACCACTTAGTTCGGAAATAACAATAATATACCTCAATGATTGATAGATATCTCACTGATACAGGTCTACAACACACTAGAAATAGCACTCTATCAGGTCTGGACAGCAAATAAATGATCCAATGCACTCACCAACTCACCTCCAACTCTTCAACAAGATCAAAAACTGATGTATCTTCAACCAAACACCTCTCAAACCACACCAAAACACCTTGCAAGAGAGAGATTCAAAATCTACAAATGAATTTCAGACTGATACAAGTCTTGAGTTGAAAAGTACAACAGGTACAAACCCACTTGAAACCCTCATAACTCACTGAAGATCCAAAAGTCCATAAAAATGAATATATATATATATACACATTCCTAAACCCTATGCACCAACATTTGGAATGATAAAGGATTGGAAAGTGAGGCGCTTAGCCTACAAAACCCCACGCCACCTCCTAGGTAGCTATACAGCCCACAATGAAGGAATGGTACAACCAACACTCGGAAATTCCAAGCATCTTTGGCAAACTCTGCAAAAGATCATCTATCACACCAAAAAATTGCAACTAGAAGACATCAAATACCTCCATGATTAAAACCAAAACTGAAAGCTCTATTGAAGCACAATGGTGATCTCTGCAATGAAATCACTTCAGTCTAGCTAGGGATTATCTTTCAAATGCAAAACTACAAATCTTGAGACGGTTTTCGTCCTCAAACGATTGGAAGAACTCAAGGTTCATTCCAGCAACATAACAATTGCATTCACAAAGCTACCTTCATATATAGCTTTTTAGAGAAAATTATACAATTTAAAAATGTAATATTTCACTTTATTTCCTTCACAAAGACCCTTTTGAAATAATAATAATAATATTTCATGTGCAAAAGCCCCCTTATCTAAGCATCCAACTTTTAAAACACTTAATCACCTTTCCAACGAGCTATTACACTAATTTGTCCTTTTATTATTTCTCAACATTAAACAACAGTAGTGAAATATTAATTAATAACTCAATAACTCACCCAAGTTGAAAAAAGAATTGAAAGTGCTTTGAAATCAAACTTTGATCATACCAATGTGATTCAAAAGACTTGGAATGATGATTAGAGCCAACTAGGTGACTAATTAAAAATAAACAGTCCCTCCAAGAAGTTTGGAGAAGCCACCAAAAGTCAAAATTCACTTCTGAAAGTGTCATACTGATCCATATTGCCTACTAAGCTCATTTCCAAGAACCAAAGTCATTGCTAACCAACCTAGATCACTCCAAGAAGTTTGGATTTCTCAACAACTCACCAAAAAGCTTACGAGAAAACTCAAAAACTGAGCTAAGTGCTCACAAATCATTTTTGCTCAAAATGGGGACATAAGAATTGAATCTAACTTGGGCAGGTTTGCAGCAGCCCTCAATACATCTAAAGGAGCCTATGATGCATTGGAAGAGCCCATAGTTGATTTGGAGCAGCCCCACATCAAGGTGGAGCTAATTAGAAGAGGCATTTTCCTATTCTAAATCCTTTTTTTTTCTATTTTGTGTCTATTTTACATTTGTTTAATTTTTTTCATTTTAGATTTCATGAAACAAGAAATAAAAGAGGAAAAGATGAAAAGAACTCATTCTTCCCTCTTTTTTCCTTGTTCCATTATGGTTTTTTTTGTTTTTTCTCTTTTTATCTAAGTTACCGGGTCCTTCATATTTGACCTAGGTACGCATGTGGGTATGGTTCGGGTATAGGTTTGGTTCGGGTTCGTCCTTGAGTACGGCTAGGGTCGCCTTGGGCACTTGGGTTCTTTGTGGGTTCTTCTGTTAAGGACCCACAAAGAACCCAAGCCCCTGGGTTCTTCTGTGAAGGACCCACAAAGAACCCTGGCGCCCGAGCAATACCCTAAGCATACCCAGCAGAAGCCCAACATTCTAAGAAGAGAAAAACAACAATTACAAAATTGGCCTATGAAAGGAAAATGACACCATCAATTACTAAATATGATATTGTTTTCTAATGAATTCCAATACAAATTTGATATTGGCTTGGCAAACCAGGAACTTATAATCATCGTTTAAGAAAATTTAGGGCTATTGTTTCCAATTGAACATGTGTGTTGGCGTTTCAATTCGCACCTCTGGAATGCGGATTAGAAACGAACAGCTATGCACAATTAAACTGCTCTTCAAATTAGGAGGGGAAGCTCCCTCTTCGCTGATAATGCATAAAAGAATACTAAAGCTACTGCCGATCTTTTTATTCTACGCTAAGCACACAAGGTTATAAAACTCTTTGCGTCGTAGCTGAGATTTTCTCTTTTCCAAAACTTCAAACTACAACTAGGCCTAAACTATAGACACCTCTGACAACTCAAGTAAACTTGGAGCTTGAGAGTTAAAAGTAAACAAGGAATGATTTGATTCACACAAAAGCTTAAATAAACTTACTTCAAGATCACACCTAAAGACTTATTGTACTTATAAGATGTAAGTTGAAATAATGATTATTCAAGCAAAACACATAAGACAAGAAGCTAAAAGAGATCAAGAGAGTAAATCAAAGCAAAGAAGGCATAAGTTTTCACTTTTCTCAATTTCTAACAGCAGTTACACTTCTGGGACAGCAAATTGTAGCAAAGACGGGCTTACAATGTGCAATCAAACACCAGATTACACTTGACACAAATTGAACGGTAACTGAACAACAATTTGCAGCAATACAGACTAACAAATTAGCTCTTACAATAACAATTAGAAAATAATGGGCAAGGTTGCCCTTATTTATACACAAACAAGGAGTAGGTAATCCTAAAATCTCCTTGCTTGAAGCTAACTAGACTTGCCAACTTGCAAGATTTATTTCTAAAACTAACACAAGACAACTAACTAACCACTTGTTAAAATCAGTTAACAGATTTAAAAGAAGGGAAAGTTCCAACTATACAATTGATTTTTCTATTTCGCAAAGAATAGATAAGCATGAAACAAGAATAGCAAGTTAAACTCGGAAAAGGCACCAAGTTAACTGCTGCTTTTAGTCTTATTCTCGGAAATCTTCATTGCCCCAAAAAGGTGACTCATTTTTCTCCAAAAAGCGAATCCCCAGAAGAAAAAAAGTTGGGGTCTAGGTTTTGTAGACAATCACATTTTGAAGAGACCCAGTTCATTAGATTTTGAAAAAGCTAAGGGCTTTCCAAAAAAGCGTCGAAAAAGCAAATTTTTGGAAATATTAAATTCCCCAATCTTCAAGAGGAGCAAAAACCAGATGGACCCAAATCAATGAAAACTGAAAAAGTTGACCATCTGTTTCTGAAATGCGATGCCCTAGAAGATTGGATCATGAAAAAGCGTGCCTTTGTGCTTCCCAATCCCAAATCTACAAAGAACACTGAAAAAGCACTCCATTTGAGCCTCCAAATCTTGATGAGAAGAAAATTCTATCTATCCTCCTTCAGATGCAAACCAAAAGCTTGCTTAAATAGAGTTTTAGGACGAAAAAGCACTTTCTTTGTGAAAGACCTAAAATTTTGAAGTCTATCCATGAAGATAGAAACTTTGTATGCAAAAATCTGAGTTTGTTTGCATGTGCAACGATGAATTCCTCCTTTGTAGCTACCAAAAAGCACAAGCGTGAAGACACGTTTTTGAACGTAAGCCGAAAAATGACTAAGGCACCAAATGTTAGGCGCCCTTGGCTGACTGGGGCACCTACACATCCCAGAGTTAGCCATTTTTTCATTTTTTAATTTTTGCTTGCTTCTACTTTTGGCGAGGCCTGCCTCTAACTTCGATGAGCTGGCAATCTGGTATTGCCAACTGATAAAATTTGTTTGACGATGGCAATCTCATGTTTGACCATTGCTGAAGTGATCTACAGCCTTCATACCGGCGTCCGACATCATCTAATTGAGTTTGCGAGCTCTTGAAACTACCGACAAAGACTAAACTAGAAAGAAGGCGTGTTGAGGTCGAAAATATTCTAAGGCATCAAGAGCCATGCGCCCCTCCTTGACAAGGGCGCCCAGGCTTCCATGCCTTAGCCAAATTTCCATGAGTTTCAAAAAATTTACTTTTTTTGTTTTGCATGTTTCTGCCAGAAGCCAGTGACCCCAATTTGGGCGTCGTTTCCCACCAGTCAGTGAATAACAGAGACTGAAAGGAAGTTAATCAGGCAAGCCTGATCATAACTGAGATGAATTATACCCTTTGCCAACCCTTGACACTGTATCTGACTGATTTTTTGAGAATTGGAATTGAGCTGATAGAGGACTATGATGAATTTTCGGACGGGGCAAAAAATATTTTAAGGCACCAAAAGCTAGGCGCCTCTCCTTGACAAGGGCACCTAGGCTTCCATGCCTTAGAAATTTTTTAATGATTTTCACTTTTTCCTCTAATTTTCTTCATTTTTCACCAAAATGCCTTCGTTTGCTCTACATTTTCCACTATATGACAAATCCTCGACACTGGATGATGAATCAACTGAGGAGCTTGGACATAACTAAGATGATCTCCTGCTTCTCCCAGCCCTGGAAACTGATTTTGACTGTTTCTCTACGTAACTAAATTGGGTTGATGGGGAAGATTGTATGTTTTCCAAAAAAAGGGCAAAATTGACTAAGGCATGAGACCCCAAGCACCCTTCCTGGACAGGGGCGCCTAGGCATGTCAAAGTTAGAATTTTTTCATAAATTTCACCATTTTTAGATTTGCCTCTGTTTCACACAAACTCCACCTTTCCTCGATTGTTGACAGTTTTTACGTTGTCTACACAGCATTTGAGACTTTGAATCTGGTACTTGACAACAGATAATCCTAGTGATGACCTTGGAGCTTGTGCTTCGCCTTCTAAAAAAACAGAATTAACCCACGAGAGAAATTTTGACCTTTTGACGATTCTAACCGAACCAGCCTGATTGGGAAGTATTTTTGACCAATCATAATCAGTTAGAGCCCTCCAAACAAAAATTCTATTTTTAGAAAGTTTTGCCAGCATCTCCTTATCATAAATGGAATATAGCCTCTATGGTCCTCTTAGTTTGCGGCTCTCAAAAGCTATGGGGTGTCGGTTTTGCATCAATACTGCTCCTATGCCTTCACCTGAGGCATCACACTCAAGAACAAAAGGCTGTGTGAAGTTTGGAAGTGCCAAGACAGGACAACTACTCATCACATCCTTGAGCTTATCAAAAGCTTGTTGTGCCTCTTTTGACCAACTGAATGCACCCTTCTTTGTCAAATCTGTCAATGGTGCTCCCAACTGAGAGAATCCCCTCACAAACCTCCTGTAATAACTACACAATCCAAAGAAGCCTCACAACTCTGTGAGAGTCCTAGGTGGTGGCCAATCACGTATCACCTGTATTTTCTCCTGGTGGACTTGCACCCTGTCTGCACTAATCACATGCCCTAAATACAGTATCTCCCTAAGGCCAAATTCACATTTGGAGGCCTTAGCATATAATGACTGCTCCTCCATGATAGTCAAAATCTCATCCAAATGTCTCAGGTGGTCCTCCCATGTTTTACTGTAGATAAAGTCATCAAAGAACACTAGGAGAAACTTACGCAACTGCTTGTTGAAGATATGATTCATACATGACTAGAATATGGCAGGTGCATTTATTAATCCAAATGGCATCACCAAAAACTCATAATGGCCATAATGACATCTGAATGTGGTCTTATGAATATCCTGCTCTCGAACCCTGATCTAGTGGTACCCCGAACGAATATCTATCTTGGAGAAATAGATTGCACCATGTAACTCATCCAAGAGCTCATCAATCCTGGGTACTGGATATCTATTTTTGATGGTTTTCTTATTGAGAGCTCTGTAGTCAATACACATCTGCATTGTCCCATCTTTCTTCTTCACCAGCACTACTGAAGAAGCGAAGGGACTAGAGTTTGGCTTGATATGTCCCATCTAAAGCAATTCCTTGATTGCTTTCTCAATCTCATCCTTAAACTTTTTAGGATGACGGTAGGGGGTAGTAATGACAAGTTTCGCCCCCTCCTCCAACTCAATAGTGTGCTCAAAACCTCTGTCTGGTGGTCTCCCTGGTGGTATCTCTCCAAAAACCCTATCATGCTTTCCTAAGAGCTCCTAAATGTCCGCATGAAATGGCTGCCCTAAATTAGAATCCTCCTTAGTGTAATCACGCACTCTACTACCCAAACTATGTCATCGTGATGAATGATGCTCTCCATTCGTCTAGCAGAAATAACCTTGGTTGATCCAGTAGACATGCCTCTAAGCACTACTCGCTGTCCATCTGTTGGTCTGAACTTCAATTCCATGGTCTAGAAGTTCTGTCAATATTTCCCTAGCGAATGTAACCACTGGACCCCAAGTATAGCATGAGGGTCTCCCAAATCCACCACATAGAAATCATTTGTGACTATGTAATTTCCCATAGTGATGGGCAACTGTGGAACTTTCTTAGTGTATAATATTTTGTGACCATCTGCAACCATCACATTGAATCCCTCAAAATCTTCTGTCGGTAACTTCTGCTTGGCTACTAGTGTTGCATTGATAAAGTTGTGGGTGGCCCCACTATCAATCAACACTGCGATGCGCTGACCCTATGAAACTCCCCTAACTCTAAAGGAGTTACATCAAGGAGTGTTGGATATGGTAGCAATGATATTGCTCTTAACCTCTCCTTGAGGCTACTCCTCATCTGAACTGATGTCATCATTCTCTTGGGAAGGTTCATCTTCACTGCTCTCATCCTCCGACACAATCTCAATAAGATGCGCCTTGCCCTTTCCTAGGCAACGATGTTCTGGTTCCCAACGTTCTTTACAATGATAGCAAATTCCCTTGATTCTGCATTCTTGTCTGTATGCCTCATCAAGATCAATCTTCTTATTCCCCTTTTTATGAAACGACTTCTTACCCTTGTTCTTCTATGGAGTGAAGGGTTTAGAAGGAGTTTTATTATCAAGTGTGGAAAACTCCATGTCTCGGGCTCTAGTGACTGCGTCCAATAGGGAATCAAGTTTGAAAGCCTTAATCCAACCACGCAGTGGTTCGGATAGATCCTCAATAAAGAGCATAACCAAGCGTTGCTCCGATATGTCTGTCACCATGATTGCCAATCTCTAAAATTCTAAAATATAGGTATCTACAGAGCCATTCTGCTTCAGCTGCGCTAACTCCCTGAAGTGAAGTTCAAGATCCTTCTGATCAAATCTATCTATCAATTTATGTGTGTTGGCGTTTAAATTCGCACCTCTGAAATGCGGATTTGAAAACGGACAGCTATGCACAGATAAACTGCTCTTCAAATTAGAAGGGGAAGCTCCCTCTTGCTGATGGTGTTTGAAAGAAAGTAAACTAAAACTAAGTTGCCTATCTTTTTGATTAGCTTAGAGCACAAGGTTTTTTAAACACAAACGCCGCAGCCGAGATTTTCTGATAAGAAGTTCAACTACGACTAACTTAAACTAAAGACGTTCCTAACCTCTCGAGTAATAGCAGAGCAAGAGAAGTTAGAAATTAACAAGGTAGATTCTCTGACAAAAATACTTCAACAATCTCTCTTTCAACGAACACCTACACACTTCACTGCAAGCTGAAATAAAGATCATAAAAGTAGAACACTGATAACGGAAATCTGAGATTTTAGACCAAGACAAAAGAGGCTCATGATTTTATT
>VDFB02000020.1:29939805-29988333 GCA_007258455.2 Sequoia sempervirens
GGGGTCTACGATCAAATCTGCCTCCTCCTCTGGGTTTATAAACATCTATAAACTCATGAAATGTAAGTGCCTGTTGGATCTCAGGTGCTAGTGACATGTACTCACCGTGAAATCTCGTCAAGTCTGCCACTGACATGCCATTACGTGGCTGAAACTCCTGATGCTGTCCCTGATGCTCTGCCCTTGGAGTCTGTGGTGGAGTCTCCCTAGGTAAGAAAGTAGGCTGTCCTGGCCTACGCTCCTGATAGATCGGTGACGGCTGCCGAGGTACTGATGCTAATGGCTGATCCACTGGTGTAGCCCCGCTCGTCTGTCCAATCTGTATGTAATGAGGCTGTGTGGGTGTGCACTGTCTAATGGTACCCATCAACTGAGACATCATGTCCATCATATTATCATGCCTCCGTTATCATGCCTCCGTCTAAACTCCTCATCAGTAATATCACCCTCTGCATGTGCCTTCCCTGGATCCCTGCGAGTCTCTGAGGAAGTCTCACGTTCTGCCATTAGGGTTGCAACACTGTTTTCACTACCGTCAGAACTGGATCTGTGAATACCAAGTACTCCTGATATGGTCTGACCTTCAGGGATAGGTGGACCTGTCCAATCCTCGTCTTTGCCTGTCCCTACACCTTTAATGTAGTGAATGGTATCTCTGTTCATGAAAAGGCACTAAAAAGCACACTGTATTCTGAAAAAGCACTGAAAAAAAGCACAGGATGGCAGGAGATCTGTGCTCTGATACCACTGTCAGAACCCTGATGGTTCTATGTTTCAAACCCTAACTGATCTTGTGTTGTTTTTTTGCAAATTTTTGGTTTTTTTGTATTTTTGAAGGTTTTTACAGACAAACTGGAAAGCTGCGATTTTACTGGAAAATGCTAGAAAATTCTAAATAAATTCAAAATGCATAGAAAGACTCAGATCTTGCTCAGAGAATATAGGCGCACCAATATATTGTTTTTTTAGAGCTTTTACAATGCCAAAATCTGAATAAGGAAAGCAATACTTGAAATTTTATTAAAGAACCTGGTATTTTAAAATGGCGGCTGCAGCAAAAAAGAGAAGGTACGGCCAGAATTTAAGAAGGGTTCTCCAAGCTCACAGAACCAAGCAAACTCCTCAGCAATCCCGAGCGCCCTGGATGCAATCACCAGACTGTGAAGAAGGAAGACGTTTTCTCCAGAGACAATGAAAAAGTACGGCCCTTTTGCTGACTGGTACGGCCTGGTATAGCTAGTAATAATATGGTACGACACCTTGGGATTTGTGCCAGAACACTGATAAATGACCTTTGCTTATGACGCCTTTATTGTCTGATGAATAACACTGTGAATCTCTGTCTGAATAGATGATTAAGCTCAATCTGTGACCTCTGTATGAAATCACCAAGTGCAAGCTTCAGCTGGTATTGCACAGCCTCAGTCTGCCTAATCTCTGAAGAGTTTTCGTTCTTCAGAAACGATCGTCTGCCAGAAACCCTAAGGTTTGCAAACTCCAATGCTCAGAGCAATAAAGACAAAATTGAATAATAATCAAGATGGTTCGATTTTGTCTTGAGAAGGAATATATATGCCTTGAAGAAATTCGACCCAACTTACTTTTAAAATAATCATTTAAATTAAATGATTTAATTTGCCTTTGATACTTAGGAGAAAAATATTAATTATTGGCGTCCACTTTTAATGAATATAAAATACTCATTAAGTCACATTTAATAATTTATTATAAAGTATAATAAATACTTTATAATTAAGCCAAATAATTAAATATTTAAATATTTCAATAAAGTGACTTTATTATAAAGTCAAAATATTAAATATTTAATAATTCATTAAATACTCCTTATTTCTCCGTCTGAACATCAAACTGCTGAATTGGGTTGATTCTGAGCTGAATGGTTGAACCAGTTATACGAAATAGCGACTTCAGCGACTAACTTTCTAAAAATAGAAAGTTCACGAAAAACTCCTTTGGAAGATTGAAGGCCCAACGGCCACAAGCTGCCGGAGCTACCAAACACTAAACAAGCGCGGATGATCCTCACGAAGACACTCACAATGAAGCCTACAAGGATCGAAATGATAGGCTAACCTCGTCACCAGACTGTGCTGACTAGGATGGGGACATGACAAAAACCCAATGAGGGAAAAACAACGGTGAGGGTTAACTCACAATATAAAAGATTATAAACTAAATACAAAGGCTTACTGCCCAAAGAGGACTCACTGTCCAAGTACAAAAGCTCCTGCCTACAGAAAGGACTCACTGTCGAACAGGGAGGCTCACTGCCTACAGATACAAAAGAGATCAAAAGATCCACCACAACAATTAATGCACATCCACAGGATTGTAGAAACCTTCAGCTCACTGCCTTCAACACAATGAAGAACTGTTGTCACAACTCACTCACACACACCCTTCTGCTCTTATGATTTGTGGCTCACTTCCGTCACTTTGCATGACATTGTCATACGATTCTTCACAAGTCGACTTGCTTTTATACCATCCTCAACCTTAGAAACTTTCTCCAAGGTCGGCCACAATTATCTCATTTCATAAATTCAAAATAGGTCGGCGACTCAACATTCCCGCGGTGGAAAGGAGTGAGAGTGGACCAATAAAACATTTAACCAAGACCAAAAATAATGTCTTTGTAATGTCCCCTTAAGAAATTAAACCAAAAAAATTATAAAGTACAAGTTAAGACATTTAATTTATTTTATCAGCACATCATTTTATTTACGCAAAATTATCTTGAAGACCTACTTACAATATTTATTATCAATTAAGCACAGGGTACATGATTAGATCACTTCAGATTGCATATGTTAAGAATAAATCAATCAAATGCATTATCATCAAACATGACTTCTTCTCCTCATTGGAATAGAATCTTGCCTTGTCTCCTCTTTCCTAGCCTCATGGGATGGCGATTTACTGTGTTAAAGGGCAAGTGAACACATCTCAAAGTGGACTCCCTCAAGGTGTTCCACACATCTTGGGACCCTCCATCAGTGGAGCAATTTACCTGCTTTTCCCTCCACAAACTCACAATCCTTAATGAGCGCTAGCAAGGAAGAGTTGGACTCGTAGTCTATCCTTTAGAGTAGAGTCATAAAGCTCAAGGAACATAATAATTGTTGCAAGACAAATGACTTTCAATAGTTTGTATATTATCTTAATTGGTGGAGAAGACTTATCAATTTGATATTTTATACTTATTGAGTATCATTAACACCTAGTTTCCAAAATACATTAGACAAGATTTATATGTTTGTTCTTATATAGACATTTGAAAATGTATATTTGATGATTTCCATATCATATTGTATTTTACCCATTGATTAACTTAAAATTGAGTTTATTAGTGGCTCTTGTATTTCCATTCCATATTGTCTTATTTTAAAGCCAGAGATTAAAGTGTTTTAGCAGTATTTATTATTATAAATTTGAGACATTTATATACGATTGATTGTTTGTAATTGTGTTGGTCTAATTTATCCCACTGGAATGGATACCCAGTTTTGATTTGTTATTTGGAAGAGAATATCAGTTTCATCATTACTTACAGAATCACAGCCATACAAAAACCAATGATTTCATTATATAAGAGAATTCCTCGTACCAATCTCTTCTTTCTGTTGCACGTTATCTTCTATCCTCATGCAGGGTCAGAGATCCGCACTTAAAGCATGAAGGAAGGACGTGACCTTGCAATTTGGTGATCGCTAGGGAGGGACACGACCATTCTTTCAAAAGCCTGTCTCTTTTGGTAATGTTGTACCCCAAATTAAAATTTTTTGTTACACTTGGACATTTTGAAGAAATGAGTAAAAATCCTATTAAATTTGTCAAAAAGGTCAAAATTTGGGTGTGCGTGTCTTGCATGAGGGATAAAAACATGAAATTTCCAAAATTTGACGATCTGGGTCTGCTCAGAGCGACCTAATCTACAAAACCTAGATCTCAGTTTTTCATCCCTACTTTTTAGGAAAACTACTATTTTTAGAAATTTTCTAAAATAGTAACTTTTTCTGCGTTTCTTTCGAAATGGATACTGACAAAATTTTCTAAAAATCGAAAGTTGGTCCGTTAGGGTTCAAACTGATTTTTATTGGCTCAAAATACTTCCTCATCAGGCTGGTGCAGTTAGAATTAAGAAACGATCAGTTTTGCCCTAATGGGTCTATTTTGCTTTTTCAATTTCATAAAGCATTTCGGGAGCTTCTAAAGTCATCAATGGAGGTCAGTCAGCTGCCGGGCGCCAGATCCAACACACAAGCACTGAGTAGAAGATGGGATGGCGAACATGCATGAAGAACGAAGAATGAAGGTGGAATCCGTGAAAATTGGCTAAGTTTGCTTGACATGGGCGCCCCAAGAGGAAATAGGCGCCCATCTTTTTAGGGCATCAGATGATAAAATTAGGGTTTTAAATTCCAAGCAAAGTTGCTCAATTTCCTTCCACCTCTGCAACGAATCCGATAATGCAGTCATCGGATCATCCAATCGCCCAAAATTCGAGGCCGAATAGAGAGTTTTCAAACATAATACAAAATGAAAATTATGAAAATGTCTGAAAAGTTTCTAAGTCTGGGAACTTTGGGCGCCCTAGGTGCCCAGGGCGCCTAGCTTTTTGAGAAGGCTAACTCAGCAGTTAGGGTGTCCAGACGGGATCAATCTCTTCGGAATTCGGTTAGCTTCGTAGCGGATATCTTCGTCAGGGCATTTGACTGGCCAATCTCCGACAAATCCAGATCCAAGTGGAAGGTACAGAATGAAAGTTTGAATTCAAAGATGAAAATCAGAAGAAAATGGTTAATGAAAATTTGAATTCAAAGATGAAAATCAGAAGAAAATGGTTAAGTCTGGAGCAAATGGGCGCCCCAGAAGCAAATAGGCGCCCAAGATTTTGAGGGCTCAAACAGATGAATTGACTAGTAAAGCTTCGAGGATGACTTCTTCAGAATTGATCAGGCTTTCTAGCAAGATCTTCAGCACGTCAAACAGAGTTGGCAATCGCTAGATATAGTAGGCAGAACAGAAGTCCCGACAAGGGCCAGAGTCAAAAGTCAGACGCAAGACGAAAATACAAAAAAATGGCTAACTCTGGTGAAGTTGGGCGCCCCAGCTTGCTAGGGGCGCCCAAGCTTTTGATGCTTCAGATTCAACTTTTTGATGAAGTCACTCCCAGAAGACCCCTCTCAGAATCTCCTCAACTTCGCAACGAGCCCAGCCATTAGTCAATTCGACGCCCGGGTCATCAGATTAGGCAGGATCATCTGTAGAAGAGAAAGTGACGAAGAAATAGAAAATATTCTAAGTCTAGTTGAGATAGGCGCCCCTGGTGAAGAAAGGGGCCCAAACTTTTGAGCTCAGAAATGATAGAATTTGCTAATGCAGTGCCTAAGATTACCTTGTTAGATTCAGCCAAGTTATCCAACGGAACTGACGGCCAGTGAATTGGATCAACATAGCTCCCGAAACCAGGATTTCATTAGAAGATCAGAAGGAAAAGGAAGAACTTGAAAATCATAAAAATGGCTACTCTGGACAAATTGGGCGCCCCTAGAGGAAATAGGCTCCCATGAATTTGAAGGTCAAAACGAAATTTTTCGCCAGAGACGCCTCCAAAACAATCTTCTTAGAATTAGTCAGGCTAAGCGATGAATCATCCAGCTCGTTCATTGGATCAATTTGGAAGCCGAAGATCGAGGTGAAAGTAGGGGGTGAAAATTGTGAAAAGTTGGAAAATTCCTAAAAAAAATGGCGAACTCTGGAGAAAATTGGCGCCCCTAGCCAAGAAGGACGCCCAACTTACAATGCCTTAGTGAAAATTTTCAAATTTTCTAGATTTCGAAATGGCAAGAGGAAGAGGATGTCCAAGTTCATCTAACCAGCTGATTTTAGGGTTTTGAAGATAAAAACAAAAGAAAGCAAAGCGATTTCAAACCCTAAAGCATATTTAACACCACTCTTCAATGCAATTCTCATCATTTTTGCAGGTGGCGTCCCAAGGAGAAGAGTGGAGCAGCAAGTTTGAAGAAGTTTTTTAAGATTCAAGAACTCAAGTTTGTTGATTCTTCATCAATTTTTTTTAGACCAGCAGCATAAGGCCTTGCTTTTTCATGCTTTTTCATCCAGAAGATCAAATTTTTGAAGGAGGCCAAGATTTTCAATTTTCAGCCATCTGGGTCTTGTAATCTCATTCTTCTGAAGAATTTTTCACGAAATTCATCAAGTTGCAGCAGCTGCTTTTTTTTTGCATGTTAGTGAAAGCCTCAGTGTATTCAATTTTTGATCATCTGGGTCCTCTCAAAACAGTCTTTTGAAGAAAACCCATATCACAGTTTTTTTCAAGAAAATTTCAAATTTTAGGGTTGGCTGCTTTTTCTGTCAGTCTCGTTTTTCACAAATTTGCATCAACCTGTCCATTTTGCATCACATTTTGAAAACTCAAAAGCCAACTCTTTGTGAAAAAATTGAAGAAATTAGGTTTGCCGCTGCTTCCAAATTCAAAATTTTTAAAAAATGGACGGTTTGGGTTGTCTTGCAACGAAATTATGAGCAAAACCCATATCTCAAAAAATTTTCGAAAAATTTGTCCGTTGGAGGAAGAAAAACCAGCATTCTAAAAATAGAAAGTTGCTTAAAACTTGTTTGAACCTAGGTGAGTTTACAGTCATTCTTCAAGGTTTTCAAAATGGAATACACTCCCAATGATTTCAAGACCAAATCAGCTCTCTACCACGATTTCATCAAAACAGCTGAGACTGAGTTGCATCACATCAAGCCGTTGTTTGATCTAGATGCCTTGGAGAGCGCAGGCAACACTTCAATCAGAAACCTGGGACACTCTGGACTCCTCGTAGCAGCATCTATTCCTATTTCAGTTTAGAGTCTCAAGTTTGTAATCGCTTGCAGCAAGCATTACAATCCGGTTACAAGGGAGATTCAATCAATTGATGGCAGATTGATATGTAGTTTGAATCCTGACATGATCGAAAAATGCTTCTCCATTCCCCCTTGGCCTGAAAGTGTCACTATCTCAAAGGGCGAATGTGAAAGGATGTGGGAAATGCATAAGGACAAGTACAGTAAGAAGATTGCACAAAGGTGGATGAAGAAAAAACATAAGACTTTGCCTAAGAACGTCGGGCGAGGAGAGTTCAAGGACAAAGTTGCTATCATAATCACCTTGCTCAACAGGGTCACTGGACAAGAAGATGCTACCAAGTTTCAACAATGGATGTTCTATGTGATTCCTCACATCATGAAGAAAACTGAGTTCTATGATTGGGCCACCTTCATCAGTGACAGCCTCCACCAGCAGATAACAAAATATTTCTAGATTCATGAGTTCCATAAGGTTTCTTACCTAGTCTACCTAGTGGACTACCAAGGTCAATTTAGAGGGTTGAACATTGAGGGATCGCTGAGCGTACAATATATCTACAACTACTATCCTCAGTTGGAATTCACGAAGTCACTGCATCACTACAAGAGGGTGAATGAGGCTTTTTTGATACACACAGTGCGAGACCTAGACAATGAATTGCACATTCGTATTTCATCCACAGCTAGGGCAGCAATAGTTGAATGGGCAGATTGGTTTATACAATTTCCTACATTCATTTATCTTAGAGTTTATGGCTTTTCAGGTGCTCCACTTATGCTACCAAGGTACCCATCAGACGAAGTTGTCTTCATGGAGTTCTTAAGGCAGGCACATGATGTCCACGTGTTCTTGAGGAATAGAAAGAAACTTGCCCTCAATTTTCCATTGGGACTGGGAATCTATACATGCAGGACAACAGCAGATGCTAAAACCATGGGAGATGAGTTAGACAAACTCGGCCTCAAGCTTTACAGCGAGAGACGATCTTATGACGATCATGGTGTCTACGCTGGCCGACTTGAGAAAAACTATGCTCACTTACCTGCTCTCGAAGACTTTTGGGCCAATTGCATAGATGAGTTTGAGGTGCGGAGGTGTAGTTACAATAGGCTCACTCTTCACCAGATGAAAGACTGCTTATCAGAAGACATTGAAGGGTTATCAAATGATAATGAGGATGTGCTTCTCCCGATGTATGCTCATAAGCGAATTGAAGATCAGCCCCTTCCTCAAGTCAATTGGGATAATAAAGAGTCTCTCTCAGTTGAAGACAGGACAAGACAAGTCCTCGAGTATAGTAAAGTTTTCCTAGTCCTCAAAAGGAAAAACTCCATTCCAGTAGCAGAGCCACCAAGGACACTTCCCTCTTCCTCCAGAGCACAGTCGAAAGGGAAAAGTGTAAAGTAGTCTCTAGAAGGTGTGAAGGGTAGCGGATTGACTAAAAACGTAAGAAGGTTAGACTTCTCGGACATAGTTATACAGGAGCAATCAACAATCGAAGCAGAAGCTCCTCCTGAAGAGTCCGTACCTTAGAAGGAAACAAAGGAGCTACCCATAATACATGACTCCATACCATTGACAGGGTCTTCGCCAATTCACATTGACCTGGATATTGAAGAAGATGAAGTGGTTGCAATTGTACCTCACAAAGAAGTTAGTAAAGATACTACCGTGTCTTGGCTTGAGAGCTCCTTGGGAAGGGTAAGAAGAAGACCTTCATATTAGGTGAATTTTGATGACCTTGATAACATCTATCAGGAACCTCCTAAGAAGAAAGCAAAGAAGCAAGTTCACTTTGATAGGAATCCTGATGGTGAGATAGTTATGGAGACTGCAATACCCCCAGAGGACAAGAACATAGATGAAGTTGATATGGACGACTTTGTGATGGTCAAGGCTAATCTTGGTAAAAATACCAGACATGCGGATGTCAGTTTGTTTAGAGTTGTGTCTGAAAGCCTTCAAGAAAGAGTGCTCAAGGATGGAAAAGACAAAACAGCCCTCAAAGTTGAAATACGGCAACTCAGGCTCTTCATTTCAAACCTTGTCCAGGGTTCTTCACGTGCTACTTAGTTGCTGCCCTAGGTTTTAGAGACACCAACTGATCATCATCAGTTGAGACAGCTGGTCATTTGTGGGAAGGAAACTCAAGAGTGGATCGAGAGTTTCATTGTTAGAGGAAAGGAGATCTTAACACAGATGTTTCAGTTGAGAGATAACGCTCTGCGTCAAGTTATTCAAGGGTTTGAACAGTCAATGGAAGAGGTAAAACCAAGGCATGAAATCATCATTGCTGATTTGGATACAGCCTATGGTTCAGTGGTCTCAAAAGAACACAAGAAGCAGATCCTTGCTTGGAGAGAGCGTCATGTCTTCAAGGTTAAAGCCTACGAGAGGATATCCGAGGAATTTATTGCTTGCAGACAAAGGGTGATCGAAGCTCTTCTTTTCATCAAAGAGTTTGTCACTGAGTTTCCTTCTCGATACAGTCTTGAAGATGGTTCCTATGTCGTACTCAATGAAGTGCAAAATCAGTTTCAGAATGTTGTTCGCAGCTGTGATGGCGGCAGTTCAGTTGGTGGGAGAATAAGTCATATTTCAATGATGTCGGCAAAGTTTGAAAAGGCGGCCAATGAGGTTGAAGATTTCCTGAGATCAATTGCAAATGGAGAGGATATCTTAGAAAAGTGCAACTTTGCTATTGATGGTATAGATGCACTGAATCGGGACACAATTTCCAGCTTTCTAGCAGATGTGATTGAAATTTAAAGCTGTTTTCTTCTAGAAGCTTTCTTCCAGCTTTCTTTCTATTCTCAGAACAATTCTTATCCATTCTTTGAGAAGAGAAAGAAGATAAATTGTAATGGTTGGCATTTCTTGCTTTTCTTGCTTTCTTAGGTGGTAGATGTTATCTTCTTTCTAGATTTAGAAATAAAGCTTGCTTGCTGAGTAAGCCCTAGATTGTAAAAGCAAGGAGATTTTAGGGTTCCCTACTCCTCTGCTTGCCTATAAATAAGAGCCTTTGCTCATTAGTTTTCTTTAACCATGCTAGTGATAACAAAATGCTGAGCCTAAGTGCCTTATATTTGTTATTCAGTATTGTTCAATTGTGTTTATGATAGCGAATTGTTGAGTCTCTTTTAGCCAACAAGTAGTTGTTGTAATTGCTGTTCTCTTTGTGTAAGAACAAGATTGCAAGCCTCTTTAGCTGCAATTTGTTGTTCCGTGCATGTGTTTAGTGTAATCTTTGTTCTAGAAGTTTGAGAAATAAAATTATGAGCCTCCTTTGCCTTGGTATAACGTCTCAGATTTCCATTTATTGTGTTATGCTTTTATGAACTTAATTTCAGCTTACATTGAAAGTAAGTAGGTGTATGTTGGGAAAGAGTTTATTGAAGCACTTTGTTAGAGAATCAACCTTGTTCATTTCTAATTCTTTTGCTCTGTGTATTACTTGAGATATTAGAAACGTCTTTAGCTTAAGTTAGTCGTAGTTGGAATTCTTAATCAGAAAATCTCAGCTGCAGTATTTTTGTTTTATAAACCTTGTGCTCTAGCTGAAACAAAAAGATAGGTGAATTAGTTTTAATTTACTTTCTTTACCATCAACAAGAGGGAGCTTCCCCTCCTAATTTGAAGAGCAGTTTTACTGTGCATAGCTGTCCATTTCAAATTCACATTCCAGAGGTGCGAATTTAAATGCCAACAGGTAACACCCGATGGATGAGATTTGTTACGGCTGGAAACTTAATTTAAAATTTAAACATTGCTTTCAAAATAAATTCATAAAAATCGTTCCATATTTTCAATCTTTGATTTATTTGTTTATTTATTATTTGTTTTTTCCAATCTATCATTATTTAATTAGGACAAAGGGAGAGATTACAATAATGTCGGTGAGTTAAGATCTCAGGGGCTATGACAGTCTGCCCCTCCTAAATTTGCTTGTCCTCAAGCATAGTTCAAACTTGGATGTTTCAAAATTTCTTTGCTTTCCCAAGTAGTATCTTCCTCAGGTAGTCCCTTCTATTTAATCAGGTACTCGGGAATAATTTTGTGTCTCAACTTTTTCTCCCTCATGTTTAATATTGTTTCGGGCTCAAACACAAGTCTTCCCTCGTTATCAAGGGGTGGTAACTTTGGACATGGAGTAACTTGCTGCCCAAGAACCTTTTTAAGTCTGGACACATAAAAGATATTGTGAATCCTGCTATTACTAGGCAACTCCAATTCATAGGCTACTTTACCTATTTTCCTTAGAACCTTGTACGGGCCATAAAATCGGGGCTTCAATTTCTCTGCACCATTCATTTTAATTGAGGATTGCTTGTAAGGTTGGAGTCTCAAAAATACCAAATCTCCAACTTCGAATGTTCTTTCGACCCGATTTCGATCCGCGTAAATTTTTTGTTGATTTTGAGCATGGTGAAGATTATCTTTGAGGGCTTTCATTATATCCGTGCTTTGTTGAATGAAGTCTCTGGCACCTGGCACTCTGCTGTCCTGAATGACTAAGCTTCCAAAAGTAGTTGCTTCATACCTGTAGAGAGCCTTGAAGGGGCTCATTTTAATGGAAAGTAGTCTCTAGAAGGTGTCAAGGGTAGCGGATTTTGTTTGAACCATCAAAGTTGGGTAATGTTACTTTATTCACCTTGTGCTTCAAGTCCTTATTTTGTGGCTTCTTTCCTTGCCTAGGGTTTTCATGTCTTTTGGCTTCACAAAATTCCCTAAATGACACAAGTTCTCTAAGTTCAGATTCAAGATCTCTATATGCTTTAATAATTTCTTCGGTGCTGCTTGGTGTTGGGTCCATCTCCTCCTCTCTTCTGAAATCATTTCCCTTGGTTATGAAAGGGGGTTTGGGAACCCTAGGTGTAAATGGCCCATTATTAGCCTTTGAATGATTTGAACTCACGTCTCTCCCATTTGAAGGATTATTTTTCAGGTTATTGAGTGAGTTTTCCATGTTATGTATAGCTTGGGCGAGTACTTGGTTTGACTTTTCTATCCCTTTATTTTGGTTTAAAAGGGTCTGGTTGGTTTGTTCCATGAAAGCTCTTAGCTCATTGGCCAGTTGTTCAGCCATAGTTCCCTTCTTGTGATATGTTCGCATTCACCCAACCTACAGGATGGCAGGATTGTGCTCTGATACCAATTGTAATGCCCCCTTAAGAAATTAAACCAAAAAAAATATAAAGTACTAGTTAGAACATTTAATTTATTTTATCAGCACATCATTTTATTTATGCAAAATTATCTTGAAGACCTACTTACAATGTTTATTATCAATTAAGCACATGATACATGATTAGATCACTTCAGATTGCATATGTTAAGAATAAATCAATCAAATGCATTATCATCAAACATGACTTCTTCTCCTCATTGGAATAGAATCTCGCCTTGTCTCCTCTTTCCCAGCCTCATGGGATGGCGATTTACTGTGTTAAAGGGCTCGTGAACACATCTCAAAGTGGACTCCCTCAAGGTGTTCCACCCATCTTGGGACCCTCCATCAGTGGAGCAATTTACCTGCTTTTCCCTCCACAAATGCACAATCCTTAATGAGCGCTAGCAAGGAAGAGTTGGACTCGTAGTCTATTCTTTAGAGTAGAGTCATAAAGCTCAAGGAACATAATAATTGTTGCAAGACAAATGACTTTCAGTAGTTTGTATATTATATTAATTAGTGGAGAAGACTTATCAATTTGATATTTTATACTTATTGAGTATCATTAACACCTAGTTTCCAAAATACATTAGACAAGATTTATATGTTTATTCTTATATAGACATTTGAAAATGTATATTTGATGATTTCCATATCATATTGTATTTTACCCATTGATTAACTTAAAATTGAGTTTATTAGTGGCTCTTGTATTTCCATTCCACATTGTCTTATTTTAAAGCCAGAGATTAAAGTGTTTTAGCAGTATTTATTATTATACATTTGAGACATATTTATATACGATTGATTGTTTGTAATTGTGTTAGTCTAATTTATCCCACTAGAATGGATACCTAGTTTCGATCTGTTATTTGGAAGAGAATATCAGTTTCATCATTACTTACAGAATCACAGCCATACAGAAACCAGCGATTTCATTATAAAAAAGCAAACAAGGTAAATACTATTGACCTTTGCCTTTGCGTCGATGCTTACCAGGCCGGTTCCAGAATTCCTCGTACCAATCTCTTATTTCTGTTGCACGTTATCTTCTATACTCATGCGGGGTTAGAGATCCACACTTAAAGCTTGAAGGAAGGACACGACCTTGCAATTTGGTGATCGCTAGGGAGGGACACAACCATTCTTTCAAAAGCCCGTCTCTTTTGGTAACACCCGATGGATGAGATTTGTTACAGCTGGAAACTTAATTTAAAATTTAAACATCGCTTTCAAAATAAATTCATAAAAATCGTTCCATATTTTCAATCTTTGATTTATTTGTTTATTTATTATTTGTTTTTTGCAATCTATCATTATTTAATCAGGACAAAGGGAGTGATTACAATAATGTCGGTGAGTTAAGATCTTAGGGGCTATGACAGTCTTGGATTAACCACACACTTCCTGAACTTAATTTTATTCTTTGAATGAAGTGTAAACACTAGGTCGGCCAAACCTAATTAAAACGCAAAAGAGCATTGATGTACACACTTGCCAACAAGAAGATAACACGCAGACGCCACAACATGCTTCCTTATGCACGAGAATACATCTCAGAATCTTCTAGATACATCCATAGCAAAACAACAAACTTCAATCACTGAACACCTTTCACCAGTCCATCTGGACTATATAAACTCACACTGAAATTCTGAAACATGACTTCTGGATCACCAAACTTCAGACCTCTTTGCCAGAGCATGGAAAAGACCTTCACAAGACATATTTAAGATGCGCAAGATCTGAAACGAAACAGAGGAGAACTGCAAAGCAACAATATTTCTCCCAATCCACAGAAGACCAACTCTTCTAAAACAGTTCAAATACTGGTGAACGTAAATTTCACGTACCATCAAGCCAGAAGCTAAAACTCAGTAAATATCACCATGGGATCACCATTATCAATCCTTCAGATTTGCACAAGCATAGGATTAACACAGGAGAAATGCAGAGCACATACTGGAGCACATTCTGAATACTTTTTCATCATTCTGATTTCTTTTCATTAATTTTCTCAAAAGTACTTGGAAACTCATTAAACCAACATGTTGGTTGAAAATTTTGTATACCTTGAGGATATGCAAAATTGTGGCTTCAACCATAGTGTGTGAGTATGATACTCTCCTAATTTAGGGAAAGCTCCCCCTTTTCTACTAACTTAAACTAATATGGTTAGGACAGCAATCTTTCCTCTTATTTTAGGAAAGATTATATTCTTTTCTCTTTACAGAAAAGTAACAATAACCTTTAAGAAAACTAACTTATCACAACAGCCTTGAAATGAAATTGAGAGAGAGGAAATGAAGTTTCCTCTTTTCTTGAGCGTTCTACACTAATTCCAGATGTAAAAAGCAGCTCAAAGTCAGCAAGATGAAACCCAAGAATCTAACTCTAACTTTAAACACAATTGCAGCTCAAAGTCTGCAAGATTGAGTTTAAATCTCTCTTGGATAACACCACAAAACTCAGAATCAATTCCAGATAATGTCGTCACATCACAATCTGTACCAACACAAAGTTTGGAAGCAATTTGTTTTCTTTATTGACTGCAATCTGATTTACATCTAAACTCAAAGTCTTATAGTGCACATACAAACTAGTAGAGTTTTGTTGCATTGCCAAAAGATAAATATTACAATAGACCCCTTCAAGTATTTATAGGAGAGAAGCCTTGAGAAAAAGGTGGGAGGATCCCAATAACTTGAGAAATTCTCTCAACCACTAACTAACTGCAGTTGACTTATTCAACATTACAAGTCCTATTGTTATTTGACTTGTAATATTATTACATGCAATTACAAGTTACAACTTTGCAAGTGATATGATCACATGCAATTACATTTTTCCATTTTACATGTAATTTGTCAAAACTAAATTATAAATACATAATTGAAATTATTCTAAGTGTCCGAGGACATGACTCGAAATACATCATCCTTGATTGGATCTTGATACTGCTGTTTGGAAAACATTCTTCCATCTTTGTCTTGAAAGCATTCTATGCTCAATAATGTCACTTATTCAACTCCTGGTGTCGCTTCATCATGTTGTTCTTTCTGTATCATTCTCCAGCGTTGGAATTTGTTTGAAAAATAAGGGCCATGCCTTATATTATGGATTTGGTAGGTCATGCGCACAAGCAGGATTAATGAGAATGAGACAAAGGGGTTGCAAAAGTGAGGCCAAAGCTCAATTTCGGGTTTTGGAAGGCTGATTGCAAGTAAAGTGTGTAATCGGGATTTTTGGAACATATTGCAAGTGCAAGGTGAAAGGTAGGAAAAATGAGAGGTCATTGCAAGTTTATTTTTGAAACTTCTACTTGCAGTCATGACCAAAACTTCTTACTTGCAGTTGGTTTATAAAATCCCGACTTGCAGCCAAGGGCATCTTTTTTCTTTCTTTTTTTTGCAGAAAATGGCAATGAGATCATGGAGAAACGTGAATGTGAAGGTGAAATGAAATGGAAGTAGGTGAATGAAAGAGAGAGAAAGATGTTTTTATGAATGAAGGGCGAATGAATAATGATGGCGTATGAAAGAGAAATGAATGAAGGGTGTATGAAGTGGAAAAACGCGTTTTCAGCCATACACATTTTTAAAAAAATATGCAATCTCAATCTCCATAGAAAGGCAACCCAGGAACAAAAGATTTAAGGCAACAAAAATAGAAAAATAAAAAGAAAGAAAGAATATACCTGCAACAAGAGTTTACAAGCCAAGATAAAGAAGAAAAACCCTAGGTGCCATGTACAAACTCAAATCTGCAAAAACGTGGCAGTGGTAGAGCAAAAATGGGGGATTTAATAAAGCTGCAGACCTTGCCAAGTGTTCTTCATGCCAAAAATCTCTCCAATCGGGGTACATATGAGCAAGAGCAAGCTAAAAAGTCCACAAAAACACTTGCAAAACTAATTTCGGGTTTTTTGATGCTCATTGCAAGTTAACTATATAACAAATAACTTTAAAATGCCCTTTACTTGCAAATCAGGTTTTTAGACCCCCATTGCAAGTTAACTTTTAAACATATGACTTAAATCGGGCTTTTTAGAGCACTTTACAAGTTCACTTAACTCAAATAGGAACTTTTGGAGCTCATAACAAGTTCACTTTTAAAAATAAAGAGAAATAGGAACTTTTGGAGCTCATAACAAGTTACTTAAGTGAAATCGGACTTTTTATAACATGTTACAAGTAACTTTTTAAAAAGTAACTTGTAAAGTGAGTTAAAAGTTCCTACACCTGTAAGTTACACAAAAAATTCCTATAACTTGTAATTAAAACAAAAAGTTCCTATTACTGACTTAAAATGAAGTTTTTAAAAACATTATCATTTGCCATAGAGGTAAAAGGTTCCTATTACTAACTTGTAATAAGAAACCAAAACCTCTACTTGCAGTGATGCCTCAAAAACCCGAAATTGACCAAAAACACACCAAAAATGGCTCATAATTTTACGAAAACAGACGAGAGTGAATGAAAAATGTTGGCCAAAAGGACTATAGACCCAAAACTTAAAATGCCCAACCTTTGTACCTCGTAATATGTGCCTTGAGGCCTAAAAATGTCAAAATTTTGATGGGTTATCTCTGATTTTTGACATTCAAAAATCAGGGACAACACAACACACAACACATGTGCAATCATCATAAAGATAGCTCCATGTACTCACAACATCTCAGCAGCATCTCAACTATACATGTACAATTTGCAACATACTGAACTTTGTTGACACCAATGACAACATTAATGACAATACCACCAAACTAGCTCATACCTGCAACAAAACCTACCCATAAAACTTGGGCAACCCAGTTTGTCATTTTCCACCTTTTCGAAGATGCTTTATGACATGTGACATAGACTCTTATAATTTGGTTAAGATTTTTAGCCCACATTGTAATCTCTCTTACTTGCTCCTAGAATTGCAAGACTTAATCCATTGGTCCCAAGTCTTTCCATGGACTTGAGGCTTGAGAAGACAAAAGGAAGGTTGTGGAGGGGTGGGAGCGGGGGTTTGAGGGGAACCTAGAACCCTGGGACATAGTTTATAGGTCCTGGTTTTTGCATGAAATCCTGCAGCCTGAGAAAATGACAAGGACCATAGAAACATACAAACACTTAGAAAATTTCAAGAATGCCTGACAACCACAACAAATGTGGGGGGGGGCACTTAGAACTTCTTGGATTGGATATTAATGGTGGGAAAATAGGGAAAGGGCAACAAAACAGGCAAGGAGCTAGGATCTCTATGAATTTTGAGGTCTGCAAATCTGGGCACTAACATATTGCTTCTCTTTTTATCATAGGATTAGGTTGTAGAGTATTGGTAAGAAACTAATTCATAAATTTTATGGCAAATGCTGCAATGATTATAAACTAGAAGACTTTAGTTGTTTCAATATTTTAGTGCCAATATTTTCTATAAAATATCCTTGACTTTCATGTAGGAAATCATATTAAGCATATATAAATCTCTATTTTGCACATATTTTCACCAATGCACAGGTCTTGAACTTCATGACTAGGATATACTTATTTAATTGTATGTTTATCCTTGGTGCCTTCTAGTAGTAAGATATTTGAGAGTTGAGCCTATTGTCATTTTGTGTCCATGTTATCATCCTAGAACATTGCATGCAAAAAATATGTAATGGAGTACATTAAGTTTATCTCCTGAAAATTGAAATATCTGTCATGCTAATTTTAGCGATGTGAGCACTTATGTCAAGAAGAATGCAATTGCTTTTGTTTTCAAAGAAAAATATTGGCAGATTGTTCAGCAATGCAAGATTTTTTCAATTGTTTCATACAGTTGCATATGTTAAATTGCCTGTTTTGAGGTTTTAATCTTTGTAACTTTTTGTTTCTTGTTGAATTCTCACTTTTTAGGAGGGCCCTTTAAGGATAGAAGCTGCAACAAGTGGAGCCATGTCAACGATTTCAAAGATCATTCAAATGGTACAAGTTGATATTCATTTGGGTAAAAGGAAAACAATTTACATTTGCTGCTTTACAGAAGCTTTAACTTGATATTTAAAGAAAATTTTGGATTTTTTAATTTTTAATTCGCATGAACAGGTATTTTATGCCCAAATTTTACCCACTTTAAGCTTTTTGTCATTACTCACAGTTAACATTTTCTTTGTTACTATGCCATATTCTTCTTTTTTTAATTCTTCAGAAGTGTTTTTGCACACATTATTTGAAAATTTATATAAGTTCCATATCTTTGCAAGTAGTGTCATGCCCTAAAAATCATGTGTATAAAGCCACAACCATGCAAAGCTAATTTTTGAAATCCAAATTACAGCCTACAGTGCTTTTAACTTTTGAGGATATAGTCTATTTGTTGAGAAGACAAAAGAAGGTGTATAGTCTATTTGTTGAGTCTATTTTCACACCATTTCTGGCCAAATTTCTAACATTTATGCATGTATTTCAAATTGTGAGTCATGATCATGACATGCATGATGTGTCAACCTTTATATTTGTATATAAGAATGATGAATCTGTGGAAGAAAAATGTAAATTTGTAGTATCTGTTACTGTTTTATCTATAAATAGTAGCATAACTGTTTTGTGTGGAGACCTCTCCACCCTCATTTTCTATCACATTTTCCCATTTCCCTTTTCCAGCAACCTAGTTATAGTAGCTAATGTATACTTATCATTTTATATTTAATATTGTATTTAAAGTATCTGCACTACTACATACATGTGGCACTTGAAGTTTTATAGCTTCTGCACCAGCTTCCTTTTGGTTGTTACAGATCGTAACCAGGTAGAAGCAAATGAATCCCTATAATAGCCAAACTGTTTTCTCATGTAAGATATCAATCATGCCTAGTAAATGTCCACCAAAATTCTTTTCTGTAAGCAAGTGTATATCTCTGGTGTGCTTCTTTGAATCTGTATTTAGTACTTTGCTCACAATGCATCTTCATCACCAAAATTTCACAAATAATATAATCAAATACATAAATAACAATGGTGGTTTAAGTGGTCCCTTTTTTGTCAATTTAACTTCTGAATTTCTTATTAGCAAAGTGCATTTGTGTTTTCTTGTGTTTACTTTTTCCTTTGCAATTTGGTTCCTCTCTATAAAACACATTATCTTTCTTCATACAGGTTGAAGAGGCCCAAGGTCACGAGGCTCCAGTCCAGAGACTAGCTGATGCAATTGGTGGACCTTTTGCATATACTGTCATGGCTCTTTCAGGAGCAACACTTGTATTTTGGTGCAGTTCTTTCTTTCCTATCCATTTTTAATCCTGCTAACTGCTAAGCACATACATAAAATTTCTGCAATTGCTGTAATTAATTCCATTTTCTTTGATCTCACATAAGGAATTTGAAAGCTTCAAGAGGAACTGAAGATTTAAATTTCTAGATCTGCAGGCTCCCTCTGATTTATAGTGTGGACTGAGAGCAACGTATCTATCAAATGATCAACATAAACTGCAAAGATGATTCATTATCAAAACAAATACTTATTGAAGTTAAATACAATAGCCAAATAAATAAGAAATTGGAATCAGAGTCATGAATAGTCAAATGTTAGCTTCTGGTAGTCTTCTAGATGATCATAGACGTTCTTGCAACTGTTCTTATTGCTCTTAAATATAACTCTCGTTTTGTGCTTGATGCTCTGTTAAAATAAATATAAGGAAGAGCCTTTGGCATTGAAAGACCCAGAATCTTAGATTGGATAAGTTATCTGTTTTGACATTTGTTATTCTCAAGGGGCCAACTAATATAATGAAGAGCCTTTGGCATCGGAAGCCTTAGCATCGTAGACTTGACATTCTTTGGAGACCATCCAAGAGACTCGTCTAGTATACTAGATGTCCCACATTGAAACCCTGCATTACATTTTTTTTCAATGAGTAATTGAGATTGTAGGCTCTCAAACATGTATTCCCACAAATCTTAAAGACTGGCTCGTAAACATAAGGCCAAGGATAGTGTCACAAAGGTAATAGGCAAGACTTATGCTTATATATTGGCATGAATGGAATAGTTCTTGTGAGTGGGTTAATTCACCTTCACTTTAGGCTTAGCTAAACTCAGGAGGGTGTTCCTTGAGGTATCCTTAACAAGGCAATAAAGGCACAATTATAAAACAGTATAGAGACATTGAACAACTACATCCAGTATGCAATGGGCCCCAAACTTGTCACTGAGCCTATTGCACATTAGTTGCTTTCAAGACCTCTTTTTAAGCCGATGATAACATTCTTGTACATTGTGTATCCTCCTAAGGATGATTTTCCCTTAAGCCAATCATACACATGTAATTGAATGAAGATTTGATCACAAGTTCCTTTAGTGGTTTACCGTTCTTGGCTTGCATGAAATATGACATCAGCAATATCATTGGAATATGTGAACAAGATGAATCCTAACACTAAATTGAAATTAAGGACAATTAAGGGTAGTATGATGAGAAAATGTTTGATCATTCACCATTTAGGATTGGTGCCTACTCCCATGTGCAATAGAGTCACAACCTAGGAAGAGGAAAAAAACATATCTGCAAGTCACACCTGGAACCAGACTTGTTGCATACACAAATAAGTAATAAAGCCCTATATAACCAAGCATTCTTAATAATCCATCACAAGGCAACAATAATTCACATGAAATGAAAGGAAGAGTATTATAAAGGCTTGCAATGCTTTAAATGTTGTCACACATTCATCTAACTCTCATTACATTCATACTAGCAAATGTGGCAAGAGAAAACCCACAACGAAGTTCATATTTTTTCTTAAATCATTACAGTTTTACATGGAGACATTCAATTACATACATAACTTCAAACGAAATCCTCCCAATGTTTTACAATATATGACCTTGTCACTTGTAGATCAGAATTCCAAAATATTGAAACAATAGAACAACATGAGACACTTGCAATCAAGAAGATAGTAGAAATGGCAAAAAATTATTACATATCTTCTCCTTCCATTTATAGCATTTAGTTACTAAGTATTCTACTTGTATCATTGATGCAGTGCTACGAGGATCACAATTCAACTCAACCAATCATTCAAAGCAATGATACAAAATTCCTCCTCTTAGGCATTCTTAGCTTACTTTGCAATAACACAACTGAGAAATCATCAAAAATGACAAAAATGCAACAAACTTGATTCACTTGACAACTTTCATAAACTGTTTCATCTCAAACAATGATTAAGTGCATTCTTGTTCACATTGGAAACATTGCCATGGCAGCGTGCAATTTAATGCAATGAACTGTCATTAATTGTTGATGTTTAGAGCAGTGTCGTGGTCTTCTTCCAGCGATCTCCTTCTACATGTGATAAATTAAATAATAGCTAAGGCTATTTAATTTATATTATGGTGATTGGATGAAATGAAGAGACACGTCCAATTCATATAATATTTTATTTAATGTTAATTATTGTTAAGATTCAAATTGGTGCGATTTCCAAGGGAGCCGACCTCTTGTGTAAGAGGCACGATTTCTTGATCAAGGCCGACTTGTATTCATTGAAGGGTCACGTCCTTCTCCCTATCTTGTATATATTCACCTTCATTGTATCTCACTTGGCATTGAATCATTCATTGTTCTTGCATTCCACTTCATTCATACTTAGTGCGAATTTATTCAAGGCAGATCGAAGTCGTTCAAGTTCAAGTTCGGCATTATTGGAGGCTGAGATTTGTCAGCATATTACTTCATTGTAATTCTGTGTTGCATCAGACTTTGGTGCTTGCATTTAGGCCTTCATATCGGCCCCTTGTAAGGAGATCATTATTGTGATAAATCAATATATAAGTGATATATTGTTGCTGGGTTTTTCTCCCTCAAGAGGAGGGTTTTCCAAGGGTATCTGCTGTGTTTTGTGTCTGAGTTTTGAATTAATTTTCTGTGCATTACATCTGATCATAAAACTAACATGGTATCAGAGTGGGTGTGGAGAAGATCGTGATCAGATTTATTATTGCAGCGATGCTCTTTATTCTCTTTCTCATTATTGTCTATCTCTATCTCTTAGTCAAGATGGTGAACGGTCTTAAGATTAAGGATAGACTTGAGGAAGCATCAAATTACACATCATGGAGGTTCATAATCATGTTCACCTTGGAAGAAAATGATTTGGCTAAGTTTGTGGAGACCAAAGTTCCTGAGCCTACGGAGGAGGAAGAGAAGGTTCAGTGGAGAAAGAAAGACATCAAGGCAAAGAAGATGTTAGTTGATTCCGTTAAGGATCATATTGTTCCAATTGTCTCCAAGTTGAAGATAGCTAGAGATATGTTCAAAACCTTGGAGGAGATGTACAAAATCAACAACACCAGCCGGGCACTTGCACTGAAGCAACAACTCCATCATGTGAAGATGGCGAAAGGAGAAACTGTGATTGCTTACTTCATGAGGATTTCGGAATTGAGAGATCAACTCTCTACAATTGGTCATGTGGTTGATGATAAAGACTTGACCATGCTTGCTCTTAATGGTCTTCCTTTGTCTTGGGAGTCCTACATTCAAGGAATCAGTGCAAGATCGAAACTTCCTAAGTTTGATCGATTGAGGGTGGATTGCATTCAAGAGGAGTCTAGGTTGGTTGCTAGAGGAGTTGGTCAAAGCTCTACTAATGAAGACATTCATGTCCTCGCCTCTCAATCTTCAAAGAAGAAAGGAAAATATAGGAAGAAAGGTTACTTCAAGAGGAATCAAGATAAAGGAAATCATGGTGCTCTTGCATTTAATAAGAAGAGGGACTTATCCGAAGTCCAATGCTTTAGATGTGATAAGTATGGTCGCTTTGCTAAGTGTAATGACCCCTTCTCAAACCTGATCGATCATGTGACCGTTGGCCTTTTTCTGGAAACCCGAAGGCTAGTCGGAAGGTAAAATTAGGGTTTCCTATTTTTGAGGAGGTCATTGCTCAGAGATGATGGATTCAATGGCGGATTCTTTCTGGGTTTTCAGAGAGCTTCGCAGTGGTATGTTCATCTCGGCATTCAGAGCACTTTCTGGAATTTACTATTTTTAGTAAATTCTATTTTTGGCAGCTTTCCAGTTGGGTTCAGCTTGGTTGACTTCCTGCTTCAGTTTGGTCAGTTGACTTGCTCAGTATTGGCTTTAGGGCACTTTCGGAGAAATAAGTCAAGTCATTTAATTTAAAGTCACGTTTAAATATTATATTTTGACGTTGACCCTTGGCCTAGTTGATTGACTTAATGTTGTATTAAAAAGGTGGTCTTTTGAGGGTGGCGCCCTCATTAAGGAATATTTTAATTATTACTAAGTCAAAGCAAGCTTATGTTGGGCGCATTTATCAAAGCATGGCATTTAATTAAAATATCACATATTGAACCTTGAAGGAGAAAGTACGCCATCTTTGAGGAGATTAGGGTTTTGGCTTGAAAGTGATTTTAGGGTTAAGTGAAGTCAACTGGAAAATTATAAAAGGAAGGCCTTGAGCTTCATTTCTTGATCTTTGGTCAACTATATTGTTATGCTGCCAGATTGGCTCTGGAATCGCTTCGAGGAATGAAGGCCTCCTAGCTCGGGCATCGCTTCGTGTTTGCAAGACAACATCTAGTGGTGATTCTTAGTCTAGTTTGTGAGTTATTGAATATTGTGCATTGTAATCTGCATTTCGAATCTTTAGATTTCTGTTTCTGCATATTAGTCAAGTTCCGGAAATTGCATTGTTTAGACAGCAGATTTGAGTTTTTATTCATAAATCCAAAAAGACAAAAAAACTGCATATGGGTATTGTTCCATCTTCATTGTAGGCTTTAGGCGCCCCACCCCTCCAGTTTGCAGATTTTATGAAGTTTTCATCTATTTTCTAGAGCAAATCGCCCTCTTCCCTAGGCCGTACCTTTCAGTTTTTGCATTGGGATCTGTGCAAATTAATTAAGAGTTTTGAGAGCTGTTTTCAGTGTTTGAACTTAGTCGCCATTATTGTTAGAATATATTGCATTCGATTTCATGTTAGTCCGATGAGTTTTGTGAGGGTTATGATCAATTGAGTGTTTTCTAAGCTGCTGGTTATTCATACGAAACACAAATTTGTAACAAAAACAGATTTAGAAGTGATATTTGAAAGTTGTATGGTTTGGCACTTCCCTTCAAGATAAGGAGTTCTTGTGATGTAACGCTAAGTTCTCAATGTTCTAAGCTATTGGCAGACGAATGATTCTTGTTCTTGTAAACTGACAGTAGTACTGGCAGTCTCTTTATTTGTTGCTCAATTCTGATTTGTAACGCTTTCTTTCATTAAAGTTGTTGTAATAGATCTATCTCCGCACTATGGTAGCTACTTCCCATTCTGGGTGAGCAAGCACATTCTGGATGTCGAGTAGTTTCATCTTTCAGCATTATCTATTTCAAGCATTGTTGTTGTAATCACTCCGTCATATGGTCGCCCCTCACTCCGCATTGGATTGGGTAGCACATACTTGACGTTGAGTTCCTTTCTGTATTTAGAGTAGATGATCCTCTGACCAATGCTCGCCATCATCGGCGCCATTCTGGTTAGAGTTGCTTTCCTACACGTTTTGGTTTATCCATCTAACCTTAACGGGTGCACTGCTTGTAATTTGAAATTGTGAAAAATGAAAAAATTTGGCTCGGAATATTTCAGTGGTATCAGAGCCACGCATCCTACCATCCTGTGAAATCATCTTCATATGAGTGACAGAGAACAGAGGTATTTGGCAACAGTATACAAGAGGGATATAGTTCAGACACAGTTGTATCAAGCCCCAAAAGGTCAAACAGCTTCAGAGATTTTGAGGGCTCATTGGGAGCCTTTAGAAGAAACAAAAATAGGGGATAATGAAAGAAGTTCTGGCAACAGAGGTGACAGTGGGAAGGGTATAGACAATTCAGCCAATCTAGGTCAAGGACTTGATAAGAAGATGGATGCTTTGTTGGATATGTTCTCTCTCATGTTAGGGAGATTGGGTCCGAATACTCCACAAAACAATACAGTGCATGCCGGTGAGCATAGTGCTACCAACCAGCACAATGGTCATGTTGCCCAACCTTCAGTTAGCAGCACCTACATTTCTGCTAGAGCACTCAAACCCACGTTTTTGGCACCAGCAAACCCACATCCTGATCCCGAAGAAAATGCTTCATCTTTGGAGAGGCTAAGGATAGGCCGTACGGAGTATGACACCCTTCCTGATGAGGTCAAACTTGACATGTCCTTCAATGATTACATGGAGTATAGAAGGAAGGATAGAGGCCAAGGGAGAAATTATGACCAAAGAAGAACTCCAGCACAAGGAGACTTGTATCAAGCTATCAACAAGGTTACGCTTCCCCATTTTGATGGAAGTGATAATAATTCTGCTCGAGCTTGGATACAGAAGCTAGACAACTATTTGGCTCTTAGGCCAATGGCTGAAGAAGAAGCGATTAAATTCGCTACGCTACACCTAGATGGGGTGGCGCATGAGTGGTGGTACCATGGCCTAGTCACCTTAGGTCATGGGTCTATCACTAGCTACAATGAGTTCACCAATAGACTCATTGAGAGGTTCAAGAAGAAGGACCCAAAAGTGCTGTAATGTCCCCGTTTTTAGCACTGCACTTCTCAGTGATTGATGGCCTATCCCCAGGGTGCTGTCGGCTAGTCAAAGGCAGAATTAGGGTTTTCGACTGTTTGGCGGGTTCTCTTGAAGATTCAGGGTTTTGTTTGTTGGAGTTTGGGTGTTCGGATTCTGGATTCCTTCTGGGTTTTCAGAGAGCTTCGCAATGGTGGCGCATGCATTGCATTCCGAGCAACTTTCCGAATTTACTATTTTTAGTAAATTCTATTTTTGGCAGTGGTCCAGTCAGCACCAGCTCAGTCAACTTTCCTCTTCTGGCAGTTCATTGGGTAATTCTGAATTTTGGCGTAAGGGGTTCATTTTGGAGGAATAAGTATTTTAAAGACAATAATGTTTTATTTTATAAAATAACCCCTTGTCCTAGTATTATGACTTTAAGTTGTTTTAAAGAAGGGGACCTTGAGGGGTATTGTCTCATGAAAGAAATATTTTATATTTCTAAAGTCAAAAAATATTACTTGGAGAAAAGGACGCCTTTTTATGAAGGAAAAGATTTTAAAATAAAGAAATATTAACTTCATGAAAGGGGGCGCCCAAATTGGAGGGAAAAGAAGATAGTTACAAAATTGAAAATTAGGGTTTCTTTCTAGAAGCTTCCGGAGGGTCCTCTCAAAATTATAAAAGGAAGCTTTGGGTCTTCATTTAGACATCTTATGACTTCTATATTGTTATGCTGCCGAAATGGTAACAGGATTGCTTCGAGGAATGAATGCCTCCTAGCTTGGGCTCGACTTCGTGCTTGAGAGATAGCACCTAGTAGAGAGGTTTGCTTGTTTTGAGTGTCATTTTGTAGTGAGGTTCGCATTGTAGCTTGACATTTTGCTTTGTAGTTCAGTTTATTGCATTTTATGTCATTTTCTGGAGTTGCTGATAACAGGGCTGAATCTGTAGTTTCACTCATAAATCAAAAAATACAAAAAGAGTTGTTCTGGGTATTGTCTCATTGGTTTTCTCTGTTGGAAGAGACCCTTCATGAATATTTGCAGATTTTAATATGAAGTTTCTGATTTTATAAAGCAAATTCGTCATTCCTTGAAAGCCCTACATTCTGGAGTGCTTTGGAATCCGTGCCATTAATTAATAGCCACTTTTAGCTGCCCTTTCTCATTACTAAACTAGGCGCCATCTTTTTGAGGGTCTATTGCATCAGATTTGAAGTCATTTGGGTCAGTTTTGAGTGAGTTGTGAGCATTTTAGTGGATTCTAGGGTTGCTGGTTATGCATTTCAAGTTGCTGTTCTGTCATATCAGATTTTGGAAAGTGCATTTTTGGTGAAGGTTTGGTGTTAGGAAGTCTTACTAAGCTTGGTGGAGGTCACATTTTCTATTGCAGCAATTGAAGAGCTTCTAATCCTTGTTCTTGCAGGCATTCTCTATATTATTGTAAGCTGAACAGTAGTACTGTCAGCATTTCTCTCAACCTTGCTTATCATGTTGTAATTGCCCACTGAATAAGTGGAAGAGGCTGGCTTGCCGCCTATTTACTTTGATTTGCATTGTAATATCGTACGTCTCCGCCCTATGGTAGCTCCATTCCCACTCCGGGTTTGAAAGCACATTCTGGGTGTTGAGTTTATTTGAAGTTGCATTTGTATTTCTTTCAATCTCCACCATATGGTCGCCTCATTCCATTCTGGTTTGGGTAGCACATACTTGGTGTTGAGTTACTTTCAGTTGCAGTTCTGATTTTTTGTACTGACGATCCTCTTGCCATATGACAGCCTCTCTCATGTTGAGATTGAGTGCGCATTCTTGGCAAAGAGTTATATTGTAACTGCTGGTTTGATTTATCTAACCCTAACGGGTGTGTTGCATTGCTGATTGTAATTCAAAAATCGAAAAAATTTGGTCCGGTTCATTACAAGTGCATTTTAGGGAGTTGGCACAGTTGAGGCAGTATGGCACTGTTGATGCCTACATAGCTGAGTTTCAAAGACTTTCAGTTATGGTCACTGGAATCACGGAGAGAAGATTAGTGATCCTATTCAGCGAAGGATTGATGGAGCCACTCAAGGGTTGGATCAAAGCTTTTGATCCACCGTCCTTACAAGAAGCAATGAAAAAGGCTAGAAACATGGAGTGGGCTGCTCCCAAAGCAAAGTTCCATTCCAAACCAGCATTTCACAAGGGGGATAGAGGGAAAAAGTTTCATCAAAAGCCTCACCATAAGGAGTTTAAACCACAGAAACCTCATGGCACAAGATTGGATCCAGAGACTATCAATGAACTCCGAAGAAAGGGGTTATGTTTCCGTTGTTGGGAAAAATGGTCCCAAGATCATGTGTGCCCAAAGGGTGCTAAAATCCATCAAATTGAGTTCTATACAGCTGAAGAAAGCAATTCTGATTTTTCTGATCAACAAGCTGATTTTGAGGACAGCGATGAAGAAAAAACTCCAGAAGAGTCTGAAAGTGAAAAAGAAAGTGGTGGTACATTGGCTCAACTTTCGAGCTTCCAAAAGAATGAGTCTTTCAAAATTCGTGGGATGATCAAAGGGCAGCGTATTGTTGCTTTAATTGACACTGGAGCAACACATAACTTCATAGACGAAGTTGTGGTGGCAAAGAAAGGGTTGCAAACAGAAGACTTTGAAGGTTTCAGAGTTATGGTTGCTGATGGGTTTCACATCTCATGCACCAAGAGGATTCCCAACATGTCAATACAATTGGGCAATTACGAAGTCAAGGATGACTTCTATGTGGTTAATATTGGAGATACGGATGCTGTCCTTTGCATTCAATGGCTGCGATCTCTTGGAGAGATCTCTTTAAATCTGCAAACCATGGAACTCAAATTTCAATCCGATGGAAAGAAGGTGGTGTTGAGAGGAATGCCAAATGGTGGCCCTCGGATTGTGTCATTCAAGAGGATGGCAAGGTTGATACGTCATGACCAAGTGGAGTGGGCTGCGGAGTGCATGATTCTTCCAGCTGGTCCAGCTGAAACAAAAATAGAGCATCCTCCAGATATTTAGTCTTTACTCACCAAGAAGAGTAAAGTGTTTGTTGATTTACCTCCTGGACCCCCTCCTGATCGAGGTTCAGAACACATCATAGAGCTCAAGGAAGGGGCTAAACCGGTGATCACAACTCCATATCGGTATCCGAAGAGGCAAAAGGATGAGATCGAGAGAAATATTCGAGAACTTTTGGAGACAGGTTTCATACGCCCAAGCAAGAGCCCCTTTGCATCTGCAGTGGTTCTTGTGAAGAAGGATGGTACCATGCGCATGTGCGTGGACTATCGTGCTTTGAACCAAAGCACCATCAAGAACAGATACCCCATTCCCAGAATAGATGAGCTCATTGATGAGCTACATGGGGCTAAGTTCTTTTCGAAGATTGATCTGAGGTCGGGTTACCATCAGATACGAATGAGGGGATCAGATGTGGAAAAGACAGCTTTCAGATGTCACTATGGCCATTTTGAATTCTTAGTCATGCCATTTGGGTTGACTAACGCCCCAGCTACCTTTCAGTCTTGCATGAACCGTGTCTTTCAGAATCAGTTACGAAGGTTTGTGCTGATATTTTTTGATGATATTCTGATCTACAGCAAGACTTGGGAAGATCACCTCAAGCACTTTGTCATGTCCCTTGAAATTGTGAAAATATAAATAACAAAATCCTATAAATATCGAAATATAAGTATAAGAAATTACATTTGAAAATATTATTATAATTATAATTATTGAAATAATATTATAATTATAGATATAAAATAAATAATACTAAATGGATATTGAAAATCATTTAAATATATAAATACTTAAATAAATAAACAAATCAAATATTAAATATATAATATTATAATAATAATCATCAATGATAATTAAATAGTTTTTAAGATCATTAAGTTAATGAAAGAGTGTTGTCTTTTCTCAAGCGGTGGGTCTAAAAGGCATGCTCCCTTTAAAAGGCTATGGAATATCTAAAAGGGAGGATAGCGGGTCAGTAAAAAAGGCACGAGGAGTCAGACTCAGGTAGATCAATAAAAAGAATCGAAATAAGGGAGGGAACGATTAAAGTCGTTGATAATTGATTGGATATTGTCGATCAGGACAAGAATCTGGCGCAGCTACCTGGAACACACAGAACAGATCAAGCTTGAGATTGTCGTCTGAGGAAATATCGAGTTGGGACTACCACCATTTACTTTGGCATCTAACTCAAAGATGTCCTACCAAACAAAGTTATCGGCCAAGGCACTTTGGAACTGTATTTTACGCAAGACGTCAAAATGGTTTACAAAGGAAACCACGCATAGAAGAAGCAAATGAGTACGCATTCTCTGAAGCTTCCGCCGAATACAATTTAGTTGGAGTTGGGCGCAGCATAATATATTTGACGGGAGTTGCTTGGCGACAACTAAACCATGGAGCAAAGACAAGTTAAGGAAATATATTTATTTCATTAGGGAAGCCGATGCAATGGGCATGTATGGTATTCTGGAAGTTCGATATATTAGTTGAACGGTATTCTTCATAGAATCGTTGCTTGAAGAGAATTAGGCGTCACTTCATGTTAGTGAAGAACATAATTAAAGTTATCGTGGTTAACAAGTGCCATCGGATGGGAAAAGAAAAGACATCAAATAGAGGAGAGAATAAGAGGACGGTAAGTGAAATTATGGAAGGTTAAATATGCACGCCTGGGGTAAGGAAACGATTGTTTGTTTATGCATATAGATGTAGATAAATTGGACTATAAATAATATGGCATGAATAATATATATAATATATGAATAACGATATAAGCAAAATTACATGAGCATTACTTACATAAATCATGATAATATATATATGTATATATATACATGACTTCATTTAGGACTTAAGACACCAGCATTAAGTTCATTAGAAGTGATGTTATATACTAATGTAGATAGAATATATTTATATAAAATCTAGTGTTACGATGATTCAATAATAATGCTTGCAGCAATTATTGAGTCTTATAAATAGGGACTCCATTTATTGCTATGATGTCAAATAGTATAGAACTCCAATGTATTTATGGAACATACCCTAGAAGAATCATTCATATGAGTGACAGAAGAAATGATAAATTCTTTTGAAAAATTTACATCATCTTTAGTCATATTAGATTTTATCACTAAATTCATTGATCTCTCACATACTGATGTCTCTTTGAGAAATACTATGAATGCAAGATTTGAGTTTAAGTGTCTCTGTCAAAAAAGGGGACATTACACACTTGGAGGAAGTGCTTAGTATCATGGAATCTGAGAGCTTGTTCGCAAAAGCTTCCAAATGTGAATTTGGAATGGAGGAGTTACTGTATCTTGGCCACATAATCAGTGCTGAGGGAGTGAAGGTGGATCCGGAAAAGATCAAAGCAGTAGTTGATTGGCCACCTCCTGAGAGCTTGACTCAGTTGAAAGGTTTTCTGGGTCTTTGTGGTTTTTATCGGAGATTCGTAAAGGGGTATTCACAGAATGCTGCTCCTCTTACTGATCTCACCAAAAAGGGAGCCTTTGCTTGGTCAGAAAAGGCTCAAATTGTTTTTGATAAGTTCAAGAAGATCATGAGCTCGTGTCCAGTTTTGGCTATTCCGGATTTCTCCAAGCCATTCGAGCTGCAATGTGATGCATCGGGTGAAGGAGTGGGGGCTGTCCTGATGCAAGACAAACACCCTATCGTGTTTGAGAGCAGAAAATTACGGGGTGTTGAAAGGACATAATCTATGACAAAGAAATGCTTGCCATTATGCATGCATTAGCCAAGTTCAGGCAGTACTTGGTGGGGAACAAGTTCGTGGTTAAGACGGACCACAATAGCCTCAAGCATTTCATGCACCAGAAAGACCTAAATGAGAGGCAACAGAAATGGGTGAGTAAGCTTCAAGCTTACGACTTTGACATTGAATATGTCAAAGGGAAAAATAATGTCGTGGCCGATGCTCTCTCCAGAAGGCCTCATCTTAGCTCATTGTGTGAGCTTGCTGCAGATTGGAGAGACATGTTGCTTGCTGATTATGCCAAAAATCAGTTTGCAACCAGCATTCTGGAAGGTACTTTCCATGATGAAAGGTACCAGGTGGTTGAGGGATTGATCCAGTATAAGGGAAGAATCTTTCTGGTGGCTGATTCTAAGCTTAAGAAGAAGATTCTTTTGACTTTTCATGATGTTCCAGTTGCCGGTCACCAAGGTTTTTTCAAGACCTATAGACAGATCCGAGAAAGGTTTTCTTGGAAATGATTGAAAGGTGAAGTTCAACGCTACATTCAGGAATGTCCTGTTTGTCAAGCGAATAAAAATGAGCATACATTACCAGCCGGTTTGCTGCAACCACTTCCTATTCCCAATCAAAAATGAGAAAGTATTTCGATGGATTTCATCACTGGGTTGCCCAAGGCCCAAGGGAAGGATTGTATTTACGTGGTAGTTGACAGATTAACCAAATTTGCTCATTTCTTTGCCATCACCAGCACTTTTTCTGCAGCCCAAGTTGCAGATTTGTTCTTTCGAGAAGTGTTTAGGCTGCATGGGTTGCCAAAGAATATTGAAAGTGATAGGGACAACAAGTTCCTAAGTACCTTTTGGCAGGAAGTTTTCAGAATGAGTGGTACTGTGCTCACTCCAAGCACGAGTTATCACCCCCAAACTGATGGACAAACAGAAGTGGTGAACAAGTGGTTGGAAGGCTACTTGAGAAATTATGTGTCAGAACAGCAGAGAGCTTGGGTCAAGTGGCTGCATATAGGCGAGTATTGCTACAACTCTACTTTTCATATGTCAATTAAGATGTCTCCTTTCTTGGCACTTTATGGGTATGAAGCACCTAGTTTTGCAGATTTGGTGTTTGGTGAAAGCAAAGCACCCCTAGCCAAGGATTTATTGCAGCATAGTCAAGACATAATGAAATCCTTGAAGGATAATTTGCATATTGCACAAAATCAGCAGAAGTTGTATGCTGATCAGAGGCGTGTTGAGCGTTCTTTTGAGGTTGGGGATATGGTCTATCTTCGTTTACAACCTTATAGACAGTCTACTCTCAAGAAGAGTGGAGCTGAGAAGCTCAAACCTCGCTTCTATGGGCCATTTAGGGTCATCAGAAAAGTTGGGGCAGTAGCTTATGAATTAGAGCTACCTTCAGATAGCAGAGTGCATAACGTCTTCCACGTGTCTCGCCTCAAGAAGGCACTTGGACACAATGTGGTTGCTTCTTCACAGTTGCCACCGTTGGATGAAGAGGGACAGTTGGTTCTAGTTCCAGAGGAGATACTTGATGTCAGAGAACGTTCTTTGAGGAAAAGAACCATCAGAGAATACCTGGTAAAGTGGAAGAACCTGCCTATGGAGGATGCAACTTGGGAAAGTGATGAGATATTGCAGCATCCTAGTTTGCGATTGCTTGAGGACAAGCAATCTTGGGGAGGGCGGACCGTAATGTCCCCTTCTCAAACCCGGACGATCATGTGACCGTTGGCTTTTGAAACCCGGCTAGGGGTCGGAAGGTAAAATTAGGTTTCCTATTTTTGAGGAGGTCATTGCTCGAGATGATGGATTCAATGGCGGATTCTTTCTCGGGTTTTCGAGAGAGCGATGGGTATGTTGTTTTAAAAAGGTGGTCTTTTGAGGGTGGCGCCCTCATTAAGGAATATTTTAATTATTACTAAGTCAAAGCAAGCTTATGTTGGGCGCATTTATCAAAGCATGGCATTTAATTAAAATATCACATATTGAACCTCGAAGGAGAAAGTACGCCATCTTTGAGGAGATTAGGGTTTTGGCTTGAAAGTGATTTTAGGGTTAAGTGAAGTCAACTGGAAAATTATAAAAGGAAGGCCTTGAGCTTCATTTCTTCATCTTTGGTCGACTATACTGTTATGCTGCCGGATTGGCTCTGGAATCGCTTCGAGGAATGAAGGCCTCCTAGCTCGGGCATCGCTTCGTGTTTGCAAGACAACATCTAGTGGTGATTCTTAGTCTAGTTTGTGAGTTATTGAATATTGTGCATTGTAATCTGCATTTCGAATCTTTAGATTTCTGTTTCTGCATATTAGTCAAGTTCTGGAAATTGCATTGTTTAGACAGCAGATTTGAGTTTTTATTCATAAATCCAAAAAGACAAAAAAACTGCATATGGGTATTGTTCCATCTTCATTGTAGGCTTTAGGCGCCCCACCCCTCCAGTTTGCAGATTTTATGAAGCTTTCATCTATTTTCTAGAGCAAATCGCCCTCTTCCCTAGGCCGTACCTTTCAGTTTTTGCATTGGGATCTGTGCAAATTAATTAAGGGTTTTGAGATCTGTTTTCAGTGTTTGAACTTAGTCGCCATTATTGTTAGAATATATTGCATTCGATTTCATGTTAGTCCGATGAGTTTTGTGAGGGTTATGATCAATTGAGTGTTTTCTAAGCTGCTGGTTATTCATACGAAACACATATTTGTAACAAAAACAGATTTAGAAGTGATCTTTGAAAGTTGTATGGTTTGGCACTTCCCTTCAAGATAAGGAGTTCTTGTGATGTAACGCTAAGTTCTCAATGTTCTAAGCTATTGGCAGACGAATGATTCTTGTTCTTGTAAACTGACAGTAGTACTGGCTGTCTCTTTATTTGTTGCTCAATTCTGATTTGTAATGCTTTCTTTCATTAAAGTTGTTGTAATAGATCTATCTCCGCCTTATGGTAGCTACTTCCCATTCTGGGTGAGCAAGCACATTCTGGGTGTCGAGTAGTTTCATCTTTCAGCATTATCTATTTCAAGCATTGTTGTTGTAATCACTCCGTCATATGGTCGCCCCTCACTCCGCATTGGATTGGGTAGCACATACTTGACGTTGAGTTCCTTTCTGTATTTAGAGTAGATGATCCTCTGACCAATGCTCGCCATCATCGGCGCCATTCTGGTTAGAGTTGCTTTCCTACACGTTTTGGTTTATCCATCTAACCTTAACGGGTGCACTGCTTGTAATTTGAAATTGTGAAAAATGAAAAAATTTGGCTCGGAATATTTCACTAAGCATTGTCCAACCAGGCCTAAGCAACAGGCCACCATTGTAGATGTTGATGATGCCTCTCCTCAGAAGGACTCATGTGAATGCTTGTTCTATTCGGCATTATCAAGCAATGTACCTACTGACACCAACACTTGGCTGATTGACAGTGGTGCCTCTCGTCATATCATTGGTTTTAAGGAGCATTTATCAAGCTTGGTGGAGAGAGATTCTACTAAATAAGTCCTTATTGGAGATCATGCCAACTACTCGGTGAAAGGAATTGGGACCTCTACTCTGTTGGCGTTTAAATTCGCACCTCTGGAATGCGGATTTGAAAACGGACAGCTATGCACAGATAAACTGCTCTTCAAATTAGGAGGGGAAGCTCCCTCTTGCTGATGGTGTTTGAAAGAATGGTAAACTAAAACTAAGTTGCCTATTTTTTTGGATCAGCTTAGAGCACAAGGTTTTTTAAACACAAACGCCGCAGCTGAGATTTTCTGATAAGAAGTTCAACTACGACTAACCTAGAGTAAAGACGTTCCTAACCTCTCAAGTAATAGCAGAGCAAGAGAAGTTAGAAATTAACAAGGTAGATTTTCTGACAAAAATACTTTAACAATCTCTCCCAACAAACACCTACACACTTCACTGTAAGCTGAAATAAAGATCATAAAAGCACAACATAGACAATGGAAATCTGAGATTTTAGACCAAGGCAAAAGAGGCTCATGATTTTATTACTCAAATCTCTGAAACAAAACTCCCTTCTAACATGCCTTGAACAAGAAATTGCAGCTAAGGAGGCTTGCAAACTTATTCTTAACACAATAGAAAACAACAATCTTACTAACACCTTGTTGGCTAAAGAGGCTCAACAATTTGCTTATCACAACACAAATGAACAATACTTGAGCAACAAATAGAAGGCACAATAGGCTTAGCGTTTTGTTCTCACTAGCACGGTTTAAGCTAAGTGAACTGAAACTGAATAACAACTTGCTGCAATTCACGTTCGCAATTTGCTATGACAATAACCGTTAAAGAAACTAAATGAGCAAAGACTCTTATTTATAGAGAAGCAGATGAGTAGGGAACCCTAAAATCTCCTTGCTTTCACAATCTAGGGCTTGCTCAGCAAGCAAGCTTTATTACTAAATCTAGAAAGATAAAACCCTAAAAAGCAGAAAAAACGGAAAACGCCAACTATTACATCTTATCTTCTTTCTATCCTCAAAGAATGGATAAGGATTATTCCAAGAATAGAAAGAAAGCGGGAAAGAAAGCTTCTAGAAGAAAGCTGCTTTAAAACTCGATCACATCCGCTAGGAAGTTTGAGATTGTGTCCCGGTTCGGTGCATCTATACCATCAACAGCAAAACACCGCTTTTCAAGAATATCTTCAGCATCTGCAATGGATCTCTGGAAATCTTCGACCTCATTGGCCGCTTTATCGAACTTTGCTGACATCATTGAAATATGACCTATCCTTCCGCCAACTGGTCTGCAACTATGAACAACATTCTGGAACTGATTTTGCACCTCCTCAAGCCTGACGTAAGAACCATCTTCAAGACTGTACTGAGAGGGAATCTCTATGACAAATTCGCTGATGAAAAGGAGAGCTTCAACCACCCTTTGTCTGTAGGTGATGAATTCTTCAGATATCCTCTCATAAGTTTTAACTTTGAAAACATGACGCTCTCTCCAAGCAAGGATTTGCCTTTTGTGCTCCTTTGAAACCGCTGAACCGTAGGCTGTGTCTAAATCAGCAATGATAATCTCATGCCTAGGTTTACTTCAGCCAGTGTTTGTTCAAATCCTTGGATGCCTTGACGAAGTTCATGAGCGTTTTCTCTCAACTGGAACATCCGAGCCAAGATCTCCTTTCCTCTGACAATGAAGCTCTCGATCCACTCCTGGGTCTCTTTCCCACATATGACCAGCTGTCTTAACTAATGGTGATCAGCTGGTGTCTCTAAGACCTGGGGCAGCAACTGAGTTGCTTGTGAAGAACCACGAGCAAGGTTAGAAATGAAAAGCTTAAGTTGCTGATTTTCAGCCTTGAGGGCTGCCTTGTCTTCTCCATCTTTCAACACTCTTTCATGTAGGTTTTCGGATACAACTTTGAAGAGACTCAAATCTGCATGTCTGGTATTTCTACCAAGATTAGCCTTGACCATTACAAAATCATCCATGTTCACCTCATCCCTATTAGCATCTTACGGGGAGACGCTGCGGTCTCTGCCCGACCCCAATCCTCATTGTCCGAAGTTCCTATCCGCTTCTTTGCCTTCTTCTTAGGGTTCTGAGTAGATGTTATCGGATCATCGACGCTCGCATACGATGAAGGCCTTCTCTAACCCTTCCCTATAAGGGGTTCTCAGAGCCCAGAACAGTGTGCTTTGCTAGCTTCCTTAGGAATGCTTCATACAATCTCTTCATGTCATCTTAGATATCCAAAGTCCAATGTGAATTGGTGGCGAACCGATCAAGATGCAGGAACATGTGTTGAAGGTGGCTCCTCTGCTTCATTCTGAGGTATGGGCTCGTCAAGAGGAACTTCTGAATCAACTGTAGGCTGTTCCTGTATGACTATGCCTGAGAAATCCATCCTTCTTCTTGTTTTATTCGATCTTGGCAGTGCCATCTTGGGGTGACTTTACCCTTTCCTTTTTGAGGCATGTGGAAGAGGTAGCTATCATGGCCGGCTCTGCGCTCTTTTGGAATAGAGTTCTTCCTTTTAAGCACTAAGAAAACCTTACTATACTCCGCGACTTGTCTTGTTCTGTCTTCAACTGAAAGAGATTCCTTGTTTGCCCAATTAACTTGTGGAAGAGGCTGATCCTTGATTCTTTTCTGAGTGTACATTGGTAGAAGAACATCTTCATCATCATCAGAGAGCCCTTCAATGTCTTCATTCAAACAATCTTTCATCTGATGGAGAGTCAACCTGCTGTAACTACGCCTTCGCACTTCAAACTCATCTGCACAGTTAGCCCAAAAATCTTCAAGTGCGGGTATGTGATTGTAGTTCTTCTCCAACCGGCCAGCGTAGACACCATGAGGATCAAATGACCGCCTTTCACTGTAGGATTTCAGACCAAATTTATCTAACTCTTCTCCAATTGTCTTGGCATCTGTAGCAGTCCTGCATGTATAAATACCCAATCCTAATGGAAAGTGAAGAGAGGGTTTCTTTCTATTTCTCAAGACTGTATGAACACCGTGAGCTTGCCTCAAGAATTCCATGAAGATGACCTCGTCTGACGGATACCTTGGCAACATGAGCGGGGCACCTGAAAAACCATAAACCCTGAGATAGGTAAAGGTAGGAAACTGTATAAACCAATCTGCCCATTCCGCCATTGCTGCCCTGGCAACTGAAGAGATGCGGACGTGCAATTCATTGTCTAAGTCACGCACTGTGTACATCAAGAATGCCTCGTTCACCCTTTTGTAGTGGTGCAATGACTGTGAATTCCAACTGGGGATAATAGTTATATATGTGTTGAACGCTCAATGATCCCTCGGTGTTCAATCCTCTGAATTGACCTTGATAGGCCACCAAGTAGACTAGATATGACACCATATGGAATACATGAAACTGAAAATATTCTGTTATTTGCTGATGTAGGCAGTCACTTATCAAAGTAGGCCAATCATAAAACTCAGTCTTTTTCATAATGTGAGGTATGGCATAAAACATCCAAGGTTGGAACTTGGTGGCATCTGCTGAACCAGTGACCCTGTTGAGCAAAGTGATGATGATGGCAACTTCGTCCTTGAACTCTCCACGCCCGACATTCTTGGGCAATGTCTTATGTTTTTCTTTCATCCATCTTTGTGCAATCTTCTTGCTGTATTTGTCTTTATGCATATTCCACATCTTTTCACATTCATCCCTCGAAAGAGTTACACTTTCAGGCCATGGGGGAATGGAAAAACACCTTTCGACCATATCAGGCTTTAGACTGCAAATCAACCTACCATCTGCTGACTGGATCTCCCTAGTAGCTGGGTTGTAATGCTTAATGCAAGCGATTACGAACTCAAGGCTTTGAACTGATATAGGAATAGATGCTGCTGCGAGGAGTCCAGAATGACCCAGGTTCTTGATTGAAGTGTTGCCTGCTCTCTCCAAGGGATGTAGATCGAACACCGGCTTGACATGATGCAAGTCTGTCTCAGCTGTTTTGATGTAATTGTGAAAAAGTGCTGATTCGGACTTGAAAACATTAGGAGTGTACTCCATTTCAGAAAACTTGAAGAATGACTGTAAACTCGCCTTGGTTCAGACAAGTCCTGTGCAATTTCTATTTTTAGAATGCTGATTTTGTGCTTCAACGGACGAATTTTTTGAGAAATTTTTCTGAGATATGGGTTTTGTTCCCAGAATATCAATGCGAAACAACCGGTCGTGGATTTTGAAAATCTTGAATTTTAATGCGAAAAAGCGTAAAACCCTAATTTCTTCAATTTTTTCCTAAAAGGTAGCGTCTGAGTTTTTGTTGAATATGTTAGAAATGGACCAGGTTAGTTAAGAATTACAAAACTTCGGCGTTTGATCCCGAAAAAGCAACCAACCCTAAGGTTTTGAAAAAGCTACTGATATGGGTTTTCTTAGGAAGGCCCGATTGGAAGAACCCGGAGATGAAGACAAAATATGAATCTGCTTGGGGTTTTCAGATATTACACTATCAACTTGATGAAGTTCTTGAAAAATTCTTCAGAAGATTGAGGCAAAAAGACCCAGATGACTGAAAAATTGAAAGCCTTGGCCTTCTGCTTGAAAAATTTGATCTTCTGGAACAAGAAGAATGAAAAATCAAAGGTTTATGCTTGCTGGTCTGAAAAATCTGATGTAAAACCAGCAACTATGGATTCTTTAATCACAAAAATTCTTCAAACTTGCTGCTCCAACTTTCTCTTCTGGATGCTACCTGCAAAAATAATGAAAAATACATTGAAAAGAGGTGTTAAATAGACTTAGGGTCTGATTTAGGTTTTGCTTTCTTTTTGCTTTTATTTCAAAACCCTAAATCTCAGCTTCTTGAATTGGACGCCATCCTCTTCTTCTCACAAATTTGAAAATCTTGAAAATCTCCAAAAAACTTCTAAGGCATGGAAATTTGGGCGCCTTTCTTCAAGAGAGGCGCTCAACTTCACCAGTGTTAGTCAAAATTTCAACTTTTTCAACTTTTCTCAATTTTAACATGCCACTTCGCCACTGATTTCCCGTTGACAGATCAACCCAACAGACGAGCTGAGTGATTCACGGCGAAGCCTGACTGATTCTGAAAAAGACGTTCTGGAGGCACCTCCTGCTAAAAACTTGATTTCGACCTCCGAATTTATGAGAGGCTTTTCCTTCTAGGGGCGCCCAACTTCTTCAGTGTTAGCCATTTTTCTTGATTTCCAAGTTCTTCATTCTCCCTTTGATTTTCTGATGAATCCTCGATTCCGGGAGAAACGCTGATCCGACTAACTGTCTGAAGGTTCCGTTGAATAGCCAGACTGATTTTGGTGAGGCACTCTTGGACGCTACTTCTGCAAATTCCATCATCTGAAGGCTTTAAAGTTTGGGCGCCCTTCTTCAAGGGGGGCGCCCACTTTCACCAGAGTTAGTTTTATTTTTTTTTTAATTTTCTGTGTTTGCTTCTGAATTTTGGTTCTCAGCCTTTGTCGGACCCCACTTTTAGCTCTTCGTATCTAGTGACTGCGAACTCCGATTGACGTGCCGAGTGTCTTGCTGGAAAGCTGGATCAACCGAGACAAAAACACGTTAGAGCCTTATCTGCAAATTCATCCGTTTGGCCTCCTGAAAGCTTGGGCGCCTTTCTTCAACTGGGGCGCCCATTTTCTCAACACTTAGTCAATTTTGTAATCTTTTCCAAATTCTTCATGTTGACTTTAGTTTGAAACCTTCCGTTCGGCGCTGAATTCCGGATGACTGAATCGCCTGATGACCTTGCCGCTGAATCCACTGCGAAGCTGGCAGAGAATTGAACAACATTGACTGGGGGCGCAAACCCTAATTCTGACATTTGATGCCCTGAAAAGATGGGCGCCTTTCTTCAACAGGGGCGCCCAAACTCAGTAGTGTTAGAAAATTTTCAAGACTTTTCAATTTTCTTCCTCGTTCCTCGTGCATGTTCATCGTTTCACCTTCTGCCGGAAATTTGAATGCTGAAATTGACGCCTGGCAGTCGGATTGCCTCCATTGATGATCTCAGAGCTCCAGATATGCTTCTGAAAAAGCTGAATAGACCCAGTAGGGTAAAACTGATTATTTTAAGAATCTCACTGCACCAGCCTGATACGGACATATTTTGAGCCAATCAAAATCAGTTCGGACCTTATCGGACCAACTTTCTATTTTTAGAAAATTTTGCCAGTATCCGTTTCGAAAGAAAACCAGAAAAACCCATAAAACTTTACTATTTCGAGAAAATTTCTAAAAATAGCAGTTTTCCTAAAATTTAGGGATGAAAAACTGAGATCTGGGTTTTGTAGGTTAAGTTGCTCTCAGCAGACCCAGATCGCCAGAAATTGAAAATTTTGTGTTTTAACCCTCCATGCAAGACATGCACACCCAAATTTTGACCTTTTTGACTGATTTAACAAAATTTTACTTGTTTCTTAAAAATGTCTAAGTGTAACAAAAATTTTAATTTTGGGGTACAACATACTCTCCACTTGGATTCCGGCATTACACTATAGTTGAGTGATGTTCTTTATGTTCCAGGCATCGAGCGTAATCTTGTTTCCATTTCAACCTTGGAAGATAAAGGGTACCAAGTTGCCTTCTCCAAAGGCAAAGTTCTTGTATGGACGAAGAATTCCAACTTCAAGACTGCTTGAGTAATTGGAGTTAGACATGAGAGCCTCTATAGGCTATGCACTCGCCCTCTCTAGGCTCTAGTGCACGACTCTTCTAGTTTGTGCGATGTATGGCATCGAAGATTGGATCACCTTCACTTCCGAGCTGTACCTATCATGGAGAAGATGGTCATGGGTCTTCCGAAGTTCAATCAGGAGCATGAAGGTACTTGCAGAGGCTGTGCACTGGGTAAGAATACAAAAGGTCCATTTCATAGTAGAGAAAGTAGATCCAAATGTATTCTAGATCACATTCATTCTGATTTATGTGGTCCAATGTTTGTTGCTTCTTCGAGTGGTTTCTTGTATTACATTATTTTTATTGATGACTACTCTAGAAAGACTTGGATTTATATTTTGAAAACTAAAGAATCTGATGAGGTATTAGAAAGGTTCAAGGAGTTCAAAGCTCAAGTAGAGAACCTTTCCGGGAAAAGAATCAAAGTCCTAAGATTTGATAATGGAGGAGAGTACACTTTTGGCAGCTTTCAGAATTTCTGTGTTGAAGCTGGGATTAAGAGGGAGTTTTTTGTCCCCTATAATCCTCAACAGAACAGTGTTGCTGAGAGGAAGAACAGATTGATCGTGGAAGCAGCAAAAGCCATGATTCATGACCAGGATCTGCAAACCTTCCTGTGGGCAGAAGCGTCAAGGATAGCTGTCTATGTTCAGAATAGAAGTCCTCACCGAATCCTAGAGAACATGACTCCTGAAGAAGCCTTTACTAGGAAGAAGCCAGAGGTGAGTCATTTGAGGATCTTTGGATGTCCAGTTTATGTTCATATTCCGAAGGAAAAGAGAACAAAGTTGGAGCCTTCTGGCAAGAAGGGAATATTTGTGGGCTACAGTGAAACATCAAAATCCTATAGGATATACATTCCAGGTCAGAGGTTGATCGAGATCAGTAGAGATGTCACATTTGAGGAAGATGTTGCAATCAGGAGATCCAAGGGTACTCATATGGAGATTGATAATGAAGAGTCTCCTCAGGATATGGAAGTTGACCATACTCTTGAGATTCAGAGGGAGACTTCAGAACCGAAGGAAGATAATGATCCAGTTGAGCCCTTGGAACCTACTGATGGGCCTACTGATATTGTGATTGGGAGAAAAAGACCTCTCTGGGCTAGGCAAGCAATGCAGGAGGCAGAAAGGTTTGCAACACCTAGAGGTAGCTTCAGAGAAAGTAAGAGACCGCATAAGTTCTCCAGTTATGTTGCTTTGATGAGTCAGATCATTGAGTCCAAGCCTTGCAGTGTTGAGGAAGCTTCTAGTCAACAAGTTTGGAGAGATGCTATGACAGAAGAGTATTAGTCAATTCTCAAGAATGATGTTTGGGACATCGTTCCTAGACCCGAAGGCAAATCTGTGGTATCTTCAAAATGTCTCTTGAAGATCAAGCATGTGGCTGATGGGAGCATTGAGAAGTACAAGGCAAGATTCGTGGCTAGAGGGTTTTCACAAAAAGAGGGAGTTGACTATGAAGAAACATTTGCTCCTATTACTCGCTATACTTTTGTCAGAACTATCATTGCCATTGTTGCATCTAGAGGATGGAAGATTCATCAGATGGATGTGAAGACAACTTTTCTAAATGGTGTGATCGAGGAAGAAGTTTATATCGAGCAACCTGATGGATTCGAGGTACATGGGAAGGAGTCTCATGTTTGTAGGCTGAAGAAGGCCTTGTATGGTCTTAAGCAGGCTCCTCGTGCATGGTACGAAAGGATTGATCGTTACCTTTTAAGCTTGGGATTCTCCAAAAATGATGTTGAATCAAATTTGTATTTCAAGGTAATTGATGGTGAAGCGTTGATTTTGGTTTTGTATGTTGATGATTTGATTCTTACTGGAGAAGAGCACCTAATTATCAAATGCAAGAAGGAGTTGGCTTTTGAGTTTGAAATGAAGGACCTTGGACTCATGCATTACTTCCTTGGCTTAGAAGTTTGGCAGAAGCTAGATGAGATGATTCTAAGTCAAGGGAAGTATACTATTGATATACTTAAGAGGTTTGGTATGATGGATTGCAAATCCATGTCTACACCTATGGAGACCAACCTACATAAGTTGAAGGAGGCTGCAACTAGTTCAGACTTGGTGGATCCCATGATGTATAGGCAGTTGATTGGATCCTTGATGTATCTAGTTAATACTAGACCAGATATTTGCTATGTAGTAAGTGCACTTAGTCAGTTCATGTGTGAACCAAGGAAAATTCTTCTTGTTGTAGCAAAACATATCCTGAGATACTTGCGTGGCACAGTTGGATATGGGTTGAGATATCCTTCAGGTGTGGATTTGAAGTTGCATGGCTATACTGATTCTCATTGGGCAGGGTGTGTCACTGATCATAAGAGCACCTCTAGATGTTGCTTCAGTTTGGGATCTACTATGATATCCTGGTGCAACAGGAAGCAGTCATCTGTAGCATTGAGTACAACAGAGGCAAAGTATATTGCAGCTTGTGTGGCAGCTCGAGAAGCAGCGTGGCTTCGTAAGCTCCTTGCAGGATTGTTTGGGTAATCAATGGAGTCTACTATCATTCATTGTGATAATCAGAGTTGTGTGAAGCTTTCTGTCAATCTTGTGTTTCATGACAGAACCAAGCATGTTGAGATCAAATACCATTATATCAGAGATATGGTATTGAGGAAACCAATACAGTTGAAGTATATTAGCATTGATGAGCAGACGACAGACATTCTCACCAAACCTCTCTCCAGGATAAAGTTTGTGTACTTTCGAGACAAGCTTGGTATGGTGGAGAATCCAGCCCTAGCCGAGAAGGAGTCTTAGTATCAGTGATCTTCATTAATGCATTTCTCTTTGAGAGAGATTTGAGGTGCAAACCCTTGATAATGCATCTCTCTTTGAGAGAGATTTGAGGTGCAAGCCCTTGTTAATGCATTTCTCTTTTGAGATTTGAGGTGAAAGCCCTTGTTTTGTCCCTCTGGGAGAGCCATGGTGGATGTCATGTGTGTGACTCCATGACAACAACACGTGAGAGAGTCCGTGATGATTTTTCTTGCACTTGTGTTTTCACCCTCTAGGAGAGCCATGGTGAAAGTCACGATGAGGTGACAACATCACGTAAGTGATGAACACTTGTACATACCATACATGGTTGATATCACGATGAGGTGATATCTGATTTCATGATGAGGTGATATCTTTCTTTTCCACATATGGTTGTAGCCATAGCTGACAGACTCGGAGAAAACTCGCGAGTTTTTTCTTAGACGAGTTTTTTTGAAAAAATCGCGAGTTTTTGCCGAGTTTTTCGAAAAACTTGGCTATGCAAAACTTAAAGCTGAAAATGTCTTTTTTGATATTTATTAAGCAATTTTTTAAGTTTCCGAGTTTTTGCCGAGTTTTTTAAAAACTCTCCAATTTTTCCCTTGGTGAGTTTTTTGTTGGGGCGAGTTTTCCAACTATGGTTGTAGCCATTGTGGTAGACATCACGATGAGGTGATATGTCTTGTGTAGCTTGAAGGATCCTCCCTAGCTGAGAGGGAGTGTTGATGTTTAGAGCGTCGTCGTGGTCTTCTTCCAGCGATCTCCTTCTACATGTGATAAATTAAATAATAGCTAAGACTATTTAATTTATATTTTGGCGATTGGATGAAATGAAGAGACATGTCCAATTCATATAATATTTTATTTAATCTTAATTATTGTTAAGATTCAAATTGGTGGGATTTCCAAGGGAGCCGACCTCTTGTGTAAGAGGCGCAATTTCTTGATCAAGGTTGACTTGTATTCATTGAAGGGTCACTTCCTTCTTCCTATCTCACTTGGCATCGAATCACTCATTGTTCTTGCATTCCACTTTATTCATATTTAATGCGAATTTATTCAAGGCAGATTGAAGTCATTCAAGTTCAAGTTCGATATTATCGGAGGCTGAGATTTATCAGCATATTACTTCATTGTAATTCTGTGTTGCATCAGACTTTGGTGCTTGCATTTAGGCCTTGATATCAGCCCCTTGTAAGGAGATCATTATTGTGATAAATCAATCTATAAGTGATATTGTTGCTGGGGTTTTCTCCCTCAAGAGGAGGGTTTTCCCAGGGTATCTGCTGTGTTTTGTGTTTGAGTTTTGAATTAAATTTTTGTGCATTACATGTTATCATAAAACTAACATTAATAACTTCCACTAAACAAATAATGAAGCCAATCGCTCCAACAAGATTGAAGACAACATAATTATAGACTTTTCCTCCAATTTTTATAAATATCCAAGGGTGGAAAAGAAAGTTATTGCATTTTACCCAAAACTGCAAACCCTAGGTAGGGTTCAAACCTACCCTCACAAAAATGGTCATAACTTATTCAAATCTTAATGAAATTTGATGAGACTTGAAGCAAATGAAAGTAGATTCACATGGCAACAAAATCCAATTGGTTTCAGATACAATTTTTTTTTAATTATTATGATCAGATTAGATAAGTAGAACTGAATTCAAAATCAGATACAATATAACACATAGACACAACATATATCCTGGGAAAACCCTCCACTTGAGGGAGAAAAACTCAGCAACAAATATCTTTCTTATATATATAAACAATGGCAACAATACTCTTTACAATGAGGCCAATCTCAAGGCCTATATTCAACACCAAGAATGGCGACAATAACAGATAGCAATCTGCCCTTCCTTAAACTCAGATCTGGACTTGAGGAATTCTGTAAGAGACCAGGTGTCTCTTGTCATGTCCCCTTCCAGTTGACATCTCTCAGAGCTGATGATTAGCGGAAACAGGGGTTTCTACATCTCTCAACCTGACCACTGGTTGATAATGCTAAGTTTTGTTTGTTTTGCTTGTTTTTTGATTTTTTTTGTGGTTTCTGTGTAATAATATAAAAGGTGCGATTTTTGCATAAAATCATATAAAATTCATATAAAATTCCGGACTACAGATTCTGAAACCAAAGTACTCCTAGATTGATGGCGAATGCTTTTATTAACTATCTGAAGGAATACAAAGACTGAATATTGTCATGCAGGACAGAAAAAACAACAATTTTAATTGAAAAACCTGGCTTATTTGCAGCCACCAGAATGAGGAAGTATAGTATGGCCAGCTTCAGATCCCTAAGTCTCTAGCCTCGAAAATAGTGCAAAATGCTCCAGAGTTCTAGGCGTCACAAATGGTGAAAGCAGAAGGCCAGGAAACTAGGCGTTTTTTCCTGTAGAAGAAATACGCCCTTTGCAGCTGAAAGGTACGATTGATAACCAACAAATAATGAAGCCGTACAATCTTGAAGAATGTGCCAGATGATAATTTAATGATCGCCACTGGATAGGAATTCCTTCTGGAGAAGATCGGTTCAAACCCCTGATGAAATACTTCTCAATAAACTTTGTAAGCACAAATATGACTTCTGAATAAAGTCATCCAACTGACAAGCTTCAACTGATATCTCACAGTCTCAGTATGTTTGATTTTGAAGAGGGAACGGTCTCCAAAACCCAATGATCTGTAGAAACCCTTGTTTCACAAACCCCAATGCTCTCAGAGAGAAATAAAGACAAAATTAGAATAATCATGAATGAATGAGTTTGATTTGCCTTGTGTGAAATATATAACTTTTCTCAATAAGTCGACCTCTCCTCAAAAAGCAGTTAATGAGCATTTAAAATATTAATTAAATCGCCCTCGATTGACTTAGGCAAAATAATTAAATAATGGCGTTCCCTTTTTGATGGGCAATAAATTACTCGTTAAATATTATTCGCCTCTTTATTATAAAGTATCAATACTTTACAATTTGCCATTAAATAATTATTTTAATTTTACATTAAAGTGACTTTATATTATAAAGTCAAATTAATAAACCTTTAATAATTATTAACTACCCTAATAATCATTGTTTGCTCATCAATTCATCAAACTGGGTCGACAGTGAGTTGACCAACTGAATCAGGTGCTCGGCCAAAAATAGTAACCCCTGTCTGCATGACTTACTATAAATAGTAAGTATCTAAAAATCACTCTATAAGTGCCTGCCAAGGCCCAAACCTGAATCAACTGCTGAAGTAATGTTCCCAAACGTTGGATAACTGCCTCAAGTGATCCTCTAAACACATTTGCCAGCCTACGAGGATCTGAATGATAGGCTAACCCTTGAAATAACTGTACTGCCTAGGAAGGGGACATTACAGTCCGCCCTCCCTGAAATTGCTTGTCTTCAACCAATCTTAGCTTTGGATGCTGTAAAATCTCCTCTAACTCCCATGTAGCATCCTCAACCGGCAAGTCTGTCCACTTAATTGTTTAACAACTAGCACCTCTGGAGTAAGAGTTGATACGAACAACCTATACACAGTACCTAATGAGTGCTCTTCAAATTAGGAGGGGAAGCTCCCTCGTTGTGCTTTACAAAAGTACTTGCAAATGGAAATAAACTAAACTATATCCTGTCTTTTTGTTTCAGCTGTAGAGGTACAAGGCTTTCTTGAAAACGATATACGTTGCAGCTGAGTATTTTCTGGTTTTGCAGATCTACTAACTACAACTAAACTTAATTACTTAAATTCTATCCAGTCTCCTCAGGAAAACAGAGCATGAGGAAACGGAGCAAGGTTTGACTATCAGACGATAAACGAGTATAGATTCTCAACTTGAAGGCAAGGTGGCGCATCTATCAGCTCAATCTAGACAAGTTTATTGGCAACAACATCACACGATAAACTGAATATGGATTCTCTACTTGAAGGCAAGGTGGCGCATCTATCAGCTCAATCCGAACAAGTCTATTGTTCACAACAACATATGATAACCAAGCTCAGATTCTCTACTTGAAGGCAAGGTGGCGCAACTATCATCTCAATTTGAACAAGTTTATTAAGCACAAAACAGATTTATCTAAACTATGGAAAGAATTCACCATTGAAATCGCATGAAACCCTATGTGGCATAACAATTGATCATAATAGTAAAGACGCATGAATAAATACCAAAAGAGCAATATTGAGGGCAAGGTAGGC
>VDFB02000020.1:29988433-30095610 GCA_007258455.2 Sequoia sempervirens
TTCAGTGGCCAAAACAGTGTTTACGAAGGCAAAAAGAGATGAAGATATTTTGCAGAAAGTAGATCTGCACCCTTGTAGCCCAGGGGCGCCCTTCTTTTTGAAGGCTTAGATCTAGTTGCATGTGCTTGCAGATATGTTCAATCTCTTCAGAATCGGTCTGGCTTTCCGACAAGCTATCAAGCGAGGTCATCCGAAGTGCAGAACTCCGACAATCGAAGTCAGAAGCTAAAGGTACGAGGAGGTTGCATGTCACAAAGGCTGTCAAGTTTTTAGTTTCTGTGTCCCTGTAGCCTAGGGGCGCCCTTGAATTTGACCCCTTAGATGGATGAATTTGAAAATTCTATTTCCGGTAGATCTTTTCTAACTCAGTTTAGCTCCGCAACGCATTAGTTCGTGAGATGATCCGACATTTTGAGTGATTGTGGCAGAGGTTCTACTGAGCACATAAATCAAAGGGTGGAAAAATGTAGAAATACACACCTGTACCTCTGTAGGCCAGGGGCGCCTAGCCTTTAGGCCTACCAGATGGGGTTTTTAGCAGTCATAGTCTTCACGAGACTTGTGCGGAATTACTCCAGCTATCCAACGAATCCAGCCATCAGCCTCCGGGATTTGTCAACCATACGAGAGGTCAATGTCGGGACGCTAAAGAGTGAAGACAATCGGAAAAAATGACTATGGAAAATACACATCCCCTTGGAAAAGGCGGCCTTCTTTTTGAGGTCTTAGAAGCAGTTTTCTTGCTTCATCACCTCCAGAGACATCTCTTGTAAGTTTTTCTAGCTACTTAGAGAGATTGACGGTGTGCGAATCGGAGCACCCCAGCTCTCGGTGTCAGGGGTCAAAGTATGGCGTCCGGATGAAAGTTACACTTCTATCAAATTAGTGATTGCGCCTTCACAGGCTAGGGGCGCCCTTGCTTTTGGGGTTCCTAATGCAACTTTTAGTTGCCTTACATACAGTCGTTGGATGTGGAATTCTTCCAGTCACACAATGAACCTATCATCCTGTCAGCAGGGTTCATCATTCACCGGAAACGGTAGTTCAAAGCATGAGATGGTAAAACGGAGAAATGGCTCGTCTGGAGACCTTGCATCAATTTAATCAAAGGTGCCTAATTTTTTGAGGTGTCAAACATTGATTTTAGCAGTTGCAACTCTCAGCAGACATTTCATCCTTGCTCTGCAGGCTTCGCAATGGATATCTCAGCTCGGTCACAGCATCATTTAGTTACCCAAAAATCAGAGCTCAACAGGGGCAACTATAATTTTCAGTGAGCTATAAAATAGGAAGTTAGCAAAAAATCTCATAACTTTTGCAAATGGACGCCTGGAGAGTTAATTTTTGACTTTCTGGAGTCAATATGCAGAGATTGTTGCTAATTTATTAAAAATAATATTAAATTTGACTTTTTGTATGCAAGCTTTTAAATGGGCAATTCTCTTCAATAATTTATTATTGGCGCCCTTTGTAATATTTAATTACAAATTCACATGTTAAAAAGAATTGAATATTTTAATATTATTTTATTTTCAGGACTTCGAGTTAGTCTCAATTGAACTGTAGGGGGTCCAATCATACAACTTTATTCAAAGTCGGGGTTTTAAATTTTGCAGTCATGCTTTTATGGTGCGATTTTGCTCTATTTATTCAAGCATGGTGTCCATTTTAATTCATCCAGCTTAGCAAAGGAAAATTTTCTTCAGAGTTGGGCAAATTTTATCATTAGACAATTTGTGAAGACATCAAAAACATTCTTTTGTAGGTACAAGTCTAGTTTCATCAGCAAATTTAAGATAAAGTGGCGATTTTAGCAAAAGAAAAAGCATCAAAACCTCAATCTTTTGTCTCAAATTCTTCCATTTCTTGTCTTGAATTGGCGACTTTTGACAAAACAAATCATCTAGGTCAATTCAGAATAGCTTCCTCAATAAAATCCATGTGCTAGAATTTTTCAGGAAAATTTACTCCAGAGCATCAATTCTCGAAGCTCTGATTTTCTTAACTGAAATTCCTCTGCATGGTCAAGTAGAAGTCCAATTTTCACAAATCTGACATTCTAGGCTGTCTTAGAATCTTTTTCTGAAAAAACCCATATCTCAGAATTTTTTGTGAAAATTGCCCTCCGATAGGCTATTTTTAGCTTTCCAAAAGTTGTCAGAATATAGCCGTGTTCACAGTCAACAGGAAAGTTTTTCATAATGCAATACACTCAACTAATTCAAGACCAAGTCAGCTTGTAATGTCCCCTCTAATTAATCTTTCGAGAATCGAGGATTAGCTCCATCATGTCGACCGAGGCTAATGGTTCCGATAGAGGGTCACTTGAACGAAAGCACTTGGTCGTGAATTTGCAGGTTGATATCCGAGCATGGTGATGGGTGAATTTGTGCACTTGGCATGATAATTGTGCTTAAAATTATGATCTTCACCTTTAATTTCACTATCCTTGGTCTAGGGACCATGTGTCTTTAAAATGGAGGGGTCACTTTATATTTTTAGTTACTATTCATTACTAAAGTGAAAAAAAGTTATAACTTAAGTGAATAGTACTCACTTTAATGAATAGTGATTTCAATGTAAAATTATAAAAGAAAGAGGTGAAGTTCAACCCCTCATGTTTTGAAGTTATTTTGCTTGCTTGGTTTGTGAGTTTGGAGTTTGGAGAGAGGGAAAACTAGGGTTTCCTGATTTCTGCAGCAAGTGAGCCTGGAGGGGCTTGTTGTTGTTTGTGAGCTGCTTGAGGGTGTGAAACACACCTTAAAGTTGTTGATCTGAGTTTGGTTACTTCATTTGGAGTCATATATTGCTGTTTGCAAGTTATTAGAGCTATCTTCTAAAAGGACTTTCGCATTAACTCCATTTTCATCTACAAGGGAGCTGTTCTCATTTTAGAAGGATTTGGAGCTGATTTTTGCACCTACAGCCAGCCGCCTTTCATGAGGGTTTCAATCAGCATAAAGAAAAAAGACGCCTTCCCTTTAGTGGCTGCAATCACTTCAAAAAGGGGCTTATTCTAAAAGCTTCCAATTCGCCTTTGGTGGGAGAAGCTCTCATTCAAAGTTATAAGCACGATTTGGGGTTTGGTACTGTAGCAAGTTACTATTCACAAAGTTACAAGGCTGTAAGTTAAAGTTTAGTAGAAGATATGTCTAGCTTTTGAAAAGATGTATGTCATATGTTGTATGCAATCTATTATGTAATGAAGAAAGTATCTTTGGCACTTAAATTGAGTCATTACTCGAATGGTCATAGTAGATTAGTTTATTTAAAGTTCCTATTGCATGTAAATGCTTGTTAGTATTGTTAGCATTATTGGCATCAAACACAAAAACACAAAAAAAAAAAGAATATCAATTGAAAACAAAAAATCAGACCTACAAAAAATCACAGTGAAACCCAATCAGCAAAGTGGTGATTCACTACATCAGTCTTGACTCATGACTTCATCGGGGCAGTTGATACGAATCTACATAAGGTGCTTCTAGAAGCAATCTTGGATCCAATCAAGATAAAAGATTCGATACTTCAAAACATTCAACATTCTGGGTTACTCGAGGCCGCTTCTATACCTATCTCAGTTCATTGCATAGAGTTCATAATGTCTTGTGTTAAGTCTTACAATTATGCCACTCGCGAGATACAGTCAATAGATGGACGAGTCATATGCAGTCTCAAACCCCTGGATATCGAGAGGTGTTTTGGTATTTCTCAACATCCGAGCAATCTAGTCGTTTCCATGGAGCAGTGTGAGCGAGCATTCAATGCTGATATGGACAAGTATCAGAGTAAGATGGCAGAGAGATGGTTAAAACAAAAGAAGAACAAGTTGCCAAGCAATGTGGGTCGTGGTGAATACAAGGATGAGTACGCGGTTTTGATTACAATTCTCAATTACGTCTCAGGTCATGCAGATGCAAACAAATTCCAGCCCTGGATGTATTATATCATTGGTTAAATCATCTCCAGGCGAGAGCATTATGACTGGGCATCCTTCATCAGTGACGTTCTCCACGAGCAAATCACCGGTTTTCTAGTTGCCCACCAGTTTCACATGTGTTCCTACCTCGTATACTTGATCGCATATCAGGGTCAGTTTAGAGGGTTGAACACGGTGGGCATACTCAATGTACAAAAAGTCTACCATTACTATGACCAACTTGAGTTCACGAAGGCTAAAAGACATTTCAAGCGTGTGCATGAGGCTTTCTTGATGTACACAGTGAGGAACCTGGACCGGGAGTTGCATGTTCGTATCTTAGTAGTTGCTAGAGCAGCGATGGTTGATTGGGCGGACTGGTTTATTCAATTCCCTACATACACCTACATTCGCGTCTACGGATACACGGGAAATCCATCCATGCTTCCACGCTATCCTTCGAATAGGACAGTCTTTATGGAGTTCCTGAGGCAACTATACGATGTTCATCGACATTTGCGCCACAAGCGTAAACAAGCTGCCAACTTTCCAATGCAATTCGGAATCTATTGGTGCAGGACAGCAGTTGATGCTAAAGCTACAGGACAAGAGTTGGAGAAATATAAACTCAAGTACCTTGTTGACACCCGCACATATGATCCTTGGGGTCATTATACAACACGCCTTGGTGGTCATCCATACCATAAGCCTACAATGGAGGATTATTGGGTGAACTACGAGGATGATTTTGAGGTGCGTAGACGCAGCTATAGCAGGTTCTCTCTCCCGCAGATTTCTGTCTTTTTGGCGGAAGATGTGGGAGGTTTGTCAGAGGATGAGGGAGATACACTTCCTCAATTTTTCAGAGAGCAGGTTGATACACAACCGCTACCGACCGTTGATTGGTTCGCTAAAGAATATTCATCAGTGAAGGAGAGGTCTAATAGAGTTATTCAAAACAATATACTTTACCTCGAGAGCAAGAAGACTAGGAGGGTAGTCGTACCTAGAACAGAGCCGCCATCGGTGGATGCTTCACTACCTTCCTCATCTAAACCTAAACAAAAGAAGAGGAGTAACCCTCCTAAGAAGAGTCAAGCACCTAACAACTCAAAAGGGAAGGCACTTGCTACTGAGATACACATGGAGCCTGTTAGAAAGCCAATTCAAAGTTTGTCGGAGCCTGAGGTTCAGCCACGCATACCATCACCGACACCAGAGCAATCTCCGGTTCCAATTCACATTGACTTGGACCTAGACTTGCCACCTCGTAGTAACACCTCTACACATTCACTCTCGTCGGAACCTCACATTGCTAGTACAGATCCTTCCAGTGGGATTAGTCAAGATTCATCTTGGCTTGAGAGTCAACTGGGAAAGAAGAGGAAGCAGCCGTCTTACGTACTTGATCATTCAAATTTTGATCATGCCTACCAGGATGCGCCCGACAAGAGGACCAAGAAACAGGTCCATGTGGAGAGGAATGTTGATATGGAGATTGTCATTGAGACTGCTATACCTCCAGAGGGTAAGAGTCTGAACGAGATTGAAGTTCAGTACTTCGAAGTGATCACAGTCAACCTTGGTCGAAGCACCCGCTAGACAGAGGCTAGTCTCCTACAGGTTGCAACAGATAGCGCAAGGGATAGAATACTGGAAGACGAAGAAGACAAGGCAGCCCTCAAGGCTGAAATCCAACAGCTTCGTTAATACATTTCTATCCTTGTACACAAAACGGAAGATGTCACCGACACACTCCCACCGATGCTAGAGCCACCGGCAGAACAGGGTCAGCTTGATCACCTAGTTGCTTACGGCAAGCGTTTGGAGGTTTGGGAGGAAGAGTTTGTTACTAGAGGTCGCTTTGTGCTTGCAGAGTTATATCAGTTGCGGTACAATGCACGCGAACTCTGTCTACGTCTCCAAGATGAGGAGCGAGACCTGGCAATGGACAGACCCAAAGATGAGATTATGATTGCTCACTTGAGGATGGCATATGAATCAGTCACAGATGTAGAGGACAAAGAGGCTATCTACACTTGGAGGACACAGTTGATCTTCAAGGCGAAGATAGAGGAGACAATGGCATCAGAGTTGGCTGAGAGCAGAGAGCACGTCACTAGTGCACTCCGGTACGTGAGAACTCTCGCATCTCGCATACCATGCCGGTATCAACTTGAGGGTGGTGCGTATGTTGAGCTTGCTGACGTACAGTCAGAGCTCCATGCACTCATTCATAGTATTTTCAGTAGGGAGACCATTGGCTACAGGATGAATCAACTTATAGTCATGTCAGCGTTGTTTGATGAGGCAACCAAGAGCAAAGGTGAACTTCAGTCCCAGATCACAGGCGGTGAGGACATGCTGCACATAGTATACTTCGGCAAAGTATTACTGCCCTAGATGGTGACGCAGTCAACAACCTCATGGAGGGGTTAGTTGCTCGAGATAACAGCCAGTGATCAGTCAGTTAGAACCTGTAGTTGTCTGCGAGGATAGAATTAGGAGCATGCAATTGGAACTCGACTTTCATCTTCAATTCTCTTTGCTGGGACCATGCACGCATGTCTTATCCTCGAAGATATTTTGCAGGACTTGGAATTTCATTTAGGGTTTTCGTTAACTGATGGTAGTGTTCCAGTTAACTTGCTTTCAATAAGGACGTGCATGCTTGCACATTGTCCATTTAGATTAGATGTACCGGTTAACTAATGGTAGCTTTCCAATTAACTGTATAGTTTGCTTTATTAGGGTTTAGCAATAAATCTTGCATGCATTGCAAAACTATAGTTGACTCAAGGTGATTTTAGGGTTCCCTACACCTTTCGATGTCTATAAATAAGAGTTTTTGCTCATTTGTAACGAACTTTTGCACGTGATAGTAATATATGCTAAGCCAAATTTGCCTGTAATATTGCTATTTTGTATTTGTTCACTTTGGTTGGATGATCATTGTTTCATGTTCTTGTGTTTATAAGCTTTCTTTCATATCTACACCTCGGATAGGTGCCATCACCTCCTTGGGAATTTAGAATTAAGGCTTATCGTTTATTGTTACTGTGTTAATGAGCTTTGTTTCATGTCTACACCTAGGTGTCGTCACCTCCTTGGGAATTCAAAAGTAGAGTTCATCGTTTGATGTCGTTGCCAATAACCTTTCTTTCAGCCTACACCTTGGATAGGTGTTGTCGCCTCCTTGGAAATCTTGTCTTAAAGGTTATCGTATAAATCATTCCCGCTCCGTTTCCTCATGCTCTCATTTCTTGAGGGGATTGGATAGTATAAGTTAGTTAGTTTTGAGTTGTAGTTAAGACCTGCGAAACCAGAAAATCCTTGGTTGCAACGTTTGAAGTTTGTCGCAAACCTTGTGCCTCTTTCAGCTAAGACAAAAAGATAGGAATTAATTTAGTTTACTTTTTCAAGCATTTTGTCCGCACAACAAGGGAGCTTCCCCTCCTAATTTGAAGAGCGCTCATCACGCAGTGTGCATAGTTGTCTGTACCAACTTGCACTCCAGAGGTGTTAGTTGTTACGCCAACACCATTAACTGTTTTGTTTCAGCTGCATTTGAAAACTATAAGTTAGTTATTGATTGTTAAAGTAGTTAATGCTCAGATTATTTATCTTTCCTGTTTGTTATATGTGATGAAACTCTCATCAGGAAAAATTAGTTAGTTACACTTCAACTGAATACGGGAGTTAGTTACCGTTCTTAAACTGTTGATAGTTAGTATGTTACAAGATGATATCATCCACCACCATGTATCTATCATCTTGAACCTTACGATCCATCAATTCACATGCAAAAGTGTTCTTGGAATACTCAACTAGGAGATAAGCCTTCCAATTAGCTGAAATCTCTATCAAGGAGCAAATAGTGGGTTTACTAGAAAGTGCATCTGCAACAATATTCTTTCCATTTGCATATTCTATATCAAAATCATATGCCTATATTTTACTCACCCACTTTTGTTGTCTCTCATTCAAAATCCCTCTACTCCAAGAAGTATTTCAAGTTGTAATCTGTTCTTACAACAAATTTTCCACCTACCAAGTACTATCCAAACTTTTCCAACGCATGCATGATGGCAAGCATCTCCTTATCGTAGATGAAATATAATCTTTCCACATCTCGGAGCTTTCTGCTCTCATATGCAATGGGGTGCCTATTCTACATCAATATTGCCCCAACTCCCTCACCTAAAGCATCACACTCCAAAACAAAGGGCTAAGAGAAGTCGGGTAACGCTAACACAAGACAAGTATCATTACCTCCTTAACCCTGTTAAGTGCGTATTGAGCCTCATCCGACCACCTAAAAGCTTCTTTCTTTGTAAGATTTGTGAGAGGTGCACCTAGCCGTGCAAACCCCTTCACAAACCTCTTGTAGTAGCAGCAAAGGCCATAGAATCCCCTCAACTTTGTCAATGTCTTTGATGGGGGAAAATCCAAAATGGCCTGAATCTTCTCCTGATAAACGTAAACTCCATTTGCACCAATCGCATGTCCCAAATAAAGAACTCTTCCAACCCAAATTCACACTTAGAAGCTTTTGCAAAAAGTGATTGTGCCTCCATGATGCCCAACACCTCATCAAGATGTCTAATATGGTCCTCTCATGTCTTGTTGTATATGAGAATATCAACAAAGAACCCCAAAAGAAATTTTTACGACTATTTATTAAAAATATGAACATTGGGCTGCCTATGCACCATCTTTGTGCCTAAATATGCTCTCCATCCTCTTTGCTAATACGATCCTAGGTGCACCATTGGACATACCCCTTAGGACTACCTTTTTACCCTCTCCTCTGAACTTCAACTCCATGGTTTGAAAATTTTGTGAATATTTCCCCAATGAGTGAAGCCATTGGATGCCCAAGATGGCATTAGTATCACCAAGATCCACCACATAAAAATCATTTGTAACAGTATAATTGCCTTGAGCAATATCCAATTGTGGAACCCCTTTAGTGCAAGACATGTTGAAGCCATCTACCACTACAACATTAAAGCCCTCAAAGTCTTATGCCGGGATACATCTCTCAGTCACGAAAGTTGAGTCAATAAAATTGTGAGTAGCCACACTACAAATCAAAACTGTAACTCGTTGCCCCTAAAGGACCCCATGAACTCTAAAAGAGTTATATATAGGAGTGCCAGAGAGTGTAGCTACAATTCCACCTTTTTCCTTTTTGGGTGGATGCTCATCCTCCTCCCCATGCTCACCATCTGAATCACTATGTTCGCTGCCATCAACTCCTATTTTCTCTTCCTCTTCACCATCTGAAATTACCTCAATGTAATGAACCTCTCCCTTTCGTAAACACCTATGGCTAGGTTCCCAAGGCTCCTTGCAGCTGAAACATTAAAAAAAAATTGCAAAGTCCATTCCAAACCTCATCATCCATTGTGCTCTTTTTTGACCACTCCTTTTGAAAAGGTTTCTTATCTTTTTCTATCTGAAATGGCTTAGATGGAAACCTGTTTCTAGGGGTTGAATTCTCCATGTTTCTAGCCCTTTTAATGGCATCCTACAAGGTATTAGGATCGAATGCTTTGATCCAACCTTGGAAAGGTTCTAACAATCCCTCCACGAATAAAACAATCAATTTGTGCTCCAACACATCTGTGACCATAAATGATAACTTTTGGAACTCTGATATATAAGAGTCAACTGAACCAACTTGTTTCAACTATGCCAACTCACTGAAGTGGAGTTTTGAATCCTTCCTATCAAATATGTCAATCAATATCTATGTAAAATCTGCATAGGAAGTGATACTATCATTCCCCAAGGCCATTAATCCATGATACCACCAATCGTGTGCTTCCCCATCAAGGTGTAGTGTGGCATACTTAATTGCTTCCACTTTTGTCATGGGGTTCAGTTGAAAATAAGTGTCTAATTTCTACGCCCAAGCACGAGCAATACATTTTCTTGAGCCATCATAACAGGGGATGGTAACCTTACCCACCTTACACTGCAAATCTTTGTTGTATCCTTGTCCTCTTTCACCTCTAGGTGTGTTTTTGCATTTACTATTACAAAAAAATTCCAAGGACATAGAAGCATGAAACTCATCACCCAAAGATTGGTACTCCCACAAGTAACCACTGCATCCTTCACCAACAACCCGTTGTCCTTCTTGCTCTCTAGGCAATACCTCCAAGAATTCAGGCATTAGAGACCTAAGAGTAGTTCTACTTGCTACCTTGGCAATGTTTATGGGAACATCGGTGTTACTTCCTTCACCTTGATTGCCATTGTGCACATTATTACCATTATTGTTGCCATTGTTCCCATGATCACCCTAAGTTTGGTTATTCATCATTTGCATCATTTGAGTCATAAGTTGAACCAACTATTGTTGTTCCCTAGCCAAATCATTTAATAAATCCATGGTACTAGGATTTTGACGTTCCTGTCTATCACCCATATCTCCTTCAGAATTTGAACTAAGAAAATGTTGTCTCTGCCTGTAAGTAATATATTCTCTATCCTCTGGATTCATAAATTAATTTAGTCATCAAATAACCCTCCAAGTTGGCAAGATGTGAGGCTCCAATACCACTGTAAAATCCCTTACCAATTTTTTGACAAGAATTTGCAATTTTCACAAATTATACAACTCAAGCATTTCGTCAAACAATTCACAGGTATGTTGTTCTAAGTTATATTTCAGCTTGTTTTACGGGTATATGTCTGAGATATATATATCCTCATTTTCTACTTCCAATAATGCAAAGTATATCATTCACAATAAATTTACCATATAAAATATTGAATAGGAAACTTAATTTGTTTATCTATGCTTGGCTGATACAAATATCATAATCAAAAATTTCACAGAAATCATCATGAAATAAGTTTATCTAACAACCACCCAATTAAACACTAATAAAGTATGGAAATTAGTGAATAACATGAAGCCAATATAGAGCCAAACTAAAAGGAGACAGATTTTTTTGAATCTATAAATAACTTAACAATTATCACTATCAGTGTAGAATCCATTTAGAGTACTCCAACATGAATTATAGACTTCAACTTGTTTCCCATTATAATGCAGGTTTACACACACACACTTGTGTAACAATCCAGTTATAACAGCCATGCTACTCTTATAACATGTTCAAAACTGTAAGAAAATAAATAAGTAGAGCCAAAGGAAGAGAGAAAGCATCATTGAGGTGATATCCACCATACCACGAAGCATTAGCCTCCCTGTGCTACTCCACTGGAGAAGCTCGACCCATCACAAATGATCTAGCAATATGTGGCCGACATGCATGATGGAATCCAATTCACTATGTGAATCACTATCAAGCTAGCATACCTACATGCTAATACAATGCATATCTTATGCATTCATACATTGTACATGTTTATATGGAGATTATGTAAGACACTCCAAACAATGCATTTATGAAGGTGATCAATGACTGTTGATGTAATAGCGGCAGGAGATATCTTTCTCTCTAATTCGAGAATATTAAATATTAAACAAATAATTGTTAAGGCAAGTCGGCCTTATTATAATTAAAATTTTATTTTCTTTAAGAGATCGACCAAGTGAAGAGTCGCCTTGCTTGTGAAGAGTCTCCTTGCATTGTATATATAGAAGGAGATGATCATCCATTTGATCATCAATTAATTCGTTCTCAAGTCAATTCGCACTTATCAAGGAGTTCGCATATCTACAGCAGATCATCATTTGCTTAGAGCAAATCGATATCAAGGAGAATTCATAGAAATTGTGTATTTGCATCTAGGAGAGGTGTTGTGTTTCATTATATCAGATTGGCCTAGAGTTTGGCCCAGTTGTAAGCAGATTTCTGCTCTCTTCATTAAATATATAAGAGATACATTTTGGCTGGGTTTTTCTCCCTCGAGGAGGGTTTTCCCAGGGTAAACTGCTGTGTTCATTTGTCTTATGTGCTAAATTATTAATTGCTTACATTTCTGATCTAAAACTAACAATGACAACCAAGGTTCTTAGCATAGAATGTTTTGATCATCTCGCTTACTCTAACTAACATTCTGCAAGAAGAACTAAACAATATCTCCAAAAGATAAGCCTGTACTAGAATTGGTTCAAATAATAAGTTCCCAAGGCAATAGCATTTGCCAAGTAGCCCACCAATATAACAATTTCATAATATAATCCTAACTCCCAAATTCACTTACTTGATAGAGGAGACAAAGTATCTTACCTCCTTATTTTCTAACTCCTCACACCTAGACCCCTTTCTAGAAATTAGTGGGAGGATTAATATAATTCAATATGTTCACCTATTACAAAATAATACATTTAAATATAGTGAGAATACCTATTGAATTGCATATCTTCATCATACAATCACTTATCAATTTTCAGCCTGTTAATTGCAGCAAAAGAGGACAGCGTTTAAACAGGCATAAATTTTATGTTATTGGGTCAAATTCAAAAATTCAAAATGTTTTGGAAAGGTTGTAAAGCAAGGAACAAAACCCAGAAATGTTTTTCTAAGAATCTCAACCATTAAAGAGCAGTTCTATCTGCAATCTAGCTCTCTAATTTTCCTTCCAGAACAACATTGAATAAAGGGGCAGTCTTAAATATCTTAATATGCTCTTATAATTAAGCATTAGTCCTAGAGGGTCAGATATTGAGTAGGAACTATCATGCATTTAGCATTTTCAAGAACCAAATGGTTGATCCGACTAGCAACTATTGTTTTAATCTTAAAATTTGTCAACCCTCTAAGGATGAACTGCTGCAACCTTGGGAAGAGATATAAATTCAACATACTAACCGCTATAGAACAATTACATATATTACCAATAAGATTTTACTTCAACCTATTGCTACAAAATTTGATTCTTTCAACACATGTATGGAAATAAATAATGAATTATCTCCTGAAAGAGATAATGTCGAATCTTGAGGCAATTATATAAATCATGAACAAACTTCCTTGTATCTTCAAAGGAAACTGTCTTCTTACACACCTTTACCTCCTCTTGTGTGCAACCCAATTGCACTAGATTAATTTCTAAGAGAAAAATCTTGTCTATGGAGGTAAGAAACTAGCTTGTACTAGAAGAAGGTTGTAATGAAATGCAGCAAATTCTCTTTTGTTATTATTATTGGCCAAGGTTAGTTGCAGTCATTTCAAACACCAAAGGATTAGCAACTTTTAAAATGTCAGCAGAATTAGGATGAAATTGGTACATTTTGCCATTGAAAATCTTCTAGAGTTGATTCTTAATTATGTATTATCTAGAGATCCTCTTTCTTGAGTTATTAATTATTTACTGTCTAGGGATTTTTATTATTGTTTTACTCTTGGTATTTTCAATTTTCTGGTTGAACATATCCCTGTTGGGAGTCCCAATAATGATTGTTGCAGCCGTTGGCCTATTATACAATCACCAAGACCACATAAGAATTTAAGAGCAGCCCAAGCTTAAGGTAGATGCTGGTTTTGGGAAGCACCACTAGGGGATAAATAAAGTTCAGAAAAATAGTGATTTTTTTTAAAACACTACAGCCCACCAGCTGTAAGAGGCTTTTGTTGTTGCCACCACAATATGGCCATTTGATGGATTACAAAAGAAGATATGTTGTGATAAGAAAAAGAATAATTTGCTAACTTACAAGAGGCAGCAAAGCTGGTCATTTGGAACAAAAAGCTAAGTTTAGTCCTCACTCATCTCATAAATTTCAAAGCAACAAAATTTTGCATGTTGACAACAAAATAACGGTACACAAAACCTGTTCATGTGTTTTTCCTTATCAACACAAAGCAAAAGGACAAATCAAAAGAATAAACCCATCCTTATATACCAAAAACAAATTAATTTTGAATTCATTCAAACCCTCAAACACCCATAAATTAATTTGAGAGTAAAGCCAATAGAAACATCAAAAGTTGTTATGCATGTAAAGCAAAACAAGTATGAACTTGTAAAAAAAATATTCACAGGGTATGAGGATACAATAGATCTCATTTATTTCAGAACCATATTCATGTAAGAAAATGCATTCAATTAAAAATAGATTCAGGCACTCGCTTCTTATGTGAAGGAATCTATGTGCATCACTGCAAACTCCAGCAAGAGCCTTAATGAAGAATCGAAGGACTGCAGTTTAAATACAACCAGTAATTTTTTTTATTGAATTCACTGCCACTTATATCTTCCATCTTTCTCCTGATCAACTGGGGGAACATGTAAGCAATATTAAGAAGCTGGTCTCTCAATAGATGTCCCTGTTTTACCGTGTCTCCCCTATTTTTCCCATAGGGATCTTTTTTATGTTAATCCTTAAAGATCTTTTAACAATGCAACTGGCAGGTGTAAAGCTATCTTTCCCAAGATTTGTTAGCTTCTTCCACAACTCCTTGCATGCAGAATTGTGCAAGAGTTAACAAGGCACGTGGGTAGGGGCTATTCTATTTATTTTGAAATAAATTTAAGCCTTCTTCATCTTTTTTTAATTTGTTTCTTTGAAATAATTTTAAGCCTCCTTTTAATAAAATACAAATATTACATACTAAAATGTATGTTTTATATTTTATTTTATTTTATTTTATTCTTTTAAATAATCTTTAACCCCTTTAATAAAAATGAGAGTAAATATAATCTCTTCATCAAATATAATATAATATTATTTATTAATAGGATTAATTTTATTTATTTATTTTTATAATAATTAAATATGTCACGAGCCGTCCTATAATTTAATTTTGACCTAGATTTTGATAAAGAGATTTTATTCTCATATAATTGTATATAGAACCATTCATAAAATAATATAATTATTATAAGAACTTGAAATTTCTAACCTTAATTACACACATATGCAACCTAACTACATGAGTCTAAGAGCATGGGTGTGATTCCATCATGATAGGTTACCTCCACCTGCTAGAACCATCTCGATGATACTCTCTCCCATATGAAGAAATGTCAATAGTTTGTGATACATTTATGGAATAGAACACACAATTAGTCACCATCATTATAATCAAGTAATAATCAACATAACCAAATTGTCTTTCCTAATCACTTGTTATTAAAGAATTGATTTAGTAATTAAGTGATTACGATAAGCTAATTAAATGGGATGTGACAGTTTACAACTTTGATATTTTCATAATGCTGACCTGAAAGAGCAATAACACTTCTAAATCCTTCTTTTTTCTTGAACTCCAATATATATGCCTGGTCCAAGCCTTGGTACAACAGACCCATGCAATAGTACGGCTCCAAGGAGACTGTACAATGGCTAGAAAGGAAGGTATGTAGCTGGAATGCCTTTTTGTTGACTGATTTTGACCCTTTTGGACTGCTTCAAACTCCACGTCAGCTTCCATACATGGTACGGCTCCTTTTTGTTGATGATGTGATTCTCTTATGGAGTGTATGGCTCATCTTTAAATGTTGCGGCTTCAAAGAGGAAATGTACAGATTCTTTAAAGGCTGCACTAGTGTATAAAAAGGCTATGAAATGCCTTAAGGCGTAGACAGTTTCATCAACCATTTTCAGCTCTAAAATTATATATGGTACGGCTGCAATATCTGAAGTTGTACGGCTAGAATAAATGTGCAATAATAAAATAATAACAATATACTCAGCTATCCCATTGCATTCTCAAGACCATTCGAACTCTGAAATTTGGTCTTGAAACAAGACTTCAGAAATTTTATAATCTGCAATCATTAACTCCGAGCGTGAAACCTGAGTGGCTACACCTGCAACCAGCTAGGATAGGTCTTTCACTACCAAAACTAGTTTACCTTTAGGGTTTTCATCCTAGGGTTTCACTTCACCAAAAGCTCTCAAAATCCACAATAGAAAAAAAATCCAACATATTCCAAATGAGCTCCAAAATCTTCTTTTATTGAACCCAAGGAACTTTCCCAAAGGCCTTTTCAAATTCCCGCCTTTTAAAAATTCATTAAGCTCAAATAATAAAGTGACCCTTTTAATATTTCTTATAATTTTTACTTTAGTCACTTTAATAAATTAATTAAACTAAGTTATCCGTAAAATGTTACTTTATTGGACAACTTAATTTAATTAATTTAATTTATTCCCTTATTGCTTAACTATAGCCTACGAGAATAAAATAGAGTAAGCAATCATCTCCAACAACTCCTCGGAAGGGGACATTACAACTCACTATCAAAGATAACTTTTCCTATTCCTATATCAATGATTTGCTAGATGAGTAACGTGGGGCAATGTTTTTTACCAAATTTGATCTCAGATCTGGTTGTCACCAAATCAGATCAAGAGGAGAATATTCTAAAAACTGCTTCTAAATTTCAGATTTTGATTAAAATATGGTGATGCCATTTGGTCCCAAAAATGCTTTGACGGCTTCATTTTTTATTTTACTATTTTCATGGAATTTGATAATTTATTTAGAGTCCACATAGTTAGCTAAATAGTGCTGCAAATCAATGCAGGAAATTTAGTTACATGATATACATGTACACGTCACTTATTTATGCTGGTGGTTTCTATGATATTTCCAAACAAACGCAAAGAACGTTTTGAGATTGTCTACAGAACTAATAATTGCTGTTGCAACTTTTATGAAAGAAAGTTGAGGGTAAATTTGTACAATGGCCTCTTGAATTGCAGTCTACATATGTAATTGCTAGAAAGCCCTATCACAATTCAATTGACAAAGTATAAGTCTACCTTAACTTTCAATATAGATTTTTCACATGCATTTGCTAATTTTGAACTGAGCGCCTTAGTATATGATATATCAAACATATCAACTCATTCTTCACTATTAGGCAAATGAAAATAACTTTAAAATAGATAAGATGAACCCCACTTATTGAGAAGTATAACTGATAGGAAATAATGAATAATTTAAAAGACAAACTATATTAGTCGGAGAAGAAAACAAAGAACTCTACTTTTGAAAAAGGGGACAACCTTAGACTTGAGAACTTCCAAATACAGCAAAATCTGAGATGGTGAGGGTCTGCAGAAAAGAATATACCTGTAAATCCAATTAATATTGACATAAATGAATATGATAAAAAAAATTAGGGAAATTTAATCATAAAAGAAACTAGATCCTTAAAGCATTAACCACACTGAGATAGAATTCAATTAAATCTAAACACTTTGTCATAAAACAAGCAAAAATTAATGCATACTCTGTTTTCGATGGTAGATAGTTTTTGTTTATCGAGGCAGTACGGCGTAGAATACAAAATTGTGTCCTTGCTTTCAGGGACAATGATCTTGCCTGTCCAATCTCCTTTTCCTCCATACTGGAAGAAATGAGTTGTACATGAACCAAAAATAACCAACATAGTGTAAGTTACTATGAAGACACAATCTAAATACCGAGTTCCCAGTTCAATAAAGTATGAACAAGATAAAGCCATTTAATAATTAATAGAGCTAATGAGGTAGTTGGAAAGCACAAGCACTACAAGACGAAGATTTCTACATACAAAATGAATGAAAAATAACCAGTTTAGCCATTAGTTTGAGAGGACAAGTTATCTCTATATCAATAAAGTCCTTTACACTGTAGCAGTTATCACATAAATACATTAAAATAATTGGATAAAGCTAAAACAACAGATGATGATTATGATCAACACTCACAAGGAGCTTATTCAACTTTGCCTACATGCTGAATATTGACAGGTAATTGCTCTAGTACATTTCAAACCAATTTCAAAAAAGTTCATAACCTATTACACAATGCTTTCGGTGGCTCAAGAATTTGCTTAGCCAACCCATACAAAACAAGTATATAGTGAAAGCCACCCCATAAATTTTAGTCACTAACAAGTAACAACAATGATAGTAGACCTAGGGGGGCCAAAATAATGACACAGATATGAATTGTATCTAACTCATTCTTACATTAATCTACCCTAGCCATCAATGATCAAACAGAGTTTACCCTAACCATTTTGAAAATAAAATGCAAAATATTTGCAAATAGATTAATATTGAATGATTTTTTAAAATTTCCTCAAAATCTAAGGATACCAACAATTGCATAGCAACAAGAGAATTTAGTTAACATTATTAACCAAACTTGCCTACAATCAGAATAGTGGTTACCATCATGTTAGGATTTTAATTTGTCTTTCAGGACATCACAAAGCAAAACAATGTGTAAGGTTGAACCTCTCTTCAAATTGTAAGGGAAAGCTCCCTAGAGAACTAAACACTAGATGAGTATATTAATGTCCAAGAGTGACCAAAAGTAGGTCAATGGGACTTGAAAACACATTAGTTTACAATGGAAAGTTCTAGGAAGATAACATCCTAGAAAAGCAAAATAAAGGAATGAAAGCACTAAAAACAAAATGAAGTCATGCAACACCAACACAAGTGGTTAAGAAACCAACACAAATAGTCCTATAGGGGAAACTAAATCCACAAAGAGAAAGGGTTGATGAGGACAAGAAGGACAAATACAAATTTCATCATATATCTTTGTCGGTGCCTACAAGGGAGGAATCATCAGTGCCAACATCAACCATTGTGAAAGGACTAGTACACAATTTGGCAATACTCATCAAGGAGCGTGAATGCTAGGGGCCAAGCATGGTGGTGCAAGGAGAAAGCAAAGCACTCCCTCTAGAATCTCCCTAGCATCCAAGGCTGGTGTAACTCCCATAGTAGTGAAGAATTTCATAATGTGTGTGTGTCCCTCTAGCCAAGGGGTAGTTGTGAAGGAGTAGGGCCATGATATCAAGTAGAATCATGCCATTAAGGATTAGAACCATGTTGTCCCGGGACAACATGGAAGGGCATCTAAGTAGTAGCAAAAATATCGCATTTCAATTTGCCTCCATGTGTAAAGCAATAGTATGTTAGGAGAAACATCATCTCATAGATCTACCTCCATGTGTGAAATAGTGAAATCCAAAGGATATTTAGTGCCACTAATCTCCTGAATGGGCTGGAAGAAAGAAGCGATCAGCATGTGGGCTCTTGGACTTGTAGGGCATCCCTACATGGATAAAGGTAATGACCTCAAAGATAAAAGACCAAGCAAGTCTAAATATTTGAAGTAGATAGATCGTTCTCTTAGTCTCTGTAGAGGAAGTGATATCTCCCACATATTTAATAGTAAAATGGGCATCTAAAAATGAAGTGTTCCTTAGTCTCTACCTCTTGGAAGGAGAAAAGATGGGGCAAATCTGATTCTAGCAAAGAATATGATGATCAATCTCAACTTGTAGCTAGTGAGAGCACACCCTCAATTGGGTAAGGGGAAACCTCAACCCATGGGACCAATGTTGTTGGAGATAATGAGAACGACAATTGATACCTTCCACCACTTGTAGGAAATTTTTTCCATAAAAGGAAAGCTTGGGATAGAGGAGCTCAAAGAGAGAGGTCCAAGTGACCTAGATGTACCATATGAAGATATCCTCTCTAGCAGCTTTAGTGATAACCTCCTTCAAGGAAAGAATCAACGAGGAGCATTGTAACATGCCCGATGTTTTACCTAATGTTTTAACCTAAGTTTAACCCATATGTCAATTCTCCAAAACATAGCAATAAATTTTTTCCATAAATTCAACTTTAATAATAAAGATGCACATTTGAAATAAACCCATTCCAAACTCCTATTGCATTTCAATAATAAAATAAGCATATTCAAAATAATCCCATTTCAAATTTCCATTGCATTTCCATAAAGTACATTACATATTTCCAAGTAATGATTACATATTCATATACATTTTCATAAGATATAAGATCATGATTACATACATAGCTTTCAATAGCTCAATGGAATAAAGTACAAATGGCCCAAATGTTCTTGCTGGCATACATCCTCAAATTTCGGCTACCTACTGCACGAGGGAGAGCATCACCCAAGTGCTTTTCCACCAACCACGGACTTACTACGGTCCCCCACACATCTACCATACTAGTAAGATGGCCCTACCCTTCAATGAAGAGTTTGGTTTGGTATCCCTCATAAATGATAATAGCCTACCTGAGCTTAGTGTTGTGTCCTACATAACTAGAGCTACCATACAATGCATACCCGCCTACATGCATGACATTCCCAGCCTAGATATGCAACCCTGGCCCACAGTGAATCGGCAATGTAATCAGTGGCAACTTACACTACTTTGGCCAAAGATTTGATCATTACGTTCAAACTCACTTTTAAAGAGTGGTGTCTCACCTCTATGAAGTGGATATTGTATGTTCACCCACCCTATTGCTTGATTTGGTAAATAATATGAGTATACTAACTCTTAACGAGTTATTGCATAACATGATTCCATCCCAAAGGATAATGTATTTTTAAGTGATCTAACTGACCATCTAGGTTACTCCCAACCTCAGTTTATCCTAATCCCAAGATTAAACCTCATAATAATATACTGGTTTACATAATGTCACAAAATGACATTTCCAACATGGTACTTCTATACCTATCCATTTTCCCAACATAACATTTAATACTACCATATATTGGACTTACGATAACCTAGATATTATAATAATATCTTCTAATTGTCACTATTTGACTATTACCATCAAATGCTACAAACATGCATATCAAATAAATATGATTTTTCACATCATTATGCCCTTTTGATTATCTCCATTTCTCATGGATCGTTCCAAGTTATCCTATAAGGTTTCTATGTTTTCATGTTTATAAACAATCATAAATCCTTTCCTTCAATAAGACTCAAATGTTCACGTGTACAATGTACACTAAGTTCATATCTAATCTAGTGGATATTTTCAGCTAGAGAGGAGTTTGTGCTTTTGCGCCTTATAGTTTCCTCGCATTACGGCTATGGGTTGCCGAGACGTAAAGTCCTCATCTTCAAGACTAGAATACCATAAAAAGGTATAAACTCTTGGACAAGTATAATATAACAGCATAATTAGAATATGTATATATATCATCAATACATTTTCAACACTATTGTCGATTATTAATATAATCATTTTCAAATGTATTTCCTAACCCTAGGAATAGACTTTTCTCCTACCTTCAAGGAGATACGAGTATCCAATCAGGGATGAACTACCATTATGGTTTGCATCATACCCTATCAATTTCAATATAGCACTTCAATGCAATATTGTTTCCCATATTGCATGATCCATGTAAGCATACATATGGTTTATATCAACCTTGGTATTATACTAATACCCTATGGTTATCCTATTTAGCAAACACAACCAAATAAATTCCAACATAATGGATAAATATATAGATATCAACCAGTAAGGTTTCACCAAAAAGAATTCATCAAAGATCATACAATTTCATCAGAATAAGAATCCATTATAGTTCATGCAAGCAAGCTCAACAAAGCATATAATCCTCTTTCCTCAAACACCTGCATTCATAAGCAAATATGGTATCAAACATAAAAAGAGTAGAGAAGTAAAACTAGCATGCCTGGAAAATAGCTCCCAATACAGAATTTGCCTCCTAAGCTTGGTGCTAAAACTCTATTTGTTGCTCCTCTTTTCAGCTTGCTCACCAATCTATGTCTAAATTCAAATACTCAATACTAAACAAGCAAAACCTCTAATTCTCTCAATGAAAATCTCACTCTCTCTCACACCTGTCTACAACACTAAAGAACTTAGCTAAATGCTTAAGAAGTTCTACAGCAAAATGAATTGCAACAATGAAAAGAACGAATGCCTAAAACCCAAAAGGCTATCCCCTATTTATACAAAACGTTGAGAAGCAAATGGCTATAATTAAGTTCTCAAATTTGCCACCTTTTCTCTTCCATCTGCCACCACTAAACAACAAAAACTAATTTCCCTTCTAAATGAGTCGACTAAGCCAATCTATATGCAAAGTGGCTGCTCAAATCTCTAAAATGCAAACACATAAACAGTCCCAGAAACTTCAGCCTCTCTCACTCAGCTGAGTTGCCTCAATGAACTGCCAACAATTGATCTTTTACTCAGTCAAATGCAGAAATGATGTCCTATAGGTTTCTTATTTGCATTGTGGCTGTTGTTTGCTTGCCACAGCAAGTCGACCTCTTCATTATCTTCAGCCATCTCGTGGCTTGACCAAGTCTTACATTTCCTTATGGCTGTGCATGGCTTTTCAACTCTCAACCTTGACTTCCATTTGCATTCTTCCATTTAACATGGCGCAGCATAGTGTTTATTAAATGCCTTTCAAACTGCTGTGCATGGCTTCCAAATACACAGCAAACTTTAGCATTTAAAAGTATTATCATTCCCTGAATATGGCATAGCAGATTTAGGTGCAATACTTTGTTTAAACTCACTTAATAGAATGTTGTTTACACAGCATTATATGCGCCCCATATTGTGCGCTAGAATGCAGCACTTAGTTTAGACTTTGTTTACTTTTCAACGCATTTACTTCGCAGCCTTTGACATAATCATTTAATTTGCTATATTATACACATTTCCAACGTAACCTTTAACCCATGCAAATGCGTTATTCTATAGTTTTATAGCAGCTTTTATTTGCAGTTGAAACCTCATGTGAATGTGAGTATATGCGCAGCCAAAGGTTTATGCACTGCTGGCTTTATGCAAGCCATTCACTATCCATATGGTCCACATTATATATGTGTTGGATTGGAGTTTACATTATAACATTTCATATATATAACACTATATATATATATATATATATATATATATATATGTTGTACCCCAAATTAAAAAATTTGCTACACTTGAGCATTTTGAAGAAATGGTTAAAAGTCTTGTCAAAATTATCAAAAAAGATCAAAATTGGGATTTGCATGTCTTGCATGTGGGTCAAAAACTCGAAATTTTCAGAATCTGACGATCTAGGTTTGCTCAGAGCAAACAAGTCTACAAAACCCAAATCACGGTTTTTCGGCCCTAAATTTTAGGAAAATTTTTATTTTTAGAAACTTTCTAAAAATAGAACTTTTTTCTGGGTTTTTCTGGGTTTCTTTCGAAATGGATGCTGACAAAATTTTCTAAAAATAGAAAGTTTGGCTTCTAGGGTTCAAACTGATTTTGATTGGTCGAAAATACTTCCTCATCAAGCTGGTGCAGTTAGAATCATCAAAAGATCAATTTTGCCCTAGTGGGTCTATTCTGGTTTTTAGAAGCTTTTTCAGGAGCTCCAAGGCCATTAATGGAGGTCAGTCAGCCACCAGGTGTCAGATTCAAACATTCAAGCACTGAACAAAAGATGAGAAATGATGAACGTGCACGTAGAATGAAGAATGGAGAAAGGGAGCTGTGAAATTTCGAAAATGCAAAATTTTGACTAATTCTGGAAACTCCAAGCGCCCCAGCTCAGTCTAGGTGCCCAAACACTCATGCCTTAGTGTTGTACCCAAACCAAATTTTTTGCTTCATTAAGGCATTTTGCTTAAAAGAGTCTAAACCTTGTTAAAATGATGTCAAAACACTGTTTTTGGGCAAATCAAGTATGGACTTTGTGTCAGTTTGATGTCTAGAGGATACTGGTAAAATTTTAAAAAAATGAAAATTAGGGTTTTCAAGCACCCCTGTTTTAGGTCCCGAAACCCTAAAAATTGAAGCTTGTCAAAATTGACTAAAAATTGTTTTGATTGGCTTATTTTGCTTCACGATCACAATGGTGAAGTTAGATTCAACTAAAACTCAATTTAAGTCTGGTGGGTAGTTTTCACTTTTTCAAATGGAGAAATGGAATTTCTGAAGTTGTCTATGGCAGATGGCCAGATACCAAATGTTGAAATCTAAGCCTAAAATGCTCAAATGGAGAATCTGTGGTGAGATAAGTGCAAATTAATGCTTCGTCTCAGAGGAGGATTTTCGCCGGGATGAAAATCATCAAAAAATTTCTAACTCTGGAGCACCAAAGCCCCTGGAGGCTAGGGGCGACCTAGATTTTGGAGGTCCAAATGTCAATTTTGAGGTTTGTCACTTCCAAGGAGACTTGTCAGGAATACTTTCAGCTTCGCGATGAGCTATCCAGCTACCTTGAAAGACATGTCCAGCACCTGATACAGGAGATTTAACGAGAAACGATGAGGATGAAAAAATGACTTACACTAGAAGGAAAAGCGCAACTTTTGCAAAGGGCGCCCATCTTTTTTAGGGATCAAATGAAGGATTTCGGCCAAACGACACCCAAATGTTTCTCATATTTGATCAGGCTTCGCAACGCATCCATTAGTGGATGAATCTAAGTTGCTGAACTGTTGGGATCAAAGGTCAAATGCGAGGTTAAATCTTGGTCAGAATGTCAAGGAAAAAGCAAAAGCGCCCTTGGAGGCCAGGGGCGCCCAAGGTTTTGAAGCCTTGAATGTCCTCTTTCTGGTGATCTCAGGTATTCATCCTGTCCGTGTTACATCCATCTTTCTATTGCATGTCTCCGTCAGATCAGAAGGCGAGTCGTCAGTCGATAGTTGGAGATTAAGTGGTATTTTAGCCAGTTGGAAAAATGGCCATCTCTGGAGCAAAAAGCGCCCCTGGAGGCCAGGGGGGCCTTGATTTTGAGCCATCAAATGTTGGAATTTGATCAAGTGTTGTCTTGAAGCTGTTGTACGGAATGGAGCTAGCTCCACAATGAGCCAGTTATTCAGTCCTGAGACTTTGTCGAGCAAAAGTTACGAGGGAGTCAAGTTCACCTTTGTAAGGGATGAAGATGATGAAAATTTGGCTAAGTCTGAGGATAAGTGTAGCTTTTGCTAAGGGCACTTCGATTTTTGAGGCCTCAGATCTTAGTTTTCGGGGTTGCAATCTCAAGGAGTGATTTAGTTAGATTTGATCCTGCTCTACAACGCAACTATCAGCCAGTCAATTGGGCATATCAGTCAATCAGAGTTAGTGGTTGAATAGAGGCTCCAAAGAGGATTCAAAATCCAAATTTTCATTAAAAATGACTATGAAAAAACGCCTAAAGTCAAAGGTTGACTTTTTGAACTCAAGATGACTTGTGCTCATTAAAGGTGGATTTTTAAATATTATTTTAATATTTAAATAATTTGACTTAAAGGGGATTATTTTAATTGCAAAAAAGGACTTTTTAGTTTGCATGTTCAGTTAACTGAATTGCATGGCGAATTTAATTAAATTGATTAAAGGTGGCACCCTTTTTAAGGCAAATTTAACATTCAGTTACCTTTTTTCAAGCCCCAATCAGATGTGGTCGTATATTTTGAGGTCCAATCAGAATTAAATTTAATATTTTTAGAGGTGGCGCCTTATTGCATGAGGATGGACGATTTAAGCTTGATTTTATTTATTTAAATCATTCAAAGTCGCCATTATTCTCATATCAAATTTCAGTGAAAGGCGAATTTCTTGAGCAATTAAAGATTTGAAGGTGCTTTGAGTTCAATTTTTCAGTGTCGGGTCCAGATTGTTCAGAAGATTGATTTTCCAGAGTTAGATTTTTCAATGCATGCAAGTTTCATCAAAACTCAGTCAAGCATAGGCGATTTTCTACAGAAGCAGAATAAACAAAAACAAACTTCTATCTTCTGTCTAATTTCTTCTATTCTCGTCTTAGAGATTCTTCGCATGTTGAAGAAAACGGCAAAATATTCATAGTTTGACCATCTGGGTTCACATACTTCAGCGACAACCGCAAAACCATGTCTTAGATTTTTTCGAGAAAATTGCCCCATAGCTTTTAGTGCCTTTTTACGAGAATTCCTTTGCATGTGGGTCAAAAACACATCTTTTTCAAAATCGAACTATCTGGGTTGCCTTAGAATTCCATTGCCTACAAAACCCATATTCCAGATTTTCTTGAGAAAAATTGCCCCAAGCAAGCTCTAGAACCAATGCTTTTCTCGACTGAAAAACCTTTGCATGCCTTGCTAAAACTCAATTTTTTGAATTTTTATTGATCTAGGTTGTCTTAGAATTCAATTTTGCACAAAACCCACGTTTTAGAAAAATTCCGGAAAATTTTCCCTCTGCAAGCTATTTTTAGCCTTGTCTAGAGCTTTTTCAGCCTTTTCGGAAAGTTGTCCGAATATACCCAACTTCACAATCAAAAGTCGTCATTTTCAAAATGCAGTTCAATCCCATAGATTATAAGACCAAATTGGTTTTGATGCATGACTTTGTGAAAACCACTGACACAAACCTGGGTCGGGTCTATCCAGTGGTAAATCTGAGCACTTTGGAGGGCGTTAGCAGCAATACATTGAAGAGTCTTGAGCCTTCCAGGTTGCTGGCAGCAGGGTCTATTCCCATCACAACTTTCAATCTCGAGTTTGTTCTTGCTTGCATCAAGCATTATGACTCGTCTACACGACAAATCAGATCAGCTAATGGGAGAGTCATTTGCAGCCTTAAGCCAAAGGACGTGAAAAAGTGCTTTGCTATTCCTCCTCGTTCAGTCAATTTCATTGTAGTCATTGAGGCTTGTGAGAAGATATGGTATGAAGACCAAGAGCGTTCACAGAGGAAAGTTGCTCAGAGATGGTTGAAAATATAGAAGACTAACATGCCTAAAAAGGTTGGTCGCGGTGAGTTCAAGGATGAAGTTGTTATTTTGATAACTCTACTCAATCGGGTTACAGGTCAAGAGGAGGCTTATATTTTCCGACCATGGATGTTTTACATCATTTCTAGGATCCTTGATGGCACAAAGCACTTTTGATTGGGCCATGTTGATCAACGAGTGCCTTCATCAGCAGATTATCGGATTCCTCAAAATACACAAGTTTCACATGGTGTCTTACTTGGTCTACTTGGTTGCTTCTCAACACAGTTTTAGACACCTAAAGACTAATGGATCTCTTGGTGTTCAGCACGTTCACAAGTATTACTCTTAGTTGGAGTTTTCTAAAGCTGAACAGGATTTCAGGGCAGTGAATGATCACTTTTTCATGAAGACAGTCAAGGATCTCGACAACGAACTGCACATCCGGATTTCAGCAAAGGCAAAATCAGCGATGGAGAGTTGGGCGGATTGGTTCATTCAATTCCCCACTTTCACATATATCTGTGTCTATGGTTATGTCTGAGAGCCTCTAATGTTACCAAGGTACCCATCAAACAAAGTCCTTTTCATGGAGTTTCTCAGACAAGCTCAACACATTCACTCTTTTCTTCACAGTCGCCATAAGTCAGCAATCACCTTTCCTTTCGGATTAAGTATTTTCACATGCAGGACTGCCGCGGATTGCAAGTTTGTGACGAACGAGCTTGAGAGATTCAACTTCAAGTACCATGTTGAGAGGCATTCCTATGATCCTTTGGGTCAATATGCAGCCAGGTTGGAGCGAGGGATTGCACATAAGCCAGCACTTGAGGATTTTTGGGCTAATTGTGAGGATGAATTTGAGGTTCATCGTCGTCACTACTGCAGACTTACTATTGCTCAAATTGTTGATTACCTATTAGAGGATGTTGAGGGTCTGTCAGATGATGACGGAGAAGTTCTATTCAGTTCATATGTCAAAGATCAAGTTGCTCGCCAACCGCTTCGCTCACTAGATTGGTATGCTAGGGAGAATACTTCCATTGAGGATGTGTCTAAATCAGTTATCAAGACCAGCAAGCAGTTCTTGGAGAGTAAGCGAAGGCGCAGGTCAGTTCCAATCACGGAGCTGCCGGTAGGGTTTTCTTTGTTGCCTTCTACTTCAAGGTCAAGGCCTCAAGTCAAGGTTATCTTGAAGCCACCTGAAGGGGTTAGACTCAACGGAAACACACGAGCAAAGACTACTAGCAAACAAAAATAGAAGCAGGTAGACAGGGTGCCTGAAGTTCCAGTAGTGACAGCCATATAGGCTGAGCCACGTCTTTCACCTCCTAGTTCGCCATGTTCACCACATGTGCATTCTATTGATATAGATTCAGAGCTGGAAACACCAGTTCGAGGAGCATCAGAGACAGTTGACCCACCACAGGTTGATACATCAGGGATAGTCTCTCCTCGAGCTAATAATATTGTTCATTCTTGTTGGCTCGAGAGATCTTTGGGAAGACAGAGGCTAGAGCCTTCATATAACCTTGATTTGTCTGAGTTTGGCGACCCTTATTAGGGGAGGTCGAACAAGAAAATCAAGAAGCAGGTGCACATTGAGAAGACTCCAGAATCAAAGATTGTCATAGAGGTTGCTATGCCACCAGAGGGTAAGAGCCTGGACGAGGTTGAGGTTGGTGATTTCACCTTCGTCAAAGCAAATCTTGGCAGGACCACTCAAGAGACAGACGTGAGCCTTCTCAAGATTGTCACAAATAATCTTGAAGAACACGTCATGAAGGACAGAGAAGATAAAGAGCTTCTTAAGGCTGAAATTGGGCAACTTCGACAGTATATCTCTGATCTTGTTCATGGAAATCCGAGTAGAGCACCTGTTCTTCCACGTATCACACCTGTAGAACAACAGAAGTTGGATCAGTTAGCCAATCATCGTAAACTTCTGGACAAATGGGTTGAAAACTTCATTGTTACAGGTCGGCATCTTCTTTTGCAGAGCTATATCAGTAGAGGAGTGATGCGCATAGACTTCGCCAAGGGATCTAGTAGCTCGAGATTGTGGTAGCAGAAGGCATGGCGAAGGATCGCGTTCTCATATCTCAGTTGTCAATTGCATATGATACTCTGGAGATAGAAGAGAAAAAGAAATTTTTCGTTTGGAGAGAGCAGCACCTTTTCAGGAGGGAGACATGCGAGAGAATCTCTACCAGGCTGAATACACTCAAGGAGAGCGTCACAGCAGCTCTCAGACTCATCGACAGCTTTGTTACTCAGATCCCGTGCCATTATCATCTTGAGGATGGCACGCATGTTGAACTTAATGTAGCACAAGCTGAGTTTGAGGGGCTGGTTCGTGATAATCTCGAGGGAGATCCTGTGGCATCTAAGTTGGATCACATCTCAATGATGACAACTAGTTTCAGAAAGGCAACTGAAGAGGTCAGGATATGCATGGGAACAATCAGAGATGGTGACAGGGAGTTGAGCAGGCAGATTATCATCGTGGACAGCGTCAAAGTGCCAGAGGACAAAGCAATCGATCAGTTCCTGGACGAGATGTTAGATCGTGATGATCTAGAGTAATCCGCCAGTTGGGACCTGCAGTTACTTTCAAGGATAGAGTCAAGAGCAGCTAAAAACTCGACTTTTAGTCTTGAGTTCTTCTTGTTGATTTCATGCATACACATCTCTTCCTTGGAATTATCCTCGCAGGAGTTTAGACTTTCAGTTAGGAGTAGTTAACTGATGTTAGTTATCAATTATTTTTATTTCAATAAGGACGTGCATGCTTGCACTTGTCCAGTTCAATTGAGTCCTGTTTCGGTTAACTGATGGTAGCTTTCCAGTTAACTATATAGTTTGTTTTATTAGGGTTTAGCAATAAAATCTTGCATGCATGCAAGACTGTAGTTGATTCAAGGTGATTTTAGGGTTCCCTACACCTTTTGATGTCTATAAATAAGAGCTTTTGCTCATTTGTAATTAACTTTTGCACGAGATAGTAATATATGTTGTGCCCACCTTGCCTGTAATATTGCCCATTCTGTATCTATTCACAAGTTTTACTATGATGATGAATTGTTGTGCCACCTTGCCTTCATGTTGTGAATCTGTACTCAGTTTATTGTATATTTGATATTTCCAATAAACTTCTTCCCAGCCAAGCAAATAGTTGTGCCACCTTGCCTACATGTTGTGAATTTGTACTTGAAGTTTATCGTCTAGAACATTCCTACTCCATTTCCTCATGCTCTGTTTACTTGAGGAGAATGGATAGATTAAAAGCTTTAGTTTAGTTGTAGTGATCTGTGAAACCAGAAAATCCTTAACTGCAACGTTCGTGGTTTTTCTTAACCTTGTGCCTCTTCCAGCTGAGAACAAAAAGATAGGATTTAGATTACTTTTCTTTTCAATGCATATCAGCAATACGAGGGAGCTTCCCCTCCTAATTTGAAGAGCACTCATTACGCAGTGTGCATAGCTGTCTGTACCAACTCGCACTCCAGAGGTGTTAGTTGTTACGCCAACACTTAGAAAAATTTTCATCTCAAGCAATCAAGGCAAAGACAAGCACGTCGAACGAAGGAGAAAGTTGAAAATTGCAAAATAAAAACTAAGTTTGCCAACCATGGGCGCCCCAAAAGGAAATAGGCGCCCAGTTTTTCAGGAGGTCAGATGATAGAATTAGGGTTTGTGCTCCCAGACAATGTTGCTCAGAATCTTCTCAGCGCCACAGTGAGTCCATCAGTGCAGTCATCCAATCAATTAGTCATCCGGAATTGAAGATCAAATGGAAAGGTCTCAACCAAGAAGTTGAATGCATATCATGAAATCATCAGAAAATATTCTAAGTCTAGAGAACTTGGGCGCCCCAGAAGAAGATAGGCGCCTAGGGTTTTGGAAGCCCAAATCCAACAGTTAGGATTTGCAAATATGCTCAATCTCTTCAGAATTCTGCCAGCTTCGCAATGAATATCTTGGCATGATCACCGGATTCGTCAACTGCCGACAAACTCAGAATGAACAGAAGGCATAACACGAGGTCTCAAGCTTCAAGGTTGAAAACTAAAGAAAAATGACTAACTCTGGAGGAGTTGGGCGCCCCAGAAGGAGATAGGCACCCAAGCTTTTGGGGAATCAAATGGACAAATTTGTAGTTATAGTCTCCAACATGTCTTCTTCAGATTTGAAGCAGCTATTCAACGGAACCATCAGCAAGTCCATCAGAGTTGATAATCACCAGATATCGAAGGCAGAAAAGTGGAAGAAACATGAGCAAAATATCAAAAGTCAAAAGCAAAGATGAAAATCTCGGAAAGTAAACCAACTCTAGAGGAGTTGAGCGCCCCAACTATCCAGGGGCGCCCAAGCTTTTGTGACCCCAAATCAACTTTTCAGGTGACGTTGCATCCAGAGCACCCTCATCAAAATTCAACAAGCTATTCAGTGAATCTGACAGCCAGATCTTCGGGATAGTCTAGCTCCGAGAACTGCAAATCCATCAGAAGATTAAGAAAACATGAAGAGATGAAAAATGTGAAGAAATGGCTAACATTGGTAACGATGGGCGCCCCAGGAGGAGATAGGCGCCCATGATTTTAAGGGTCAAGATCATGTTTTTATCAAAAGTTGCCTTTAGGCAAACTTCGTCAAATTCACTCAGGCTCCGCAATGGATCATTCTGCTAATTCACAACATCAACCGAACTCCTAGAAATCGAGATCAAACTAAGGGTAAAATCAAGCAAAAAATTGAAAATGGTGAAAAAATGGCTAAGTCAAGAGAAGAAAAGCGCCCCAGGAGGAGATTGGCGCCCAAGGCTCAATGCCTTAGAAAATTTTCAAGTTTCATCATTCAGCATTCGAACAACGTCTACGTTCAATTAACCTGCTCAGGATAGACTCTGAAAGTTTTAAATCAAAAAGAAAGCAGATTTTTCTCAAACCTCAACTTATTTAAGAGAGCTTTTGTCTTTCATTATTCATTTTTGCAGGTTGGCGTTCAAAGCAAGAAGATTTTCTCTTTTCTCTCAACGAAGATTTGAAGACCCAAACGACATGCTTTTTCGATGTTCTTCGTGGTTCCGAAATCAGTGAACAAAGAGGAACTCTTTTTCGTGCTCCAAACTTCTAAGGCGTTGCTTTTTCAAAACAGCCACTCAGCTTTTTTCGTTTCTAATCACATCAGCTTTTTGGCGGATGTGCTCAAGATTTAAAGCAGCAATCATCTAGAAGCTTTCTTTCAGCTTTCTTTCTATTCTTGTCTCAATTCTTATCCACTCTTTGAAGAAGAGAAAGAAAACAAGTTGTAATAGTTGGCATTTCCCTATTTTTATGCTTTATTAGGTGGTTAGATGTTTATCTTGTTAAGTTTTAGAAATAAAGCTTGCATGCTAGCAAGTTTAGTTGTAAAAGCTGTTAATGTTTTAAACAGCGTCGGGTGATCCTTCCAGCTCATATCCATTGAGAAAGTATTAAACTGAATGTAGCCTTTGGCTATTCATTTAATACTCATTATTCTGTGCCTTATAATCTGGCCGACATAAAAGTTATTTGGTTATTTATTAAAGGCCGACATTTGTAAAAGGATTTTCATTTTGTATTGAGGCCGACACATAATGGTCTTGTATATATTCGACTTCAAGTTGTTCATTCCACATATACATTCTTCTTCGATTGTTCTTCCACCGTCCGACTTAGTCAAGTGCAACACTACTGTGATCTAGAGGATATCGTCCATCATAAAAGGTGAATGTAGCATTGAGATTCTGACAGATGCGAACTTGACAGAGGTATCCCAGGTTCGGCGATATTGTCAAAAGTGCGAACACTTCTGAGAACAAGCAAATCACAGTCAAGTGCGAATAAGAAGCGATCATTGAAGTTTGCCATTGTCAAAGGGAAACATAACAGTGAACTGCGATCTGAACAGATGCAAGCTACATCAAAGAGCTGTGTAGATCCGAGTACTCATATACCAGTGATCAGTGTGAACTCTGTGTCTCATATGCGCATTCTCCAGTTCGATTGAAGACCTTCTGTGTATTGTTCTCAGGTGAAATCTAGAGTATACAATCTGTCACTCCTTATTGCTTGACTACTGTCATTGGTCTTGTGTTAGACCTCATTGTAAGTTGTAAATCTACCACTGTTGCATCAAATAATAAGAGAGATCTTTGTTGCTGGGTTTTTCTCCCTCAAGAGGAGGGTTTTCCCAGGGTACATGCTGTGTTATTTGTCTGATTCTGCTTTAATCTTCTGTGCATTTACTACTGATCTTATAATTTAACAAAAGCAAGGAGATTTTAGGGTTCCCTACTCCTCTGCTTGTGTATAAATAAGGGCAGCCTTGCCCATTATTTTTTGAACCGTGCTTGTGATAGCAAATTGCAAGCTTGTAATGCTACAAGTTGTTATTCAGTGTCAGTTCACTTTGTGTAAGAACAAGCTTGCATGCCTCTTTAGCAGCAAGTTATCGTTCAGTTCTTGTGTCTTGTGTCAATGTGTTCTGGTTGATCACTAAATTGTAACCCTATTTTGCTACAATCCTGTTGTTCCAGAAGTGTAATCTTTGTTCTTGAGATTTGAGAAATAAAGTCTTGTGCCTACTTTGCCCTAATATAATGTCTCAAATATCCGTTTTATGTGTTATGCTTATATGATCTTTATTTCAGCTTGCATTGAAAGTAAGTAGATGTGCGTTGGGAGAAAAGTTTATTTAAGTATTTATGTCAGAGAATCCTTCCTTGTCCATTTCTAACTCTCTTGCTCTGCGTTTACTTGAGAAGTTAGAAACGTCATTAGAGTAGGACTTCTAAAACAAAAAATCTCATCTACTGCGCTTGAGTTTTATAACCTTGTGCTCCTAGCTGAACAAAAAGATAGGCAAATTAGTTTTAATTTACTTTCTTAAGCAACATCAGCAAAGAGGGAGCTTCCCCTCCTAATTTGAAGAGCAGTTTATATGTGCATAGCTGTCTGTTTCTCATCCGCATTCCAGAGGTGCGAATTGAAATGCTAACAATATATATATATATATATATATATATGTTATAATTTCATTCTTATAATATATATATATATATATATAAATTAAAATCATCAATTACCATTCACATATATATTAACAATTATATATAAATACACATATGTATATTAATATGTATGTATATTCATATACAATAAAATACGCATATATACATATATATTAATATATATGTCATTTATGTCCAATCGATATCCTCATGCATATGATGTATCCGTGTATGGATGTGCGAAAGTATTTCTACCTATGTATACGCACACACGTATACGTTCATATGCATGAGTTATCGCTTTCACATACATATATACATATATACATTCTATGTATATACTTATTGATTAATTTATAAACATAAATACACGAAGGACCTATACTTAATATAGAGATTTAGTCACATAATTCAAACCAAATAATCATAGGAATCAAAGACTAAATACCCAAAATCATTTCAAATCATTCCCAAACTATGACCGAAGGTTTACTTACCGATTCCTGAACTAACTCGACTCAACTAGACCAAACTAGGATGTGTGTGTGTGATAGCTCCAATAAGTACATTAGGGGTTACCAAACCAAACTCCTCTCCTAGGTGATACTCTCCCTCTCCTCGTTGGAGGGCTCGATTCTTCTTGCATCCAAATTAGTGCATCATAAAGGTAGTTAGTCGATAACATGAAATTCATTTACATCATATATCATTGGCATTATCAAAGCATTAAAGTAATAACATCATAATGCATATTTATGTATTACATTCACCCATTGAACATATTAAAGTCATGATTTTGCATTTAACATCATATTTACTCATACAGATAAAAGTAATCTAGTAATTGAGAAACGGGGTGTAACAAGCATCCATGGAGTAAATGAAAGGAGGTATTATATCAATAGAGATGTTGATAGATAGGAGCAAGCTAGTCTTGAAATACCAACAATGTCAACCTCTAGTGAGGTCCAAAGGTGCAATCTTTTTTGAAGAATGAGGTAAGTATGGGCATCTCTTGTGACCATAAGTAGAATCTCCCATGAATCTAAGTTTGTGGATGTAGAAAGAAGCTTGAAGATAGTCTCAAGGCATAGATGTTGGGCATCAAACTCAGCTTGGATAGTGTGCTAAGGAACAATATATTTACAATGGATCATGTGCTACAACATGAAAACCTAGACCCACTAAATGCAAGCCCAATCAACAGACCCCAAACTAGGTCCCTAACCTCAAACCTATATAAAGTTGTAGGTTTGACAATTGTATCAAAAATGCATATCTTTGAAGCAAGAGCTTTGAAGTGGATCTAGAAACACAAAGATTTTAAGATATAAAGTGAGGCATATCCCTTACAAAGGCATGAATTAGAGCCAAGATTCTTGCTAAAGGATGTGCTAAAAGATGGGAACCCAAGTAGGCATATGTTGATGTGATCTCCAAAGGTTCCCCTTTGAAGAAGAATTGGAATTTGGAAAGAGAACATTCAAAGATGTTGCAAATCATGACCATATTTTTACTAAGGTTGACCACAAGTTGGAGATATAAATACAATATAGATAATTATTAACAATTTAAAATATTCATTGGGGATATTACATTGATGAAATAACTGAAAGAAATTCCTGCACTATCTTTTTGTCTCTCGAATAAGCACAAAACCTGAAATTGCTTTTTTCCATGAATAGGATTTTATAAGTTTATATGACCTAACTATGACAATTGAACTTAACAACCACACACCTAGTCATTAGCTAAACATAGAAACCAATAAACAAATGCAAACAAGATTTTAAAAGGAATAATGACTTTAACAAATGACAATGAACAACCATGGTGCAGTTAGAAGGCTGTTGGCGTTACAATTTGCACCTCTGGAGTGCATATTGGCAACGAACAACTATGCACAGTATTAACTGCTCTTCAAATTAGGAGGGGAAGCTCACTCTTTTGCTGATATGCGTAAAAGTAAAGTATTCTAAAATCCTATCTTTTTGACTCAATTGGAAGTGGCACAAGGTTAAGAAACCAATACATTGCAGCTAAGCTTTTTCTCTGGTTTTGCAGATCTTAACTACAAGTAGGCTAATGCTAAAACTATCCTATTTCCTCAAGAAAATCAGAGCATAAGGACTTAGGAGCAAGTGGGAATGATTTACGATAAACTTTATAACAAGATTTCCAAGGAGGCATGATACCTATCCGAGGCGTAGGCTGAAATGAAGGTTATTGGAAACAACATCAAACAACAAACTAGTTCTCAAGATTCCCAAGGAGGCGAGACACCTATCTAAGGTGTAGGCTGAAAGTAGCTTACTGGAAACAGCGCTTAAACGACAATCTCTATTTCTAAATTCCCAAGGAGTAGGGACTCCTATCCGAGGTGTAGATATGAAAGAAAGATTATTAATAACAACATCAAATGATAAATTTTATTTTTAAATTCCCAAGAAGGAGGGACTCCTATCCGAGGTGTAGATATGAAACAAGCTTATTAGAAACAAATAAACCCAGGACAGCAAATTGTATTAAGGACCTATCATACAAATGAACAATCAACCAGCTTTATATTAACAAAGTGAACAAGTACAAAATAACAATATTGCACGGCAAGGTGGCTCAGCAATTTATTATCACAGCAAAAGTTCTAATTACAATGTGAACAAATACTGAATAGCAATATTGCACAACAAGGTGGCACAGCAATTTGCTATCACGAGGAAAAGTTGAAATACAATGAGCAAGGGTGCTCTTATTTATAGAACCTCAAAAGAGTAGGGAACCCTAAAATCTCCTTGAGTTAACATCAATCTTGCAAGCATGCAAGATTTATTCTTAAACCTAAATGTATGCAACTTAACAGTTAACTGGAAAGACTATCTCAGTTAACTAACTCTAAACTAGACTAATTAGACCTTGCAACATGCGAGTCCTTATTGATATGAGAGTCAACTGATAACTAACATCAGTTAACTAAATCCTAACTGAAAGTTCCACATAGGTGACTCCAAAATAGACGTACACAAAGGTGGGACAGCGAGTTAACTTGGAAAGAGGCATCAAGTTAATTGTTGTGTCAAATGTCTATCTTGAAGAGGTGGGACGTCATGTCCACTGGTTGTGATCTTGAGCAATTAACTCCTCCAAGAAGTTGTTAACTGCCTCATCATCTAGAGGTCGTCGCATGTATCAACTGTCAATTCATTGCTTGTCAGCAACTTAAGCAATTTTGGAAATATCTGCACACTTAAAATGACAATTTATAGACTAGTAACTCTAGCGGCTCCATAACTGGAGTGATGGCCTCTGTTTCTTCTATAGCTTGATGCTTCTGACGCTTCTCTTGACCCTTCTCAATGAAAGAGTGTTGCATGATGAAACCGCGAAGTTTGACTGCGAACCCTCTTGTTGTGAGAAATGCCCATGAACCCGTTGCGTACGTAGAATTCCAATAGTATTCAACCCTCTAAACTGGCCTTGAAAGGCTATCAGCTATACGAGGTATGAAACCATGTGGACTTTGAGTGACTACGCCTTTCAAATTGTCTGAATCAACCCTTCGGATGCGCATGATACAAATTGGTGTCAGCTTTTCTTATAAAATCATGAATTAAGACTGATTTGGTCTTGAATTCAATCTGAGTGAACTGCATTCTGAAAAACTAGCCTATTGACTGTAAACACGGCTATGTTCTAACAACTTTTCCGGTGAGGCTAAAAATGGCTTCTGGCAAGACTAAAAATACCCTGTCAAGGGGCAATTTTTATGAAAAATTCGGAGACGTGGGTTTTGTAGAGAAAGTATTTATAAGCAAACCTGTAAAGACCCTGACTTGTGCTGTAGAAATTTTTGCGATTAACTTGATTTGATGGTCTTCGTTTCAGTGAGTTAATGTGATTCAATGTATGCAGATTTCAGCAGGTAGATATTCCATATGAATCATGACAGAGTTAAGTTCGTTCCAAAATGCCATTACATCAAGATCAGAAATATATTCAACCTTCATCAATAAGAAAAACCTGTTTACTACCACAACCACCTAGGCAATCACTACGTCAATGGTTCAATATGGGCGCTGGTCATACACAGTAATAACTGACATTTCTGGCAGCAACCAAGATGTTAATGCTGTGTGAGAAATAGATTTGTTAATGTTAACAACAGATAACACAATGTAGGTTATGACTCTACCATTCAATCTTAATCGCACTTTTTGCATTGAAGGACATAACCATACACTCCCAAAATATTATTTCAGTTTGCATGACAACTTTACCAAGCTAAAACAAGGCCATTCCCCAATTTCAGACTATACTGAGATAGAAGAAACTCCCAACCCCAAACAATCACAGCAATAAGGGTTTTGTGCTAAACCAAGGACTCATAGGATGATGCGAATAAGGGTTAGGAATAATGCATTTATCTTAGCAGCAGTTTCAAAAGACAATTTCTGAGTTTACTTCTTTTTGTAATGGTGAGCAACTTAAAAACATATTACAGTTCAGTGTATACGGCTGTATGTAATATAAATTCTGAGATTTTCATGGTCTGACAGAGTCATGTGACACCCACTAAACACAAGTTACAAAGCAAGAAACTCAGTCCTGGAAGTATTCGACTCAGATACCTAAAATTGTGGTATTTTGGTGATGGCTGTAGGATGGCGGCAGCACCCAGCAACTCTTCTAACAACTTCGAATCTCCTCTCTCTCTTTTCCTGACGTGTCCAACTTCTTAACTCCCAGGCGTCACTTTCTAGCACCACCAACAAAGATTACAACTCAGTCTCCAGACTTAGGTTGCATCAAATCAACGCCTCTAATCGCGTCGCCATTATTCTATTCTGGATTCTTCATGAGGGCATCCAATACAACAGGAGCTGCTGATAGAGATGCATCTGAGCTGCAATGTGATTAAAACGTCTTCAAGGGGCGTATTAGAAGCTACTAGTGGAGTCTTTTGCAGCGGCTAAACTCAGAACCAACTGAACACGCAAAATGGAGATACGTTTTGTCATTCATTTCCCATACTCTCCAATTCGATACACACTATAAGATGTCTTTTTCCTTTCCCAGTATTTGAACTCGACCAGCTAGGAGATGGTATCTCACATCCGAAACTGGTTCAACAATGTCTCCAAACCCTAAGAGCATAGCTCGAGCTTGCCATGAGAAGATGATGTATATTTTCCAAAAGGTGCGAATGAAGCCTTCTTGCCTCTCTTTTGTATTTCTTCATTCCAAAGAAAACCCATGATTTTTAGGCAAAATAGGTTATAATATTTCAATTTCAAAACATAAAGTGACATCCAAAGTCAATTTAAATAATATTTCATTTTGTCACTTTGAAGAATTTACCCGTCACTTTATAAAATAATTTAATTAATCACTTAATATCACCATAGGGAATAATTTTGAACTTAGGCAATAATTAAGTAATTAAATAAATGACTCCCTATTTCCGTCAATTGCCTGCGGGAGTAAACAAAAGGCAACGAGGCGCGCAAAGAGGCCTAGCTAGAAGGGGACATTACAGTCCTCCCTTCCCGAAATTGCTTGTCCTCAAGCAATTGTAAGCTCGGGTGCTGAAGAATCTGCTCATGCTCCCATGTGGCATCCTCGGCTGGTAAATCTTTCCATCTCACCAAATACTCCTTCACCACCCTGTTCCTCAACCTCCTCTCTCGCGTGTCTACAATCTCCTCAAGGACTAGGACCAAATGTCCCTCCTCATCCAATGGTGGAAGCTCAGAAGAAGAAGTAACCTGTTGACCCAATGCCTTCTTGAGGCACGAAACATGAAATACATTGTGAATCCTACTGCTCTCAGGCAGCTCCAACTCATACGCCACCTCTCCAACCCTCCTGGTAATCCTGTATGGTCCATAGAATCTGGGCTTGAGCTTCTCGGCCCCGCTCTTCTTAAGAGAAGACTGTCTGTAGGGTTGTAAGCGAAGGTATACCAGATCTCCCACCTCGAAACTGCGCTCAACCCTGTGTTTGTCAGCATATGTCTTTTGCTGATTCTGTGCCACCTGTAGGTTATCCTTGAGTGCTCTCAAGATATCCTGACTCTCCTGAATCCAATCCTTGGCTTTGGGAGCCCTGCTGTCACCAAAAGCCATCTCCATAAATGAAGGTGCATCGTACCCGTACAAAGCTCTGAAAGGACTCATCCCGATGGACATATGATAAGTGGTGTTATAACAATACTCTCCCAAGTGCAACCACTTGACCCATGCCCGTTGATGCCCTGCAATGTAGTTGCGCAAGTACCCCTCAACCCATTTGTTTACAATTTATGTCTGTCCATCTGTCTGAGGATGATAACTCGTACTCGGAGTCAAATCCGTACCTACCAACCTAAACAACTCCTGCCAGAAAGCGCTCATGAATCTACTATCCCTATCACTAACTATGTTCCGGGGTAGCCCATGCAATCTAAAGATCTCCCTGAAAAATAACTCAGCCACCTGTGGTGCCCTGTACTCAGTCGGAATAGCAAAGAAGTGAGCGTACTTCGTCAACTGATCCACCACCACAAAGATACTATCTCTCCCATGCACCTTAGGTAGACTTTGATGAAGTCCATAGAAATGCTCTCCCATTTCTGCTCTGGGATAGGCAATGGCTGAAGTAATCCTGCCAGATGTGTATGCTCTGACTTGTTCTGCTGACAAGTCACACACTCCCTAACGTGTCTCAATACATCATCTTTGAGGCCCTTCCATGTGAACCTCTCCCTGACCTGTCTGTAAGTTTTGAAGTAGCCCTGATGGCCTGCTAAGGGAGTGTCATGAGAAGCTTGCAATATCTTCTCCTTCAGTCTAGATTCTAGTACCAAGTAGATCCTGTCCTTGTGGTAAATAACATCATCCACTACTCTGTACCTGTCATCTCGAATTAGTCCATCCATCAACTCACAAGCAAACTGGTTCTTGGAGTACTTCACCAACAAGAGGGATTTCCAGTCTGCAGAAATCTCTGAAAGTGAGCAAGCTGAAGGTCTCCTAGAGAGGGCGTCTGCCACAACATTCTTTTTTCCCTTTACATACTCTATATCAAAGTCATATGCCTGTATCCTGCTGACCCACTTCTGCTGCCTCTCATTCAAATCCCTCTGCTCCAAGAAGTATCTGAGACTGTTGTGATCGGTCCTCACCACAAACTTCCCTCCAACTAAGTATTGTCTGAATTTCGCCAAGGCATGCATAATGGCGAGCATCTCCTTATCGTAGATGGAGTATAGTCTCTCAGGTCCCCTCAACTTACGGCTCTCAAAAGCTATGGGATGTCTGTTTTGCATCAACACTGCTCCTATGCCCTCACCTGAAGCATCACACTCCAAAACAAATGGCTGTGTGAAATCTGGAAGCGCCAATACTAGGCAACTACTCATCACCTGCTTGAGCTTATCGAAAGCTCGTTGTGCCTCCTCTGACCAACTAAATGCACCTTTCTTTGTCAAATCTGTCAAAGGTGCTCCCAACTGTGAAAATCCCCTCACAAACCGCCTATAGTAACTGCACAATCCAAAGAAGCCTCGCAACTCTGTGAGTGTCCTAGGTGGTGGCCAATCGAGTATCGCCTGTATCTTCTCCTGATGGACCTGAACTCCCTCTGCACTGATCACATGCCCCAAATATAATATCTCTCTAAGGCCAAATTCGCATTTTGAAGCCTTAGCATAGAGTGACTACTCCTCCATGATACTCAAGACCTCGTCAAGATGCCTCAAGTGCTCCTCCCAAGTCTGACTGTAAATGAGCAAGTCATCAAAGAACACCAATAAGAATTTACGCAACTGCTTATTGAATATATGATTCATGCAGGACTGAAATGTGGCAGGTGCATTTGTCAAACCAAATGGCATGACCAAGAACTCATAGTGCCCATAATGACAACGAAATGTTGTTTTGTGTATGTCCTGCTCTCTAACCCTTATCTGATGATACCTTGAACGAAGATCAATCTTCGAAAAATACACTGCCCCATGAAGTTCATCCAACAATTCATCTATCCTGGGTATAGGGTACCTGTTCTTGATGGTTTTCTTATTAAGAGCCCAGTAATCAATGCACATCCGCATGGTTCCATCCTTCTTCTTCACTAAGACCACAGAAGAAGCGAATGGACTGGAGCTCGGTCTAATGTGTCCCATCTCAAGCAATTCTTTGATTGCTTTCTCGATCTCATCCTTGAATTTCTTAGGATGACGATAGGGGGTAGTGATCACTGGTTTGGCCCCCTCCTCCAGCTCAATGGTATGCTCAAAACCACGATCAGGTGGTCTCCCTGGAGGTATCTCTCCAAAAACCCTATCATGTTTACCCAATAGCTCCTGAATGTCAACGTGGTATGGCTGCCCTGAATCTGAAGACTCTTTGGTGGTGATCAAACACTCTGCTGCCCAAGCTATGTCATCATGCCGAAAAATGCTCTCCATGCGTCTAGCAGACACAACCTTGGCTGATCCATTAGTCATGCCTCTAAGCACCACACGCTGTCCCTCTGTTGTCCTGAACTTGAGTTCCATGGTCTGAAAGTTCTGAGAATATTTCCCTAATGAGTGTAACCACTGAATCCCAAGTATAGCATGAGTGTCACCCAAATCCACCACATAGAAGTCATCTGTAGCTGTGTAATTGCCCAAGGTAATAGGCAACTGTGAAATCCTCCGAGTGCATCTCAATTTATAGCCATCTGCCACCATCACATTAAATCCTTCAAAATCCTCTGCGGGTAGCATATGTTTCTCAACTAGGGCTGCATCAATAAAGTTGTGGGTTGCCCCACTATCGATCAACACACATATGCAATGTCCCTGTAAAACTCCTCTAACTCTAAAAGAGTTAAATCTAGGAGTGCTTGATAATGTAGCAATGACACTACTCTTACCCTCTCCCTGAGGCTGCTCCTCATCCGAACTGCTATCGTCAATACCCTGTGAAGGCTCGTCATCACTGCTCTCATCCTCAGACATAACCTCAATAAGATGAGCCTTGCCTTTCCCTAGGCAACGGTGACCTGGCTCCCAACGTTCCTTGCAATGGTAACAAATTCCCTTAATTCTACATTCCTTGCGATACTCCTCATCTGGATCACTTTTCTTGTTTCCCTTTTTCTGAAAAGGCTTCTTGCCCTTGTTCTTCTGAGGAACAAAAGGTTTAGAAGAGAATTTGTTGTCAGGTGTGGAGAACTCCATGTCTCTCGCCCTAGTGATCGCATCCTGTAGGGAATCGGATTTGAAAGCCTTAATCCAACCACGAAGTGGTTCGGATAGACCCTCAATAAAGAGCATAACCAACCTCTACTCTAAAATATCTGTCACCATAACTGCCAATCGCTGAAACTCTGAGATATATGTGTCTACGTCAGAAATTCGAAAAAATGCCTTTTGCCTTGACATATGAAGATTTTTTGAAACAGAAGTAGTAGGGGCAACGAGGGCTGTGAGGGCAATTTTTCCCGAAAAAATCTAACATATGGATTTTCTCGCCGCTTGAGAGTTGATCAAATCCAATTTGTCTGTTTTCTCAAAAATTGACTTTTTCACCTGCATGCAAAGGAATCTTCGAAAAAAAGCAAAGTACTTCAAAAAGAGAGAAGTATCAGGGCAATTTTCTCGAAAAAATTTGGAACATGGGTTTTGTAGAGAACGTTGTACTGATCAAACCCAAATTCTTCATTGTTTGAAATTTTGACCTGCATGCAAAAGAATCTTCGGAAAAGCACAGTACTTCAAAATGAGTAGCAGGGCAATTTTCTTGAAAAATTCAGAAACATGGATTTTGCTACCGATGCTGAACTGAGTGGACCCAGATGATCAGATTCTGAAAAAGACATCGTTTACTCTGACATGCAAGAGAAAACCTAAGACAAGGATAGAAGAATTTTGAGGGAGAAAATAGAAAGTATATTATGCCTCTGAAAATGATGCCTATGCCTTGAATTCTGTTTGATGAAGTCTGGAATGCATGCACTCAAAAGATGAAGTCTGGAAAATTATCCATCTGAGCAATCTGGACCTGGAACTATGAAGAACACTGAAAAATATCACCTGCAACACCTCCAAATCTTGTTTGCAAGAGAAAATATGTGTTTTCCTTCAACTGTGATGAAGAAAATAGATGCCCAAGTGCTTTAATAAATAAAATTTATGAATTAAGGAGTCACCTTGCATGCAAATAACCTAAATTTGGGCGGCACAATATTAGTGGACCCCAAATTCAATTAACTAAACAAGATAAAACCCTAAAATGGGCGCCACCCTTACATACAAAGACAAATTCGCCACATTAAGTCATTTTGAGGTCAACTTAGAAGTACAACTAGTGTTTTAATATTATTTTAATTTAAGTTTAGAAACTCTAGTTATAAGGAGGCCAAGTCACTTAAGTCTCAAAAAGTCTGACTTTAGGTCCCATTACTCTAGACTTAGAAACTTTTTTGAAATTTTCATTTGCAAACGTCACCGGAGCCTATGTTCGATCACTGATTCTAATTGACTGATGTATCTAGAAGACTAGCTGACAGTTTCATTGAAAAGCAGGATCAAAATTGAGGAACTCCCTGGGGTTGCAAATTCTAATTTTGACTTCTAAGCCTTCAAAATTCCAAGCGCCCCTAGCCTCCAGGGGCGCTTTTTCTCACTAGACAATCAAATTTTCATGCATTTTCATCATTTTGAACTTGATTTTTTCCCCACTTCATTCTGCAACTCCCGACACTTGACTTCTGATTTGTTTTGACCATGACACTGATGCACATACCAAATCCACTTGTCCTGAGAACCTAAGGATGAGACAAATCATGGGATACACTGATGCTGCTCCCAGTTCTAGTTTTGTACCAACACTAAGTTTGAATGTTGTCTTACCACAAACGGACAACTTCAATGGCAACTCCGCTACGGGATACTTTGATAAAGAACCCGTCAATACGCTCCTCATGTGTTCACACGCGCTCAACACTTCAAGGCACAGAAAGAAGAAGAAGAAAGACGAAAATCAAACAAAAGAGGAAAAGAAGTGCCTTCCACTTCTAATCATTCTGAACATGATCTCCTAGAGAGCATAATCCCCAAAACCACCATCTGATAAGTCCAAAACTTGGGCGCCCCTGGCCTCCAGGGGCGCTTTTATTTCCAGAGTTAGCCATTTTCACAACTGGTTGATTCTTCACTCAACCTCCAACTACCGGCTATTGACAAGTCTTCTGACCTAGTTGGGATAAGCAATGGAAAGCTTGAAGCATCATGTACAAGATGAGCACTTGAGCTAACCCAAACAACTGCATTTGAGGGTCCAAAACCTTGGGTGCCCCTAGCCTCCAGGGGCGCTTTTGTTCTAAACTGACATTTTTGACCATGATAAAACCTTACATTTGACTCCTAATTCTGGCAGTTCAGCAACTCAAATTAACCCGCTAAAGGATTTGTTGCGAAGCCTGATCAAGTCTGAGACAAACATCCTAGGTATCATTTGATCAAAAAGTTTCATCTGGTGCCTCAAAAAGTAGGGCGCCCCTAGCCTCCAGGGGCACTTTTCTACTCCAATGTTAGTCAAAATTTCATTAATTTCATCTCCCTCGTTCTTCGTTCAATCTCCAATTTCAAGTGCTAGACAGATCTTCTGGGCTGGCTGGTAGGCTCATCGCAAAGCTGACAAGACTCTGGAGATGTCCTCTTGGAAGTGACAAATCTCAAAAAGATTATTTGGACCTCTGAAATCTAGGGCGCCTCTAGCCTCCAAGGGCTCTTTTATTTCCAAAGTTAGAAAAATTCTGATGATTTTCTCCTCGATGAAAATCCCCTCCATGACGAACGATCATTTTGAACATATCTCGCCATAGAATCTTCGCTGGAGCGTTTTAGGCTTAGATTTCGACACCTAGTATCTGGCCATCTTGCCATTAACGACCTCGGAGGTCCTAACTTTTCTCCTAAAAAAGTGAAAACAACCCACCAGACTTAAACTAACTTTTTCCTGATTCTGACTTTACCACTGTGATCGTGACGTGAAATAAGCTAATCAAAATAATTTTCAGTCAATTCTGACAAGATCCAATTTTTAGGGTTCTTCCTAAATATAGGGGCCCACAAACCCTAATTTTCAAAAATTTCAAATTTTGCCAATCTTACCTAGACAGTAAACCCACAAAAATCCCATACTTTGTTTGCCCAAAAACTGACTTTTGATGACAATTTTACAAGATTTAGACCATTTTAATCAAAATGCCTTAATGAAGCAAAAAAATTGTTTTGGGTACAACAAAGGCTATGGGTTCATCAAAGATAAAGCCCCTAACAAATCTAGTAGAATCCAACAAATTCCATAATCTTTTTATTAGTAGTAAGCTACTATCTATAGTGAGGGAATGATTGATGCAAGCTTTGTCACTAGGAAAGACAAAAATGAGAGCTATGGAGTAGATAATAAGCATGAAAATAGAAAATAATTTGGTAATTTTCCTAGACGAAAGCCCATAGAATATTAGCAGCAATGCAATTGTGTTGGACAAAAACTTTGGGGATATTGCAATTGCCTACATTGGATGTCATGCCTAAAATTTTAGTGACATGCAAACACAATTTATTATTTTAAATAACTTAATAATATGGTTATTTGAACATTGCTGCCATACACAACCCTCTAGAAATCCTAAAACCCTTAGGCTATGATATTGCACACATACACATCTACACAACTACAATATTAGCCTCCATGAAAGGTTGTACGCATGAATGACATAGGTTACGAACGAGGAACTCGACACTAACTCCTAGTGATTTCCTTGTCGTTCATTAGGCAAAGAACTAAGGGTGACGATTCTCAAACAACCTTACAAGAAAACTAATAAATCCACTAATTATTCAACTGAAAGAAAACATTGTTAATAATGAATAAGATACTTAGCTTAAAAGGACCTCTGACGTTAGACTTACATTCGTTTCCCATTCTAAGCACTAGCTAATCTAAGCACGTGATGAGGTTTAGATCTACTAGCTAATTACTTCACAATATCTAGGGTTAATAGTTTCAACGATCTAAAATTTAATAATGTATAGAATCAAGAAAGGAAAAATTAACATCCTCTGTACAATATTGAGGGTTCAATTCTACGCACTTTGCAAGGGTTATTTAGATAACTAGTAATTATTATTGATTTTAACAAGAACCTTCTCCCCAAACAAGATGGACTAGAAATTATCTCTTAGTATTATTAATTGGCAGTTAATTTAATTTATTTAAGAAAATTTAGTTAAATTCAGTGTTCCACAGAGTTTCCTGATGGGGGAAGCGGGACCAAGGGCCTCAGTTTGGGGACAACGGCGGGGGGGGTCATGCAAATACATATAGTACTTGAAAAATTATTTATGAAAAGATGTGTATGGAATAAGTATAAGAATTGCAAACAAAACTTTGGTATACCAAGTAAAGTTTAAACTAATAAACATTAAAAGCACGGCAATGATTGCATTGAACATTAACAATGGTGGGTAGAGGTTTAGGGGCAAATCAGAAATAAGTATAAGAATTGCAAATGAAACTTTGGCATACTAAGTAAAGTTTAAACTAATAAACATTAAAAACATGGCAATGATTGCAATGAATTATAACAATAGTGGGTGAAGATTTGGGGTCAAGTGCCAACACCCCTTGTGGGGGTCTGGGGGTAGAGCCCCCAACGAGGTCGAGGGGCAGCGCCCCTCGCAGGGTTTAAAGGTAGCGCCCCAGGCGCGCTCCTTGTTGTGATACAGGGCAGGGTTGAGGGGCAGAGCCTCCACCACCAAGCACAAATTGAGGCCTTCAAATCATGGCAAATGTGATTTTCATGATTTTATTGCTTATCTTTTGCAACACCTAGAAGTCTTTGGGACGATCGGGAGACTCCTGGAAGTCTCTTGGTCTTTTGGTGGGGCCCATTGGCCATTAGAGTTCGGCCTTGGGTGCCCAAACTAAAAATTATGTTTTTTTAATTTTTAAACTTTTACTGCATGTTGGCCGCAGTAGACACCTGCGTATCCCCGAGACATCCCGACGACGTCCCCACGGAGGTGGCGAAGTGGTGGGGGGACGTCTCCCCCACGTCCCCACGTCTTGAAGACATCCCCGTCCCGGAAACGTGAGGATTTGTGGGGGGTACACATCCCCATGGTACACTGGAAATTTCTCACTAATAAATAGCCAAATCCTTTTGTAATATTTACAAGGCCCCCTATTCAACCCAAGAGATTTACTCTAAGCTTGAACTCTTGTGTAAGTATTGTTGAATATTCAACCCATTTCTTTTACATTAACATTTGAATTCGTATAAGTAAAAAATTATTTAGAATGATCTTGAAAAATCCCTCTAATGCATCTTACTGTGACAACCAAGTTATGGAACATTGTACTAATTATACAAGTTTTCTACAGTTGTAATTAGTTATCTGATAACATACTGATTCATGCTTGTCACATGGTTACTTTAGCATTGTCATATAAGTGAGATGTCTATATGCAATAACAACAACTAGAATCACATAACATATCAGCTTTGATTTCCAACCTTGCACTTCGGTCACGACTCCTTTCAATAGGTTCAGTGTACAATCTTTTGAATGTAGATAGAGGACCAAGAAGGTTTGGATTGGCAAATTCCATCATTGCATAAAATTCGTTTAAATTATTTTGCACAGGAGTCCCTGTCTGCCACAAACAAAATAGGAAAATATTCTTAACTCTAGAAATAACTATTATGATATATTTACCAGTGATAGATTTTCATCTACAGAAAAATGTACTTCACAAGCATAAACGAAGCTAGAAAAACATCATAAAACATGGCACAAGGACTATTTTCTCACTCAAACCAAAAGCAGTCTCTAGTCATCAAAATCTTATAGAAAATGTATAATTAACTAAATTTGTAGGCAGTTAATATGTTCAGAAGAAAGATACACAACATGCTAAACACAAAGACATCCCTATGATTAGCCTTCATAGAACAAGGCTTCCATATAAGTTTGTAACTTTGATGCATGTCTGCTCCAACTCTTATCTTTTCTCGTGTAATATAAGATACATTTCTTTCAAAAAAAATAATACGCTTATGAGTTCTCCTACGATTATGTTCCCCAGTAATAAGATACAGTTTACAATTTCTGATTTCTAGTTGGAAATGAATATTTTCCTTGCTACAATGTCTCAAGGAATATAATTACAAACTCACCCATATAACGACAACTGCATGTAATTACATATACATGGTGAAGCAAATGAAATGTTATTGGATGGTTACAAAAAGTGACTGTATTGTCATATAAATGCTCTTCAGGTCAATAGGAGCGAGTTCTAAATAATTTATAAAATTATTGTGCTAACACCTCTTTACATGAGTCTGTACCCCTTTTCATGCCTATTTGTCTAACAGTCTTTACACTTATTGTGCATATATTTAAAATCCATCTCTATATCCCTGGATAGCAATATTTATGAGGTATATGTTTGATATCAAAAACCTATCAACATTTGATCTAATTCCAGGACCCAAAGCACAATCCTTGAATCATTACTAGATGCCTATATAAGAATACCTATAGTTGTTTCTTAATAGTTAGAACTAAAATCAACCAAGTAATCCAATGAGTTGCACTGCCCTACCTGAGTAGCATTCCCGACCTTCCCTGTGTGAAATCCTAGCCTTTCCTGGAAAGGTTTGCTCAAATTTTCAGGGAAAACAAATAAACTAACCTGTATTCAGATCTATTTAGTCAAAGATCTTCAAAAGACAAATAATCTTCAGGTGAGTGACAATTTGTTTGCACAATCATTTAGTATGAAATTAAAAAATAGCGCATAGAGCTTAGAGTTTGGTAGAAGACTGAGGGAAGTGAGGCCTCCAAAGCTGACAGGAGAATTTTATCGAAAATATATTTTCAATTATTTACCAAATAAGGAGAACAAAGCAAGCTAGAGATCAATCAGTAATATAGTAATCCCAGTGGAACAAAGTAAACAGAAATTTTCAAAGAAGAAAATTCCCAAATATGTAGTGGTTAATTGTAATTTCAATCACATCCCAACACAGACAAAAGTTGCCCATGATCAATGGGAATGAACTTTCCAAAAGCTCCAAAGTCTGCAAAACAATAAAGATGCCTAATAGATAGTTAAAAGAATTGACCATAAACATTACCAATAGCACAAAGGAAGGTGGCATGTGATTGGCACATGGAGTTCCTTGTGCGTCAACCAAAAATGGATAGAGTTGGTGGGGAGATTAGAGAAAGAATATAGATTGCTAAGAGATGATGAGATTGTGAATGAATCAAGAATCTGCATAAAGACAATGTCAGGGTTCTTGGTTGTACATGAGATAATTGATGGCACTAATGGTAAAGCTAAAAGCTCATAGAGTTAAATAACCATTGCTTTGTGGAGGGATTGTCCCAAAGACCTTAAAAAAATTGAAATTGACCCTGCCCACCTCTTATGACAAAGCCTTGGAAAAGTTACTAAACTCATACAAAAGACGAGCATACCTTCAAAAAGTAGAACATCTCAGATGATGATGTAAATATATTGTCTATTATAAACTTGAGAATAGACATAGGGAGAATAATGAAGAATTGAAGAATATCAAAAAGAAGAAAAATATCATATGGTACCCAAAATGAAGTATAAAATATCTTACGGAACATTCTAACCCATACTGAAAATTTTATGAAATTTATAAAGCTTCATATATAGTAACAAAATTATAATCTCACTTTCAATATATTTTTTGAAATTTAATTATGCCACAACTTAAAAAGTGTAAACAAAGTATTAAATGAAGAGCATCTTTATTTTTTTTAATTAGTTTGTCGTTTCGGGAAAGTTCTGCATTCAATCAGTGTCATTGCATTAGCCCCAACCAAGTCTGCCTACATATTCTATTGCCAAAGTATGTGGTAGGGGATCGCTCTATATGTATCCAAGAGCACTGCATTGTTCCAGATGGATACAAACTGTCTAAGAACTTTTTTTCTGTTGTTTGTTTCATATCTATGTGAAATATCTCTACCTATTTAGGTGTACATTGTTGTAAGGTCCTCTATTTTGTAAATGGATTGTTTAAGCGTCACATTTCCTCCATGTATATTATCTTTTCTGCAAGTGCAACCCAGATCAAAGGCTATTCTTATTAACAGATGTCAAAGCAAATTATTTTGTCCCTATTCTTTTTCTTTATCCAATCTTTTGTAATTCATGGACTGCGTAATTCAATAGACAAGGCCATGCACAATTCAATTAATTATTTCAAAAAAGAATTCCCTTGTGAGTCACCTAAAGTGTAGTGGAAAACATTCATTGTATAGTATAAAATTTAATATCATGCTTTTGTAAGAATATGCCTTGTTTGAAATTTCAAGTTGGCAGACTCTGTCTTGTCCAAATAAAAAATAACAACTTGAACTAGACCATTGATCTTATTCAATCCTACAGCTGGCAGGCCCCCAACGATAAAAGCACCATGTGCTATCAGTTCTTGTCATGTCCCTTTTTCAAAACTAAAAGAACTAATAATATTTTAAGTTGGACCCAATCACTTTATGGGCAGCTTAAATATTATTATATGGCCAATGTAGTATTTAAATAAGTGTCTTTAACACTTTATTCAAAATGTATTCCAAAAAGGAGCCTTTGGATGTAAATTAAAAGTATTTTTAAGTACTTGGAAGGAAAAAACACAATAAAGAAAATAGAGGGCCCAAAGTAAAGTGCCTATAAAAGAGAAGTCAAGGCTCACATCAAATCATCCATTATCCATTATCATCATTTTCAAATTTGAATTTCAAATTTACATTCGTAGACGAAAACACTCGGTTGGCAATTTTCAATGGACAGAAACCCCTTGAAATCTCTTCAGATTTGGGGATGGAAAGCCTCATCTCCAATTGGGCAATTCTACGCAAGGATCACAATTTAGATTTGCAAGTAAATTCCATATCAACGACATTATTGAGAGTTTGAATTTCATACTTGGCAAATTATATTCATATATTGCTGGTTATCAATTATTATATCTATTGTGAAAGATTTATTTGTAAGGATTTTAATTTGCTGGATATAATATATTTGCTGCAATTGCTGATTCAATTACTATTACCAGCAGATAAGGCTGCCGCTTTTACTGGTGAAGATTTTAACATTATTTTTGCTTGATGTAATATTATCATATTTGTTATAGCTGCCATACCAATTTATTTATGATAGCATCATTTTTATTTTATTGGTGGCAGCTGAACTTTTTATAACTGCTAAAAAATCTAAGCACAACGTAGTGAGCTTCTTGCATATCATTCACAAGGCCTGTGTTTATTTGTATGCTGCCCAAATCAAAGTGCAGCTGTTTGGAAATAATTGCTAGCTGCTGTATCAATATTTTGATCCCAGCAGCTGCCTCAATAAAGTTTATCGCTGCATTATCTGTGAGTTAATCTTATTGAAGTTGTACATGAATAATTTTACTGTAGGTCCCATGCACAGTCAGCTTTGAAATTAATTATATTCTGTATTTAAATAGTTATTTTGACTGTATTGACATATGTTGCAGCTGGTTCTTAGAATAACAAATAAGGTTTCAATTGATATTTATTATATAATATATTTTCATATTTGATATTGATTGAATACAAGAAACAGGCTTTACTAGTATTCTGATAGTTAACATAGGGTCTGGATTTAGATTTGCATTCATTTTTAGTATTTAAAATAAGTGCTATATTCTAAAAATTATCAAAAATTATCAGCATAGTATAAATTTCAGTTCCATAATTTATTTTAGCATTTATAAATAAGTATTCTGGAACTTACCATAGACAATCAGCATTTTCATATTTTACTTTCAGTTTGCATATCCATGAAACATTATAAAAATTGCTTATTGTGCAAGGTCCCACTTTGGGGACATTAGAGTTCCAAAGTGAAGTTTGTGAGCTTAACATGAATCTAACAGATGAAGATAGTTCAACTAGTCTACAAGTCGGAATAAGAATTTCCTTCAGTTGTTCAGTAAGCATATTGTTTTCAGAAAACTTTTTGAAACAATCTTTAAATGTTGCTAATTTTCATGTAACTTGTTTAATCAATAGAAGAAACATTGTTGCATATAGAGCAAGATTGTGTTTCCCACACATTAGTCTGATCGAGAAAGGGCCCACTTAAGAGGATTAGTGGTCAGTTTTAAGTCTGTTTTCTGTGTGTGTGCGTTTGATTACTATTATTTCAGATTTAGCTTTATTTATTATCAGCAATGTGAATCTTAAAGTTAGCATTCTGATTTAGATTTCTATGTTACAATTCAGCATTTCAATTTGCATTTAACATAATTTATTTTCCAGTTTACAAGCAGGATCAACTATTTTTCTGATCTTGTTCATTTTCTTCAATTCTATCAAAATCTCAAATTGATTAGATCTGCATTTTCATATAGAAAACTCAGTTTTACGTAGAACTTGTGGTCTTGCATATATTTTGCTGACATCTGATCAAAAGTAATGTTCCTGGACTAAAACAACATTGAGTGTGCTCAGCACTGGTAATATTCTTACCACCTTTACATTAAACATTCCCAAACCTAGATGCTCTCCACTACTGACTTATGCAATTTTCCCCAATTTAGGCACCCTCCTTTTAAATTCTACTCTTAGCTCCAACAGTTAAATACTCCTAGATTTAATGCTCAAATGGATAGCATTGCTCCTTAGGTAGGACATAATGCATCATCTTTTCCACAAGAAGTAACTTGAATGTCCCCTCCTCTTTTGAGCTTCCTCCTCTTCTGATGGTGAGTTTCATTAACCATCGAAACAATTGCATTATCAAAAAGAATGTCTCTTGTACCCAAGTCACAACTTTAAGCATCTACCATGTCAAACTGAAGACAGTGAGCACCACCTCAACATGGAGAAAACTTGGAAAAGCTGGCTTAAGTTATGCAACAAAATGTCCAAGCTGCTAAAAGGCAAGATATTGAACCCAGGAGTTCCATGGGGAACTAGAACTCTTCCTTATATAAGTTAATACCTTACTTCTGCCTCATCTTGGATTCTTCGGGAGGAAATGTTTAGTGCAATAGAAGATCAGATGAAAAACCTAGAAATCAATACCAAAGACCAACAAGAGGGAACAAGAACTTAAATTTCTGTTTCCTTCATGAAGGAAAATGCCCAGCACAACAATGTCACAGGCAAGAGTTATAGTAATGTTAGCTTACCTTTCTTTATGACAATTTGTATGGTCACTCTTTAGACTTGCTGGCCCTTGACCAGCTGTTGCAACTATTGTCTTTGCTTTCCTAGGCATGTTCCGGTCAACATACTCCTTTAAGTTTTACATTGTAGCTGATATGTTGATTTTATCAAACTTTGTATCAGTGTTACCAAACTCGAACAGGGCACAGCTTCCACAGGCCAACTTTTGGCTCTATCTTTACAAAGAAAAACACTCAGAATAGACTTGGGAATTTTATAAATATATGATAAGGAAACAAATGTGTTTCTATGCACTCTACTCTAAAACAACTTTTAAGACATACAAAACTAATGAATTACATGCTACTCCCCCAGACTCAGCAAAACTCACCCAGTCTTGCCCAATCTGGCGAAACAAGCCAGCAGACCTCGTTTGAGCCTGCTTGGACTCAGACTCACCAAGTTCTATAACTGAGCTTTGTAGATTGTACACAGCTTTGCCTTCACCCTAAGTTCTCCCTGTCTTGGGCTTAGGAGTTAGGACGATGTAAATATTTCATTTACTAATATAATTTCCTTTTTATTAGAAAAAATATAAGCAAGGCTGTATTAGGCAAACAAAATGATCTTTAGATATCACCTTTTTTCAAGATATAAGTGTAGAACTTTTTGAAAGGTACCTCCACAATGACAGTCACAATATTTTCATTTGATTTGTATTGAGGTGTCACTTCAGGAAAAAGAAAAAATAGAAGTAATCAATGACTCTTGAGGATGCATCGGGCTCTAGAAAACTACTTCCATTTGATTCAACTAAGTTTCTAACTTTCTCTTCATGCTGTAAGTTGAAATGGGAAAATCAAAATGTAACATCCAGGATAAAGCTTATTTGCAAATTACCAGTAAAACTCTTCGATGACATTGTAGCGCAGATAGAGCATCAATAGTTTTGTTCCCAACACTGTAACCACAATTCATAGTGTTTAATATATATTACACATAAAGTATAACTACAGAGTGCTATTCAAGCAAAGAAAAAGAAATGAAGTACAGTACCAGTTTTTAAGTCTGTGTGCCTCATCACATACAAGAAGGCCAAGTTTTATAGATCCTATTATATCAAAATATTTCCGTAGTAGCTCATAAGATGTAATTAGGAGAGGATTCACATTGCCAGTTTTAAAGTCAATGAATTGCTGCTTTACCTGCAACATCAAATAAATACAAACATGAAAGTTTTTCAATCCCAATCTAAAACTTTGTTTTGATACTTGATCAAAATGCAAAACTATAGTTAAGAACTTTGTTTCAACTAAGGAAAAATCCCACATCAATTGATGATGATCCTCCATGTACCACCATTGCCTTAAACCTTTCTACTCCAAGCCACTTTCGAACCTGAGGAAAACCAAATTGACAGGTTTTTCTGTTATTAGTATAAACTATAAAGCAAACTAAAATGATAATTTAAGACAAAGTTGACTTGACGGAACATTCTGCTTTAACTATTCTTCAATATGATGTACCTCATTACCCCAGTTCTGCACCAAGGACAATGGGCATACAACTAAAGCACGCTTGAACTCAAGTTTAATCTTCGATACCTGACAAATAACCAATTTATCACAAGCAATGTAGACTGTGTGCTGTCATGTACAGATAGAAATCCAAACAAAAGAACGTGAATTTGCTGCCTCATTTTGTAACCTGTTGGAATAATGTCCAAATCAAAGTTATCACTTGTAGAGTTTTACCAAGCCCTGAAGAAAAAGATGGGATTCCCAGATTTGTTCAGTAGAAATATATGAAAATCAATGAAAACATTAGACAAACAAACACTTAACGGCATGTAACCATATATATCTATTCTAAAGTTGAGACTTACCCATCTCATCTGCCAAAAGGCAACCCTGAAAATCCTGAGACCTCAAACCCATCACACATTCAAAAAGAAACTTTACACCCTCCCGCTGATGTGGTCGAAGCTTAGTGTTAAGATACTGTAACCAAAAAGCAAAGTGACAAACAGAAAATTTTAATTTTTAAAAATATTTTTTTTGCCTATTTGGTTATCTTACAATTCATATGCCATAAAGATAAGTTCAGTATAATGTGTTACCATATTTTAATTTTGCAAGTCATGTAACCTAGCCGTTATGTAGTCATTGGAGTCCCAAGAAACAACTTAAGAAAAAAAGAGTTTTGAATACGGACATGATGATTAATAATATAATGAGCTCATGACCAAAAAAAACACTTAGAAAACAAGGGAAACCACTTACAGGGTCAATAACAATTGGTGCCCCTCCTTCCTCAACCTGTTTTGTGTTGAGAATAAATGCATCCTATGACAAAGGAAATATAAAATAAAATTTCAGGAAAAACATTTAAATAATTTACTACCTAACCATACTAGCATAAAATGATACCTAAAGTCTACCCAATTAAAATAAACATATTAGTGCGTGTTAGCATTTTAATTTGCACCTTTCAGTGCGACAGAAAACAGAACAAATGTGTAGTAGAACCACTCATCAAATTAGGAGGGGAAACTCCTTATAAAATAAAACTAACATATTATGGACAATATACTTGCTATTTACAATCTTTATAGTGGTTTTTAGGATGGTCTAAAGCTAAATAAAATTTAAAGTGTCTTTTTGGATTCACATAGGGCAACAGATTGAGATGCTTTTCAACTCAAGGCCAACGTCTGAATTGGTGGCTGTATGGCCGTATTTAGTGATTTTTGTTTTAAAATACAGTTAAAATTTTGGGAAGACTGCATCATATGAAAAGGAAAATTTTGAACAGACTACCAAAAAAATAAATATATATTTGATTTATAATATTCTCCTTTAAAATTAAATTTATTTTCACGTTTGAAAGGCAACTCTAAAGGGATAACCATCACAAAAAAATTTGCTTGATAGGCAAGGTTGACAGTCAAATTTAGGCCTTGCTTTGATTTTTATGCTTTTTGACTAAAATGTATTCTACAACTACATGCTTTCTCTACTTAGCTAAAAGAAAAGACTGAACAATACAAGTATAAATAAATATTGGATAGATTAAATACAAAGAAACAAATGGTTTGGAAAATTAAATTAAAGGATCATACAAAGCCTAAACAATACAATCTCTAACTTTAAGCAAACTTGCAATACAAGCTTGCAAACTCACTTAAAGCAATTTAATCTATCTTAGCACACATAAGAAACATTTTGATAGCAATTTATTAGCATGATAGGCATAACAAATTCTGTTGATGAAATATGAAATTTGGATTAAATTATTAACAATAATACCAAATAGCAATTTCAGGCTTCAGCAATATGCAAGCATGAGAATTATCATTAGAAATTTAAGTGCAAAATATCACTTATTTATAATATTTATAAAGTTATTGCATGAAAAGAAATAAAAGGCTAACTACTACTTCTACTCTAAGAATAAGTAATTGCATGAAATGCAATTTTATTACAAAATCTTATCCTCTAATACTAAACTAAAACCGTGCAACAACTAGTTAAGTTGACAATTGAATTTATTACAAATTATGACTTAATATTCACATCTCTCACATATAGATAAATGATCTAAAAGTAGCTAACTTGAAATATCCCTCCTTTTTTCCGGCAATTCCACTGAAATGATACCATTGTAATGTGCTGGGCTAAAATTTTGAAGATTTAATAATTTGTTTGATGAAATGTTAACACATATATGTATTTTGCAAGTGTTCGACAAAACATCAACTGATGTTACCTTCACAATATTATCTTAAGAATCACAACATCTATTCTATGATTTAAATCAGATATTTAATTCTTGAAAACATGATACAATTTCCACTTCAACAGCTAGCAACAATTAAACCTTTACATATATATAATGCATCAAAAACAATTTACTATTATTTTTTACTTCTAATTTACTTGGCAAGTTAACACATCATAATGAATCTCAAAACTCCATATATTCCTATCAATGGAAACTAAGCATCACATGTTGTCTAGGTGATACAGCTATGGCTATGACCAGGTAAAGTTTGGAGTCCTAAATTCCCTATGCATCCATCACTGCCTCTGGTTGCTTCCACTTTTCACTCCACAATATAGTTCGACCCCCTCTTCCTTCACTTAAACTAGTATCTAATCATCATTAATAGGGGCGTCCAGTCAACAAGGAACCAACATAGAAATCACAGCATTCTAATGGTAGGAATATTTCCCACGATCCTCTCAACAAGTCAAAGAAATAACAAATTTATTCAGTGCTTTTGCTGGATGGTGCAGCCAACCTAAGTGGGGATGACTTGGATTATAATCATCAGATTAACCTCATATAGTGGCGGCTGGTAAAGGTGTTCATGCTAGTCACCATAATAATTAATATGGCCCACAAAATATCCTAAACCACAAATAATGTATGGTTGGTGCTTGTTTGGAGGTATATGCAGTGATCTTGAATAATACTACACTGTGTTGATGTAACAACCCACCCTACTTTTTTTATTACAATATAAAATGCAACGCAATGTCTTCAACACTTTTTGATCACCCAAATCCTGGAATGGGTAAGGTGAGAGCATATGGCGCCTCCAACCACACGATTAATCTAGAGGAATACAATTACATATGAGATGGTGGCAAGCCAACTAGAATACACAGGCAGCGAAGCCAACCTTACCAACACCTTTTAAGCGGACCGTGTAATATGACATGCAAGCAGCAAAGCCAACCTATCAACACCTCTTCAGCAGACTACATGTATGCAGTGCAAAGCCGCTAGCAAAAATTCTAAGCTCAACTCAAACCAAAATGGTCAATAATGTCAACTCGTTCATGTCAAAATGGGCTAAATGTCAATTGCTATGATTGTTGGTGGTAAACCATCCAACTTACAAAATAAAATGCATTCAATGAAAGAATCCAGCAGTATTACTATCGGAGGTTTACAAGATTATATGAAATGCATTACCTAACAACATTTTGGGAAATAAACTGCTGATATAAGCTGATATCAAGTTCTGATTACAAACTGAGACTTCTGCAATAACCCAAAATAAGCCAAATAACATAGATAAATCAATTTAACCATGAACCAACTGCAGAGTACCTTGTAAGGATGAAATAAAATGCTGATACAGGTCTACTATCACTCTGCTCTGCTGATAACACTGCTCAAACAGCACTGAAACACACTATTAACACACTCAAACCACTGCCCGTAAACACACCACTACCACCAACTGTTAAACAACTAAAAACACACTCCAAAACTCCTTTACACACATCCAAACACAATGAAAGAAATAGTTTATCAAACTGTGTTGGCGTAACAACTAACACCTCTGGAGTAAGAGTTGCTACGAACAGCCTATGTACACTACGCAATGAATGCTCTTCGAATTAGGAGGGGAAGCTCCCTCATTGTGCTTTACAAAAATACCTGCAAAGGAAAATAAACTAAACTAATTCCTGTCTTTTTGTTTCAGCTGTAGAGGTACAAGGCTTTCTTGAAAACTAATACGTTGCAGCTGAGTTTTCTCTGGTTTCGCAGATTCACTAACTACAACTAAACTTAATAACTTAAATTCTATCCAGTTCCCTCAAGAAAACAGAGCATGAGAAAACGGAGCAAGGTTATGACTATCAGACGATAAACGCATTCAGATTCTCTACTTGAAGGCAAGGTGGCGCAACTATCATCTCAATCTGAACAAGTTTATAAGGCACAAAACAGATTTCAAGAATTTACCATAACAATCTTGTGAAACCCTATGTGGCATAACACTTAATCATAACAGCAAAGACTTGCAAAACAGATTTATCATCAAAATCTTATGAAACCCTGTGTGGCATAACACTTGATCGTAATGATAAAAGATTCACAAAACAGATTTATCTAAACTATGGGAAGATTTACCATGACAACTCTATGAAACCCTGTGTGGCATAACACTCGGCCAGCATAGTAAAGACTTCACAAAACGGTTTTATCATCACAATCTTACGAAACCCTATGTGGCATAACGTTTGATCATAACAATAAAAGATGCACAAGACAGATTTATCTAAACTATGGAAAGAATCCACTATCACAATTGCATGAAACCCTATGTGGCATAACATTCAACTGTAATAGCAAAGACGCATGAACAAATACCAAAAGAGCAATATTGAGGGCAAGGTAGGCGCAGCATATATTTCTCTCTCAAGCAAAAGTTAATTACAAATGAGCAAAAGCTCTTATTTATATACATCAAGGTGTAGGTAACCCTAAAATCACCTTGAGTTCACTACAGTTCTTGCAATGCATGCAAGTTATGCTTAAACCCTAATGAAGTAAACTATACAGTTAACTGGAAAGCTACCATCGTTAACCGGTACAAATAACCTAAATGGACCATGTGCAAGCATGCGTCCTTATTTAAAGCAAAGTTAATGGACACTACCTTCAGTTAACTGGAAACCCTAACCCTAACTCCTGTGTTGATAATTCCAAGGATGAGATAAGCATGTATTAAGTCAGCAAGTAAACTCAAGACTGAAAGTCGAGTTAACTGCTGCTCATGACTCAACCCTCGAAATTAACTGCAGGTTCCAACTGGTAGATCACTCCATGTCATCTCGGTCTAACACTTCGACCAAGAACTCATCGATCTCTTTGTCATCTGGCACTTTGACACTGCTAAAAATAACAGTCTGTTTCTTTAGTTCTCTGCCACTTTCTGAAATTATGTGCATGCCATCTTTACATTCTTCAGTCGCCTTTCTCAAACTGGCTGCAATCACTGAAACATTCTCTAACTTGGGCGCCATAGGTTCACCTTCTAGGCTGTCACAAATCAGCTTCTCGAACTCTGTTTGAACTTTATCCAACTCAACATACGTGCCATCTTCGAGAAGATAATGACACGGAATCTGAACAACGAAGCCACTGACCAATGCAAGTACTCCAATCACATCATCCTTGAGTGAAAACAATTTGGTAGAGATCTTCTCACATATTTCTGTTCTGAGAAGGTGCTGCTCTCTCCAAGTAAAAACTTTCTCTTGATCCTCGACCACCTCCAAAACATCATACGCAACTGATAACTGAGATACCAGAACCCGATCCTTTGCCAAATTCTCTGCAACTGCAATCTCCAACAACTGAATACCCTGACGGAGTTTATGCGCATCACTTCTCAACTGATATAGATCTGCAAGAAGAGTTTTACCAGCAGCAACTAAATTATCAATCCAGTTGTCTAAAAGTCTGCCATGACTAACCAACTGATCCAATTTTTGTTGTTCTGCAGGTGTACTCTGAGGAAGAACAGATGCTCTACTCGGATTCCCATGAACAAGATCAGAAATGTATTGACGAAGTTGACCAATTTCAGCTTTAAGTAATGCCTTATCTTCTCCATCTTTGGTGATACGCTCTTCAAGATTATTGGTAACAATCTTAAGAAGAGATACATCTGTCTCTCGTGTAGTCCTGCCAAGATTAGCCTTAGTAAATGTAAAATCACCAACCTCGACTTCATCTAAACTTTTACCCTCTGGAGGAACGGCAACTTCAATAACAATCTCGGACTCAGGAGTCTTTTCAATGTGCACCTGTTTCTTTATCTTCTTGTTTGACCTTCTCTGATAAGGTTCACCGAACTCAGATAAATCCAGGTTGTATGATGGTTCACGCCTCTGTCTCCCTAAAGACTTCTCGAGCCAACAAGACTGAACAATATTCTCAATTCGCGGAGAGACTGTCCCTGATGTATCAACCTGTGGTGGTTCAGGTGTCTCCGATCCAGCTTGAATTGGTGTCTCAGGCTCAGAATCTATGTCAATGGGCTGCACGTGAGGAGAACTAGGAGGTGAAACGTGAGGCTCAGCCTGAATGATTGTCTCTACTGGAACCTCAGGAACATTATCAATTTGTTTCTGCTTCCTCTTACCAGTAGCCCTTTTCCCCGTGTTTCCACTAAGTCTAACCCCTTCAGGAGGTATAATAATAGCCTTGACTCTTGGTCTTGCTCTAGAAGTAGAAGGCAACGAAGAGACATCCTTTGGCGGCTCTGCTACAGGAACTGACTTTCGTGTCCGTTTGCTCTCCAAGAATAACTTGCTAGTCTTGATAACTGATCTGGAAACCTCTTCAATAGTAGTATTCTCCTTGGCATACCAATCAGGTGAGCGAAGTGGCTGCCGAGCAACTTGATCCTTAACATAAGAATTGAGAAGAACTTCTCCATCATCATCGGATAGACCATCAACATCTTCTGATAGGTAATCAGAGAGCTGACCAATAGTGAGTCTACAGTAGTGACGACGACGGACCTCGAATTCATCTTCACAATTTGCCCAGAAATCTTCAAGTGCTGGCGCATGTGCAATCCCTCGCTCTAACCGATTTGCATAATGTCCAAGAGGATCATAGGAACGCCTCTCAGTATAAGGCTTGAGTTTGAACCTTTCAATCTCAGTAGACATATGCCTGGCATCTGTCGCAGCATCACATGTGAAAATTCCCAATGAGAATGGAAAATTTGCCGCAGCCTTATGACGACTACGAAGAAAGAAGTGAACATGCTGCATTTGCCTGAGGAATTCCATAAAGACAATCTTGTCTGACGGATATCTTGGCAACATCAGAGGCTCTCCAACATAACCATAAACTCGGATGTATGTAAAAGTAGGAAACTGTATGAACCAATCTGCCCAAGTCTCCATTGCTGATTTGGCCTCGGCTGAAATACGAATGTGCATCTCATCATCAAGATCTCTCACGGTTCTCATGGAAAAGTGATCATTTACTACCCGGAAGTCCTGCTCAGACTGAGAAAACTCTAGCTGTGGATAATACTCATGAATACGCTGAACACCGAGAGTACCATTGGTTTTAAGAAGTCTGTAGCTACCTTGAAATGCAACCAAGTAGACCAAATAGGATATCATATGAAACTCGTGATACTTGAGAAAGTTAGTAATTTGCTGATGTAAGCAATCACTAATCAACATAGCCCAATCAAAACGCTCTGTGCCATCAAGGATTCTGGTAATCAGGTAGAACATCCATGGACGGAAAGTATTAGCATCTGATTGACCGGTAACTCGATTGAGTAAGGTTATCAAAACAGCAACTTCCTCTTTGAATTCTCCACGACCAACCTTCTTAGGCAAATTAGTCTTCTGCACTGTTAACCATTTCTGAGCAACTTTTCTCTGTGAACGTTGTTGATCAGCATTCCATATCTTCTCACAAGCTTCAAGAACAACAGTGAAGTTATCTGAACGAGGAGAAATAGCAAAACATTTCTCTATGTCCTTCGGTTTAAGACTGCAGACAACCCTTCCATCTACTGATCTGATCTGTCGTGAAGACGAGTCATAATGCTTGATGCAAGCAAGTACAAACTCAAGATCGAAGATAGAAACAGGAATGGATGCTGCTGCTAGCAACCCAGAACGCTCAAGATTCTTCATCGAATTGCTGCTAACATTCTCCAAACTGCTCAGATTGACCACTGGATAAACATGATTCAGGTCTGTATCTGACGTTTTGATGAAATTATGTGTAAGGGCTGATTTCACCTTGTAATCAATAAGGTTGAACTGCATTTTGAAAATGATGACTTTTGACTGTAAAGTCGAATATACTTGGAGAACTTTCTGAAAACCTCTGGACAAAGCTAAAAATAGCCTCTGACGGAAGAAATTTTCGAAGTTTTTCTGGAACATGGGTTTTGTGCACAACTGAATTCTGAACAAACCCAGATAGCTAGATTCTTGAAAAAATGTAATTTAAGCCCACATGCAAAGAGATTCTCGGAAAAAGGCACAGAGCTTCAGAATGAAGGCAAGGGGCGATTTTCTCGAAAAAATCTAAGACGTGGGTCTTGCTGCAAACGCTGAAATATGAGAACCCAGATGATCAGATTCTGAATATGTGTTGAATTACTCTGGCATGCGAAGAAAGTACCTAAGGTGAGAAATAGAAGAAATAAGACAGAAGATAGAAAGTTTTGCTTGTCTGCTTCTGAAAAATCTGCAAATCTCTTCTTCGAATCTTTATAAAACCTGCATGCAAAGTGGAAATAAAGTCTAGAATCGACTTCCTCTGAACAATCTGAACTCGTAGCTTCGAAGAACGCTGAAAACGGACACCTGAATCACCTTAAGCTTGCTGGTCGCTCAAAAGAATACAAGCTTCAGAGCAAAAGATGATGTAATAATGGACGCCATTCTTGAAATATATAGAATTTCATCATAGAAAATTCGCACTAAATAAAGCATGCTTAAAAATGGCGCTTGGCTTCTCATTGGTCCTTATTATAGTTAACTGAAACTCGAACAAGCTCAATAAGTGGTTATGCATTAGGGTTTGCCTTTCAAGTCTTCAGTTCAACTCAACCATGCGACTTTAGCTTCAGTTAACCATCTTATCAAGTTCGCCATCTTCAACCTTGCTTTGGATTCATCAAATTTAACCTAAGGCGTGCCCTTTTGAAAACTTTAGTTAACAATGTTGATTGCAAAGAGAAATTCGCCATCTTCATGCAATAAATATGCTAAAAATAGCTAGCCTTTTGGAACTTCAGTTAGCCTTCAAGAATGCGCCAACTTCATGTGCTTTAATCAAATATAATTTAAATATAGCAACCCTTTTAGAACTAAAGTTGCCATTCCCTTGAAAAGTGCGCCATCTTCACCAATTCATGCTTCACTTTTCAAACACTAAATATAGCGACCCTTTTGATGAGTGAAGTTAACAACTTCAAATTCGCCATACTTCACTAAAAATGCTTCATGCTTCACAAAATAATGCTTCATGCTTCAATTCGTCCCTTTTGAACTTCAGTTGACATTTGATGAAGCGCCATCTTCACTAAAATCTTCACAATTGCAACCAAAATCGCCATGCATGTTCAGTTGACATTCAGTAATAATCTTCAGTTAAGTGGACATGCAATCAAGTTAACTCAACATGCAAGGTAGTTAACTGAACATGCAAACTAGTTAACTCGACATGCAAACTGAAAGATCACTCCACATGCCAATATATGAACTGAAGATGACAACCAAAATCATTCATCTAAACAGTCAGAAACAGTTAAGGCGTCCATTCAACTCACTTTCGAAAATTCAACTTTGAACTCTCAAGCGAATTCCAGACTTAGCCAAATTTCATGAAAATTTAAGCTAAAACCTCTGCCGGGACCTCTGTTCATCCTCTGACACTGACTGACTTCTCCGATTGGCTGGCTGACAGGTGCATTGCAAAGCTTGGTAAAAACTGATCAAAAGATATCTTGAGACTATACGTCATAAAACTGACATCTGAAGGCTCAAAAATCCAAGCACCTTTTCCAAAAGCGCTTTTACCGACTTAGTCAAATTTTGACTGCATTTCGGAAGGGAAAAATAAATCCTTCATAACTTTTCATTTTCTTAATTTTCGACTGGAACTCAGGTTCACGTAGCGTGACATCATTCGCACCAGTTGCAAAGGCACATTTCCAAGAAAACAACATCGAGGGGTGAAAAACTAGAAAAGCTGCTCTTTTCATTCCGGACTTAGCCATTTCGGAAACGACAAAAATAATATAAAAACCTCGACTGCAGGTGATAAGACATCTTCGATCGGACGAAGACAGGAAAGGAAAGCGAACGTAACACGGACACATTAGGCATCTGAAATTATCAGAAAGAAGGCATTAAAGGCCTGAAAAGCTTGGGCGCCTTTCTCAAAATGTGCTCTTTTGCTTTTTCTTCTGATATTTTGACTAAGATTTGACCCTATGTTTGACCTCCAGTTCAGACGCTTCAGCAACTCAGATTCACCCACTGACGGATGCGTCGCAAAGCTCGAACAAAAATGAGATAAACATCTTGGGTGGCATTTAGCCAAAAACCTTCATTTGACACCTCAAAAAGATGGGCGCCATTCCCAAAAGCTGCGCTTTTTACCAGTGTTAGCCAATTCTCGCCTTCGCCTTGTTTTGCGCTGTATCCACCACAACTTGCTCGAAACAGGTTCGTTTGACAGACTTGATAGCTCACTGCAAAACTGACGTGATGCTGGACGAATGTCTGCTGGAGGTGACAAACCCTAAAAACAGGATCTGGGCCCCTAAAAGATAGGGCGCCTATTTCAGAATGTGCTCCCTTCTCCAGAGATAGAAAATTTTGATGATTCCCGTTCAGATTTTCACTTTTCTTAAATCTTTTCAGCAACAGACTGACATGACACTGACACCAACTCCATATCTGAAAACCCCAAAAACGACCATTTGACAACACTTTAACGAGATTAAGACTCAATTAAGCAAAATGCCTTAGTGAAGCAAAAAATTTGGTTTTGGGTACAACAAACTGAAAATGAAAATCAGACATTAACAGGTCTGTAACAGCTTACTGCATTGCTGGTACAACAGGTACAGCATTTTTACCAAATCTCACCAAACATTCATTTGTCCACCCAACAATGACTTGGAATCATCAAATACATGCAAGGCACCTCCACTCAAGGAAGAATGAGCTCCAAAAGGGAGGTGTTTCACCCTCTTGCTTCCCATGCCTCACCCACACTTGTATGGCCTGCAAGTACTTGGTACAACCTCTATAATTTGTCCTTCACACACTTCAAAATTGTACGACCTACAAGGTGATGTAAAGGGAAAGCCAAAATGCATAAACACATCATCAAGTAATTTCAAATATTATACCAACAACCAAAGCGGCCAGCAAATGGTACAACCTGCAAGAGGTACGAACATGCTAGAGTGGTACAACCAACTTGCCTCGGCAACTCACTTCAAACTCCTTTCGAAATTCATCACAAAATTGAGCAAACACAATATCAAAACACATCAAAAATGTCCATTCTTGCAACTACTAGAAAATCTTCAATGGCAGGCACAGCTGAGACATCAAGATGAAATCACCAAGTCCAGCTAGGAGGGTTTTTGTCCTCGAAACTAGTATTTCTTTGAGGATTTTTATCTGCAAGAAATACCCTCAAAGAAATAAGAAACTCTCAAATGTTGATGTTATAGCGGCGGGTGTCATCCTTCACCCAATTTAAATAATAATCAAATAAATAAAGTCGTGGCTACTTATTTATTTGAGGCCGACATTGATGAAGGGGCGCCTCTCTTCAAACAATGATTTATATTTTATTTATTCATGAAGGCCGACTTTAATTAAAAGTTCGCCACCCTTATTTAAAGTCGTCTCTCTTTGTAAGAGGCCAATGTAATGTCCCCAATTTTGCGAGCATCAGAGTTCGGTGGATTTAGCCTATTCCTGGCCCTCGTAGGCTAATATGTTTGGTTAGAGGGTCTCTTTTGGCGGTGATCAAAGGAATTTCTCCTTCAGCGTCTTGTGTGGGTTCAAGCTTAGCCTTCAATTGACTCAGTTTCACATACTTACTATTTATAGTAAGTCAGTCGGCCAGCATTTCTATTTATAGCAGGGCACCTGAAGTTCATATGTTGGCTGTGTCGATACCTGGATCCAGTTGAATTGGTGAGATAAGGAGTTTTGCTTAAGTTATAACGTTTAATTATTATTAAAGATAACTTTAATAATAATTAATATTTTGATATTATATTATAACGTTATATTTGCACTTTATGACTTGAGGGTCCATTCATCATTAAAAGGGGGCCATTTTAATTGATTCTTGGGCGCCAATTTCAAGGACATATTTTAATATTCCAAAGTGCAAACATTATATTATTTTAAAATGATTTAAAAGGCAAAATGGAGGGAATCGGCCTATTATCTTTTATCCCACATTGGTGAGAAAGGTGGGTGAGCTCCTCCAGGAAAAGTATAAAAGAATCTTTAGGGGCTCATTCGGGATATGGAAGATTTGATATTGATATTTGATAATTTCTCATTGGCGTTTGGAGAAGGGAGCTCGAGGGTTTCTGCCAGCGTATCGGCTTTGGAGAACGAAAACTCTCCATTGTATCAGCATTTTGAGGTTGTGAGATATCAGCTGAAGGTGCTTAATTGATTGGCTTCATCCAGGAGTCAACATTGTGCTTCATCAAATCTACAGGACAGATTGTTTCCGGGTATGCACATATTTGTAAAAGCTTTGAAAGGGAATCAATAAATTAATTTCATTGCTGCAGTAGGGTTTATGTTTACATTTCTTGTATTTGATTTCTTGCCTGGCAATCTGTGAGAAAATACGAAAAATTACAAACCCTCATCATTCAGCTTAAGAATCAAAAGTAGAGACAGGCAAGTCTCTTACAGTGGTATCAAAGTGGTTTCCTGCCATCTTGTGTGGGAAATTTATTTTATGAGCAAAAGAAAAATTCTCAGAATTTAGGGTTCAGGAAATTGTTGAAAATTCTGGAGTTTGATCAGTGTTTATACTAAAGATTTCAAGGTTATCTGAGGTTATGAAATTATTATATTTTTATGTTATGAGCCGTCCTTAGGGAAAACTACAGAATTTAAATATTGTATATCCCTCCGGTTTAAAGGCAAAATCCTGAGAGGCTGCTTTCAGCGCAGCTAATATTTCAGTTGGAGCCGCTAACCTTAGTGAAGGATGTGGACAAGACACAGGTAAAGAGTTGCAATTTCTTGATGAAGCTAGCGGACAACTCATGTCCGCATAAGACAAAGATTTGGAAATATATCGGGAGTCAAAGAGAGGCAATTTAATTCAAGGAAAAAATTCACGATTCAGATGAAGACAAAATTCCAAGCGTTTGTTTTTTGCATCGGGTTTTTGTGTTTTGATTGGTGATTATCGGGTCTTGCTTGGGCGACTGGTTCATATTAGATGGTGTTTGAATAAGGAATTGTGGGTTAATATAAGAACCGTCAGAAAAAATTTAAGGAGCCACAATTTTATTAAAACATCGGGACCTACCTGAGTGTGTCCTCTCTTTAATTTGCATCATCCGCCAACATAAAAGATAATTTCTGAAGAACATATCAGGTTTACTTTAACCGCCAGTGGGAGTAAATTAGTCTCTATTTAATTCCAAGAGAGTCGTATCTTATTGAAGAACGATATCACATCAGACAAATGGGAGGAATCTGATCTGGCAAAGTTTAAAGATGATTTCGTGGCATAGTGATTTTAAAAATAGACATCCGTGGAAAGAGACAGAGAACTTGGAGCTGACCGGTCAAAAAAATTATTATCGGGAGCTATTTATATTCTAGGCACGAATTTACTGAAGGATAAATCAATCCAAATATTTGAATAGAGATTGAGACAGGGAGGAGTATCTCAGTGAATAAGACAGAAAACAATCATTTATCTTGGCATCAAAACTACTGAAAGGACGATTTACATCACTGGAGACACGTCACATGTGGATGCCGTTCTTTCTGAATGAATCGAACTAAAGACAAACATCAGACACAAGCCGCATAAGTATTGAAGATTGGGAAATCGTGGAAATTATAAGTGAAGAAAATCGCGATTTTCATTTAAACAAAGGTCTGCAGATAAAGACAAACTTTGAATGAGACAAAAAACTTCTCTCAATCGCAACACATAGTAGCCACGTGAGTGGAGTCAGATGGGGACAAAATTTAAAAGGGGTGCTGGGACATTCAGAAAAAAACAAATCTGAGTGAGCAGCTGTATACAAACAAGACAAGTCAAATAAGGACAAAGAAGTCACTAAAGACAAAAACCTTAGGAAAAGTTGATAAGCTTACTCAGCCACTTAAGAAAAGACAAGAACAGAGCCCTACGTGGTGAATGGGTCAAAGTAAACAAAATCTGAAGATATATTTTAATAGATTCAGATGAGACAAAGAAAAAGAAAAAAGACATTTCTGAGAAAGGGCAATTTTCATAAGATGAAGATAAAACAGAATGTGTATATCTGAATATATATAAGTATCGAACCTGCTGTGTTTAACCTACCCTCTGAAAAGTATTTCTGGGCACTCCACATTGTGAAATTAGTCTATTACTATACTCAGAGATTATTGTAACTGTTGGTCATGTTTTACTGAGTATGATTTCAATACAAGTATGATTGCTATAGCAGCCTCTGTTCATGTAATTGCATTTACTCTGTCTCTGTTATTCATATCTGAGCATAAAAACTTCATATATGCTCTATATATTGGCTCAGTTCTTTACTGAGTTTCTAGAAGTCATAATCTGCAGTTAACTATTCATTCAAGATAGTGAAAATCTGAGCAGCCACAGATGTTGCAAATCAGTTCAATACTGTACAAACTGTTTGACAAAATGCAATCTGTCAACTGAGATAAACGCTGAAGATAACATCCGATCCCTGAGAGATAGTTCGGTGTTCAGTGAATAAACATCTTGCATTTGAGTGACCAACACTCGTTAGTTTCCAGCCAGTTTCAGTATGGGTTGGTATAGTATTGTAGGGAAGTCCAGGGAAGAAATTGAACGGGATGCCATCAAGCTCAGGGAAAGTTATAAACATGAAGCCCCTCAGCTCCTTGAGGGATATCAGAGTATGCCTTATGATTTCAAAGCCCAATACTCACTTAATGATTATCTGACCTTTGTTGTCACTTTGCATCTTGAAAATATTGGATTGGTAGAGTATTTCAAGAGGATGTGGGAAAAATTAATGAAGTTTTGGTTGAGTTCAATGATGATGCTGCAGATAGAAATGACAACAATACTGATTTTTGTAACAACAGCCATACTACTAAGCATGACCATGTAAATGATGTTGTGGCACATGAGGAAATTGATGTGAAAAATTCTCCCAATGTTGACACGCAAGTTAGGAGTGTCAAACACGAGGAATTCAAGGAGAATACAAGCCATAGCAGTTCTGATTTTTATAACAACAGTGATGAAATTTTGCATCAGCATGAGACAGCAGTGACTACACATGTGCAAAATGCTTCTATTGAGTTGTCACATGAAAGTACTCAAGATTTGGGTACTGATGGTGCAATGTGTGATGTGGATTCATGTCATGGTGAGTCTGATTTTCCAAATCAGACCTTAGGAAACAAGCTAGAAGGTTCATATGTTGACATGGAATCCCAGGATCGTGAGTTGGATGGACATGCAGTTACATTTGAAGTGAAAGTGTGCGAAGAGAATGTTAAAACAACAGCTTCTACCCTTCCAATGGAGCCATCCTCTAAGGTACATAGCAGCGGTACCTTAGTTATTGATGTGTGCACAGTTGATTGCACACACGATGCTGCTTATCACGAGGTGAGTGATGTTATTACAGCCTCATATCACAGTGTAGACTTTGATTCAGAGAGCTTGCATAGGAGTCATGAGTTTTAGAGACCTCATCATTTGGTTGGGAAACTTAAGGTCAATGATAGCTTGATTGCCACAGCCATAGAGCACTTTGATGTTGCTCGTCAGATTTTGGCTACGTTTGGTTGGGGTACTCCTATGTCAAATGAGCACGGTGATAGTGGCCTTTCCCTTGCAAAGTTCCATGCACTACGAGAAGCCATTGGGATAATGAAACAGAATTACTTGCAGTTACTAGCTGATAGGGATTATCTTCTCGAGTGGGATTGCACTTGCTACAATGCACTGAAGGGGAAAGAAGAGGAGGTTGACAAGCTCACTCATGAGCTTGAGGTGACTATGGACTCGTTGCAGAGCGCCCAGTTGGCCCTTCAGGAGTCACAGTCACGGTTGGAGGAGATTACCGTGGAGTTGAGTTTGGCACAGTTTCCACTAGCTGCAGATACAGTACAGTTACATACAGTGGCAGTTGGTGAGGATCTTATATCCATAGGTGGCAGTGATGGATGTGTTGAGGATGTGGCTACATCCATCACAGATATAGGTGCAATAGTCTCAGTTGGGATGAGTACTTGGGTTAAGAGCAATAGAGAACCACTTGTTGCATCAGGTTCACCCAAGGTCAATACTATGATAGATGATGTAGGTCAGATTGTTCATAGCTCTTGTGTGGCAGTGGTGGATTCTACCAAGAGTTGTGTGACAGATCACATCGCTACTCCATCGTCATCACAGGAGATATGTTGGGGATCATCCAGTATGGAGATTGGTACTCATGTTGAATTGTTTCCCTCACCTGGAAGCAATTCGGTCACCTCATCCCATGCAACTGATTTGTTCCCCCAGGACTACGATAGTCGGCCATTGACAGAGGTGGGAGCATTTTATCTTGATTGCATAGTGAGGAGTGCTCATCACTTCTCCTTTAGTCCTCACACGGAGGAATTGATGATGCGTCGGTGTGGAGTGGCTCAAGGTTTATACCATCCGTTGTGGGATGGGAGTTTGCCATCTTCAAAAGATGGAATTAGCGGCTGCAAGTGCCCGACTCAGTTGTTTGTGGGGGATTACTTGCAGGGACAACAGTCAGTTATCCATCATGTTGATATGTATCCAACAAGGCTTGCCACTTCTATGTCACAGAGTTTTCATATGGGTACATGGTTACAGCATGACTATGGTGTCAGTAGGCATGATTGCTCGATTAGTTATCACATCCATGAGGGTTTAGCGGAGGACAGAGAGAGATTTGGCATAACGGATGCTTCCAGATATTCTTGTCTCTTCTTGACAGATGGATGTGAGTACAGGTTGTACTGGGATCCAGGTGGTGACAGGTTTGGCACTGAGTATTGGATGGGTCCCATTGGGCTACTTCACCACCCTCAGCATGGTGAAGTTGGAAGCAAGGGAGCGCAACGAAAGTCGGAGGATGTTAGACACAGCAAACCTTCATTCTGGGTTTGGGATCCAGGAATAGCTTGCACAGTTGTCTTTTTGCTGATGCTACCAGAGACAGTTAGAGATGTGTGGGACACTTCATAGTTCTTCTTTTGGGCCTTCCGAGGAGTTGGGTTTCTTTGCAGTAGAGATTGCTTGAGGACAAGCAATTTCAGAGAGGGTGGACTGTAATGTCCCCAATTTTGCGAGCATCAGAGTTCGGTGGATTTAGCCTATTCCTGGCCCTCGTAGGCTAATATGTTTGGTTAGAGGGTCTCTTTTGGCGGTGATCAGAGGAATTTCTCCTTCAGCATCTCATGTAGGTTCAAGCTTAGCCTTCAATTGACTCAGTTTCACATACTTACTATTTATAGTAAGTCAACTGGCCAGTATTTCTATTTATAGCAGGGCACCTGAAGTTCATATGTTGGTTGTGTCGATTCCTGGATCCAGTTGAATTGGTGAGATAAGGAGTTTTGCTTAAGTTATAATTATTATTAAAGGTAACTTTAATAATAATTAATATTTTAATATTATATTATAACGTTATATTTGCACTTTATGACTTGAGGGTCCATTCATCATTAAAAGGGGGCCATTTTAATTGATTACTTGGGCGCCAATTTCACGGACATATTTTAATATTCCAAAGTGCAAACATTATATTATTTTAAAATGATTTAAAAGGCAAAATGGAGGGAATCGGCCTATTATCTTTTATCCCACATTGGTGAGAAAGGTGGGTGAGCTCCTCCAGGAAAAGTATAAAAGAATCTTTAGGGGCTCATTCGGGATATGGAAGATTTGATATTGATATTTGATAATTTCTCATTAGCGTTTGGAGAAGGGAGCTTGAGGGTTTCTCCCAGTGTATCAGCTTTGGAGAACGAAAACTCTCCATTGTATCAGCATTCTGAGGTTGTGAGATATCAGCTGAAGGTGCTTAATTGATTGACTTCATCCAGGAGTCAACATTGTGCTTCATCAGATCTACAGGACAGATTGTTTCCGGGTATGCACATATTTGTAAAAGCTTTGAAAGGGAATCAATAAATTAATTTCATTGCTGTAGTAGGGTTTATGTTTACATTTCTTGTATTTGATTTCTTGCCTAGCAATCTGTGAGAAAATATGAAAAATTACAAACCCTCATCATTCAGCTTAAGAATCAGAAGTAGAGACAGGCAGGTCTCTTACAGCCAACTATTCATGAAAAGTCACCTCCGTGTGTATATAAGCAAGGCGTCTTCTTCTCCATTTATCATTCAATTAATTTCAAGTCAGAGTTCGCATATTTTCTGGAGGAGTTCGCTATTATCAGCAGATCGATTTATTGCATCAAGGAGATCAACTAGTGTAGAAGTCATCATTGCTTGGAAAATATGCATCTAGAGAGGTGCTGTTTCAATTACATCAGTTTGGCCTAGAGATTGGCTATATTGTAAAGCAAATTGTTGCTCATTTATTCAATATATAAGTGATATATTATTGTTGGGTTTTTCTCCCTCAAGAAGGAGGGTTTTCCGAAGGTATATGTTGTGTTCTATTGTTTATATTTGTCTTATTTCTGCATAATTTAAATCTGGTCATAAAAACTAACATGGTATCAGAGCGGGTTTAAGCAAGATCGAGATCAGATTTGTTTAAGCAGCGAAATCTTCTTCTCTTCTTCTCATCTAAGGGAGTCTATCTTAGCTTCGAAAATGGTGAATGGACTCAAGGTTGAAGATAGGCTTGATGGTGCATCTAACTTCACCTCTTGGAAGTTCAGAGTTCTTATTGCATTGGAAGAAAATGATATTCTTGATTTCGTGGAGAGTAAGGTGCTTGAGCCTTCCGATGAGGCTAAGAAAACTCAATGGAGGAAGAATGGCAAAGAGGCTAAGAAGATCTTGATTGATTCCGTGAAGGATCACCTTGTGCCAATTATCTCCAAGTTGAAAACGGCCAGAGATATGTTCAAGACTTTGGAAGGATTGTATGAGATCAATAACAATAGCAGAGCTCTTGCCCTAAGGCAACAGCTACGTCACATCAAGATGGCTAAAGGAGATTTAGTCATCTCCTTCTTCATGAAGATCACTAAGTTGAAGGATGAACTATATGCCATTGGAGATATAGTTGAAGATAGAGATTTAGTCATGTTGGCACTAAATGGTCTTCCTCAATCTTGGGAGCCCTTTATCCAAGGTATCAGTGGAAGATCCAAATTACCCAAGTTTGATCGTCTTAGACCTGATTGCATTCAAGAGGAATCCAGGTTGGCAGCAAGAGGTAATGGACAAAGTTCTCACAATGAACACAATCATGTTCTTGCTGCTCAAACTTCAAGGAGGAAAGGAAGAGAAGGGAGAAAAGGAAATTTCAAGAGGAATAGAGACAAGAAATCAGATTCTACTCCTAAACCAAAGAAGAAGGATCTCTCCCATATTCAATGCTTCGGATGTGACAACTATAGTCACTATGCTAGAGATTATGTAACAAGACCAAAGCAACATGCTTCTACTGCAGATGTTGATGATGTCTCACCTCAAAAGGAATCAAGAGACAACTCGGGAGGATTTCTATTCATCTCTGCTCTATCAAGCAATGTTCCAACCGACAATAGCACATGGTTGATTGATAGTGGTGCTTCTCGACACATTACAGGATACCGAGAGCATCTTTCAGACTTGGTAGAAAAAGAAACCAACCTACAAGTGATAATCGGAGATGATGCTTGCTATTCAGTGAAAGGTGCTAGAGCCACCTCTCTTCATCGAGATGCTGGCATCCCTCTTCACTTGAGTGAAGTCTTGTTTGTACCAGGAATCAAGAGAAATCTTATATCAATTTCAGCTTTGGAGGAAAAAGGGTATCAAGTTGCATTCTCTTAAGGAAAAGTTCTTGCTTGGCCAAAGAACTCTAGCATCAAAACAGCTCGTGTGATTAGTGTTCGTCAAGAGAGTCTATATAGACTTTCTATTCGTCCAGTTCAAGCATTGTTGCATGATTCTTCTAGTTTGAGTGAGCTATGGCATAGGAGACTTGCTCACCTACATTTCAAAGCTCTTCCAATGGAGAAGATGGTTACAGGTCTACCGAAGCTCAGTCAGGAGCATGATGACGTTTGCAGAGGTTGTGCAATGGGTAAGAATTCTAAGGGTCCCTTTCATAGTAGTGAAAGTAGATCAAAAGGAATTCTAGATCTTGTTCATTCTGATTTGTGTGGTCCAATGTCTGTGGCATCCTTGAGTGGTTTTTGGTATTTTGTGATTTTCATTGATGACTATTCTAGAAAGACTTGGATTTACTTTTTGAAGTCTAAAGAGTCTGAAGAAGTACTTGATAGATTCAAAGAATTTAAGGCTCAAGTTGAAAATTTGTCCAGAAAGAGGATCAAGGTTCTGAGATCTGATAATGGAGGAGAATACACTTCTGGAGGTTTCCGTAATTTCTGCATTGAAGCAAGGATTAAGAGGGAGTTTTGTGTTGTGTACAATCCTCAACAAAACGGAGTTGCAGAAAGGAAGAATAGATCCATAGTTGAGGCAGCTAAAGCTATGATTCATGATCAAGACTTACAAACCTTCCTTTGGGTAGAAGCTTCCAGAACTGCAATATATGTTTAGAATCGGAGCCCTCATCGAATATCGGAAAATATGACTCCTGAAGAAGCCTTCACAAGTGTGAAACCTGAGGTTAGTCATTTAAGAATCTTTGGTTGTCCTGTTTATATTCATGCCTAAAGATAAAAGATCTAAGTTAGAACCTGCTAGCAAGAAAGGAATATTTGTGGGTTACAGTGAATCTTCAAAGGCCTATAGGATTTACATTCCAGGACAAAAACAAATTGAGATCAGCAGGGATGTCTCTTTTGAAGATGTTGCATTCAAAAGATCTAAAGGGTCACACATGGAGATAGATAATGAAGAACAGGAGACTCCTCAAGATATGGACATTTCTCTTGATCACACTCCTGAGATTCAGAGGGAGTCTACTGAACCAGAAGAGGCTAGTGATCCATTTGATCCCATAGAACCTAATGATGGTCTGAGAGACATTGCTATAGGACGAAAGAGACCTCTATGAGCTAGACAGACTATGCAAGAGGTAGAGAAGTATGCAACTCCTAGAGGCACATTCAAAGAAAACAAAAGACCACAGAAGTTTCTAGGCTATGTAGCATTGATGATTTACATCATTGAGTCTTAGCTTTCCAACATTGAGGAAGCATCAAATCAGCAAGTATGGAGAGATGCTATGACAGAAAAATATCAATCTATTATCAAGAATGATGTTTGGGATGTTGTACCTAGACCTGAAGGGAAATCAGTTGTATCTTCCAAGTGGCTTTTCAAGATCAAGCATGCAACTAATGGAAGCATTGAGAAGTACAAAGCAAGATTTGTGGCTAGAGGATCCTCTCAGAAAGAGGGAATAGATTATGAGGAGACATTTGCTCCTGTTGCTCGATATACATCTATCAGGACTATCATTGCTATTGCATCAGCTACAGGATGGAAGCTACATCAAATGGACGTAAAGACAGCATTCCTTAATGGTGTAATTGAAGAAGAAGTATACATCGAGCAACCAGATGGCTTTGTGATTCATGGGAAGGAGTCTCATGTTTGCAGATTGAAGAAGGCTTTGTACGGCCTTAAGCAGGCTCCTCGTGCTTGGTATGAGAGGATTGATCGATACTTGATGAGTTTGGGATTCTCCAAGAATGATGCAGATTCAAATCTTTACTTCAAGGTAGTTGATGGTGAGGCTTTAATCTTGGTTCTTTATGTTGATGATTTATTTCTTACTGGAGCAGAATATCTCATAATCAAATGCAAGGAGTTAGCTTCTGAGTTTGAGATGAAGGATCTAGGCCTTATGCATTACTTTCTAGGATTGGAAGTGTGGCAGAGACCTAATGAGATTATTCTAAGTCAAGGGAAATATACCATAGACATCTTGAAGAGATTTGGGATGATGGATTGCAAATCTATGTCTACACCGATGGAAACAAATTTGAAGAAATTGAGTGACTCTGCAGCTAGTTCAGATCTGGTAGATCCCACTATGTATAGGCAAATGATTGGATCGTTGATGTATCTAGTCAATACTAGACTAGACATTTGCTATGCGGTGAGTGCCCTCAGTTAGTTCATGTGTGAACCAAGGCAAATTCATCTAGTTGCAGCAAAGCATATCTTGAGATACTTGCATGGCATAGTAGGATATGGCTTGAGATATACTTCCAGTGAAGATCTAAAGTTACAAGGCTATTCTGATTCTGATTGGGTCAGGAGTGTAGCTAACAGGAAGAGCACCTCTGGATGTTGCTTTAGCTTGGGGTCTGCCATGATTTCTTGGTGTAGCAGGAAGCAGTCTTCAGTGGCTCTAAGCACTGCAAAGGCCGAATATATTGCAGCATGTGTAGCAGCTCGAGAAGTAGTGTGGCTTCAGAAGCTCCTTGCAAGATTGTTTGGACAATCATTGGAGCCGACTATTATTCATTGTGACAATCAAAGTTGTGTGAAACTATCTGTCAATCCAGTGTTTCATGACAGAACAAAACATGTGGAGATCAAATACCATTACATCAGAGATATGGTACTAAGAAAAGCTATTCAACTGAAGTATATTTGCACTGATGATCAGACGGCTGACATTCTCACCAAGCCTCTCTCCAGAGTGAAGTTTGTGCATTTTCAACACAAGCTTGGAGTTGTGGAGAATGAAGCCCTTGCCGAGAGGGAGACTCAGCATCAGTGATCTTTGTTATTTGCTATAATGCATATTTCTCTAAGACGGAGAAATATGAGGTGAAAGCCCTTGACCATCTCTAAGACGAAGATGTGGTTCTTTCCACCCAGTGGGAGTAGCCACGGTGGATGTCATGTTGAGAGACTCCATGACAACATCACATTGAGAGACTCTGTGATGAATCCTTTGTACTTGTGTTTATCCACACATGGGAGTAGCCATGGTGGACATCATGTTGAGAGACTCCATGATGACATCACGTTGAGTGACTCCGTGATGGGCACTTGTACACATGTTTCTTTCCATACATGGGTGTAGCCATGGTGGACGTCATGTTGAGTGACTCCATGACGATATCACGTTGAGTGACTCCATGATGAACTCTTTTCCACAAATGGGTGTAGCCATTGTGGGTGTCATGTTGAGAGACTCCATGACATGGATATCTGGAAGGATTCCTCCCTAGCTGTGAGGGAATGTTGATGTTATAGTGGCGGGTGTCATCCTTCACCCGATTTAAATAATAATCAAATAAATAAAGTCGTGGCTACTTATTTATTTGAGGCCGACATTGATGAAGGGGCGCCTCTCTTCAAACAATGATTTATATTTTATTTATTCATGAAGGCCGACTTTAATTAAAAGTTCGCCACCCTTATGTAAAGTCGCCTCTCTTTGTAAGAGGCCGACTATTCATGAAAAGTCACCTCCATGTGTATATAAGCAAGGCGTCTTCTTCTCCATTGATCATTCAATTAATTTCAAGTCAGAGTTCGCATATTTTCTGGAGGAGTTCGCTATTATTATCAGATCGATTTATTGCATCAAGGAGATCAACTAGTGTAGAAGTCATCATTGCTTGGTAAATTTGCATCTAGAGAGGTGTTGTTTCAATTACATCAGTTTGGCCTAGAGACTGGCTATATTGTAAAGCAAATTGTTGCTCATTTATTTAATATATAAGTGATGTATTGTTGTTGGGTTTTTCTCCCTCAAGAAGGAGGGTTTTCCCAAGGTATATGTTGTGTTCTATTGTTTATATTTGTCTTATTTCTGCTTAATTTAAATCTGGTCATAAAAACTAACTTCAAACTCCTCAAAGCAAAAGTAAATATGAAAATTGGTAACCCTTTTCTATTAACACCTCCTTTTATAACTTTTTTGGTGAATAAAATAATAATTTCTCTTTTTGGCTCCATATTCACTTCAATATTTTAAAATCAATTTTAAGTGTGCAAAATGACCATCTTTTTCCCCCCTTGAGCCTAATGCCACCTTTTTGCACAACTTAAAGTCACTTTTAACTTTTTAAATAATTAAATAAGCTGTCAATTTAAAAATATAACAAATATTACTTTTAACAACTTCATTATTTAATTTACTTTTTTCCCTTTTTTCACACCAATTAGCTTATGGAAAACATAGTAAATAAGCTAATGGCCACAAATTCACTTATGTGCGAGAAGGGGACATTACAGTTGAAATGTTGTGGGCCCCTCAATAATCATCAGCAATTCCCTAACACGATCATTCATAATTTGCAAAGTCCATATGGCTCACAAAAGACAAAAACTATAAATGTCAAAGATTGTCTCCTTTAAAGGAAGCAAAAAATATATAATATGGACCGCACCAAACAACTTCAAACTTTATCTTCTTTTCCTTTTATTCTCAACAACTTATTAACAAAGATGCAAGCAGGCCACCTATGCTACGATAGGATAATGGTACAACTATTACTTGTAGCCAATAATAACAACACTTGGGCTATGATTTACATCAAGCAACCCTTGATTAAAAGTATAATAAAATATGGGCAATACAAATCTGATAACAAATCTCCACACACACACACTGAAAACTAGAATATGGGAATTCTTCACACAAACCTCTTACATTCAACACAATGGTGATTTTTGGGTGAAATCACTCAATTAGCCAAGTGGGATTTCGTCCATAAGACTATCCACCAATAGGGATTTCATCCTATGTTGAAATTGAACAATCTGTCCAAGCTCTGCGAATAAAGCTTCCGAAAATGATAATCAATAGAATGTTCTCCCTTTTCGCAATAATTCTCTTTTATCACTTTCCATCCAAACCTAAGGTAATTAACATTTCTTTTAATTAAATACCCACCTTTTTTCCTCCAACTTAATTAATTACCTTTCTAGCCATATGTTTTAATATTCACTCTTGACCCCATTCAATAATAATAAATTGTCAATTTTCCAAATTATAACTTAAAAGTACTTTTTTGGACAACTTAATAAATTATTATTATATTTTTTCCTGCATATTAGCCAAAGTTTACAAAAAACATTAAAATAGAGCAAATATGATTATTGACCTCACCATCAACACCATAAGCACTTAGAACTACTATTTATTTGAAACTTGGTGCTCTCCCAAAACCCTACGAGTACTTGTCAAGTTGTCGAGTACTAGCAGGTTTTCAGCCGTGCAAGTAAACAGGGAATTAACTAGTGATTTTTGCAGCCAAATTTCACTCGAAAACTCGTTGATTTCTTAAAACTCATAGGGTTTAAGGCGAGTGAATGAAGACAAATCACAACACATTTTAAACACACCAATAGGGTGAAAAATGCGGATAAAAAGCGCATCCCAAGGTTAAGAATTGCGGGTTAAATCGCAATGCAGGCATAAAAAACACAAATTTAAACGTGCCTAAAAGGTTAAACAAAGGTTGATTTGCACCGTGCAAGTTAAAACAAGAGTTTGGACGCGTTCTTCACTTGTTTTTTAATCCATTTTACCTTGCAGTCACCCCTTCTGAAATACAATTAACTCAAACAGCAGGAAGTGCTATTTTGGTAGTAGATAGTGAAAAAAAATTAAGTGTTCTAAAGAAAAAATTTCAAAAATTTTGGATTGCAACAGGTTAGCTCTAATTATTTTTCCTTCTTTTTTCTAAGCATCTAAACTTTGTAATGATTTATATTTTATAATATTTTTAGTTGTTAAATCAAAATGATTGAATCGAATCGATTCTATTTGTCGAAGTTTGCAGATTGCTTAAATTTAAAAATCATTTACGCTGATTTTTTTCAATTTAAAAAGAAAAAAATAATATAGGGTTCCGGTTGATGTTTTAAGGTTAACTTTAAGAGATGATATTATCATTTTTTTATCATTTTTTTAACTCAATTACCATTAAACATATTTCAATTAAATAAAAAAAAATATGCATCTTAGTTTTACATGATTTTAAAAAAAATCATGTTTGATTTCAAATAGTTATATTTTTTTATCACTATTTTTTGTTGCTATCAATATTGTAGGTTAATATATAATAACAATGGCATCCAACTCTACATCTAGTTCAAACTCAGTAAATGCAAGTCAACCCGTTGGAAAGAGACCCCTTAGTAGTCATGACCCCACTTGGAAATTGATGTAGTACAAGGATGAGGGATTTTGTCAAACAACCCATCCAAGCAGCCATAACACCACAAACACCCTTATTTCAAAAATTTAAGCATTTGCAAACAAATTACCAATGGAAAATATTTTCAAATCTTCAATTCCAACAACACATTGAGAAAATCAAATCCTCCTTGCAACAATCCTACAGACAAGAATGCCTTCAACTTATTACAAATCTGATTTATAAGACTCAGAAATCAGCTACAAACATTACCAAAACAGAAGCAACATCACCTCTCCCACTTCTGAGAATGGAGAATGGGTCGCCCAGATGCTCTCCTTCACACTTCAGCTTGCTTTTTCCTCTCTTTTTCTATCCTAGAGCTTCTAAAACCCGTCACTTTATGTCTATCACTACTCCCTCATTCATATGAATCTTCTAAAACAGTTTTTGAGTTTTATGTGTCTCCTTCCCAGCTTTCCAAAACATTTTGAATTTGTCCATTTCATTATGATATGAGAAAGTTATGCCCAATTTACTGAAACTGGGTCTCATAGTTATGACCCAGAAAATCTTCCTCTCCCCAAATGTCAGTCAAACCTCTGCCTCCTCCATTCTAGCATGGTAATTCATGCAATTGGCCTCTTCAATGTTTTTGCCAGCAAAATTCTAGAAATTTACCTAAAATGACCTCCATTATCTTATTCCAGCACCTCCACTCCCAGGCACCAAGCACTACCTGCAATGATTAATTCTTCACTCTTCTTTATTCCCGGGAGTTACAAATAAATAAATAAAAACAATTTACACAATCCTGGGCATGGGACTTTGGCTCCCAAGCATAATTTTTAATTGGCAACATTTGCAACAACATTACAATTTAACTTCAAGGCATATTATTGATTTATGAAAAGGGGTCCCAGATGAAAAAGCTGAAGATGAGAGGAGGCAAAAAAGTCACATGCCTGCAAAACCAACAACACACCAAAAATCAAGAAAATAAAATAAATTTATTTTTGGGTGCGCAAGATTGCTTGGTACCCCCAGATGCTCCTGCATCAGAAATATAGCATAATGGGACTAGTACAAGGGTATGTTATTTGTACCTAGCGCACGAAGAGGCTTTAGTGGAGGCATCAATCACCTCAAATATCATCTTGTAGTCATTCCTTGCCACGATGCCAAGCCATGTGAAGCGGCCTCTGAAGAGCTGAAACGAGGGATGATAGCCCTTCATGCAACAATAGATGAAAAGAAATTTGAAAGGGCAAAGGCACAAGTAGCCATACAAGAAGCCATTGCTCCTAATTTGTCAAAAGAATATAATGTGGATACGCAATGCATTGTGGACTCGTCACAGTCCATATATACGTAGCCCATCCTCCTCATCCACTTCGAGAAAAGTTCAATTGCAAGGGTTTTTTCTACATCGAAATGTACGAGGATCACAACATTGGAAGCTACTATTTGGAACAGGGAGATGCACAAAGAGGCAAATAAGACTAGTGCAAATTTTTGGTATTATAACAACCTTCCCTTCAACGTGGCAAGGAGTCCATATTGGAAGTGCTTGGTGACAACATTGATAGTTGTAGGGAAAGGGTACAAGACCCCTCTCCAAAAGACTTAAGTGTCAAGTTGCTCCAATATGCTATTGTAGATGCAAAACAAATTGTGGAAGATCAAAAGAAGAAATGGCGAAAGTTTGGATGCACAATTCTTTCAGATGGGTGGACAGACGGAAGGAACTGCACTCTCCTCAATTTTTTAGTGGCTTCAAATCGTGACTTGGTTTTTCTAAAGTCAATTGATGCCTCCAACATAATAAATGTTAATTTCAAGACCAAAATTAAATTAAGCAAAAATAAAACAAATATAGACAATAGAACACAACATATACTCTAGGAAAACCCTCCTTCTTGAGGGAGAAAAACCCAGCAACAATATATCACTTATATATTGAATGAAAGAACAGCAATTTGCTTTACAATTTGGCCAACCCCTAGGCCGATTTGATGAAAATATTATAGCACCTCTCTAGATGCAAATATACAATCAATAATGACTTCTCCTTGATATCGATCTCCTAGAAGCAAAGTATCGATCTGCTGAAAGAATTCGAACTCCTTCTTAAGAATGCGAACTTGACTTGAATTATATGAGATGCCAAATGAAGTGAAATCGCCTTGATTATATAGGCACCAAGACGTCTTTCCATGAAGAGTCGGCCTCTTCCATAAAAGAGACGACTTTACAAATAATTAGATGACTTTTCATGAAGTCGGCTTTGAGAGAATAAATTAAATACTTAAATAAGTCTGCCCTTTGCATTTAATATTATTTTTATATTTGAATTCGAAGGAGAAAGAAATCTCCAAGAAATCTCTCGCCGCTACTATAACATCAACACTCCCTCTCAGCTAGGGAGATATTTTTCCAGATATCCATGTCATGGAGTCTCTCAACATGACACCCACAATGGCTAATCCCATTTGTGGAAAAGAGTTCATCACGGAGTCACTCATCGTGATATCGTCGAGTCACTCAACATGACGTCCACAATGACTACTCCAATGTGGGGAAAGGAACATGTGCACAAGTGCCCATCACGGAATCACTCAACGTGATGTCGTCATGGAGTCTCTCAACATGACGTCCACCATGGCTACTCCCATGTGTGGAAAAAAACAAGTAAAAAGGATTCATTACGAAGTCTCTCAACGTGATGTTGTCATGGAGTCTCTCAACATGACATCCACCATGGCTACTCCCATGGGTGGAAAGAACCACATCTTTGTCTCAGAGATGGACAAGGGCATTCACCTCATATTTCTCCGTCTCAGAGAAATATGCATTATAGCAAATAGCAAAGATCCCTGATGTTGAGTCTCCCTCTCAGCAAGGGCAACATTCTCCACAACACCAAGCTTGTCTCGGAAATGTACAAACTTCACTCTGGTGAGAGGCTTGGTGATAATATCAGCCGTCTGATCATCGGTGCAAATATACTTGAGTTGAATAGCTTTCCTCAACACCATATCTCTGATGTAATGATATTTGATCTCCACATGTTTTGTCCTGTCATGAAACACTGGATTGATAGATAGCTTCACATAGCTTTGATTGTCACAATGAATCACAGTCGGCTCCAATGTTTGCCCAAACAAACCTGCAAGGAGCTTTCGAAGCCACACTACTTCTCAAGTTGCTACACATGATGCAATATATTCAACCTCTGCAGTGCTTAGTGCTACAAAAGTCTACTTCCTGCTACACCAAGAAATCATGGCAAACCCCAAACTGAAGCAACATCCAGAGGTGCTCTTCCTGTCAGCTACACTCCCGGCCCAATCAGAATCAAAATAGCATTGTAACTTTAGATCTTCACAGGAAGTATATCTCAACCCATATCCTACTGTGGCACGCAAGTATCTTAAGATATGCTTTGCTGCAACTAGATGAATTTTCCTTGGTTCACACATGAACTGACAGAGAGCACTCACAGCATAGCAAATGTCTGGTCTAGTATTGACTACATACATCAACGATCCAATCAACTGCATGTACATAGTGGGATCTACTAGATCTGAACTAGCTGCAGAATCACTCAACTTCTTCAAATTTGTTTCCATTGGTGTAGACATAGACTTGCAATCCATCATCCCAAATCTCTTCAAGATGTCTTTAGTGTATTTCCCTTGACTTAGAATAATCTCATTGGGTCTTTGCCACACTTCTAGTCCTAGAAAGTAATGCATAAGACCTAGATCCTTCATCTCAAATTCGGAGGCTAACTCTTTCTTGCATTTGACAATAAGATATTCTGCTCCAGTAAGAAATAAGTCATCAACATAAAGAACAAAGATTAACACCTCACCATCAACTACCTTGAAGTAAAGATTTGAATATGCATCATTCTTGGAGAATCCCAAGCTCATCAGGTATCGATCAATCCTTTCATACCATGCACGAGGTGCTTGCTTAAGGCCGTACAATGCCTTCTTCAATTTGCATACATGAGACTCCTTCCCATGAATCATGAACCCATCTGGTTGCTCAATTGTATACTTCTTCAATCACACCATTAAGAAATGTTGTCTTTACGTCCATTTGATGTAGCTTCCATCCGTTAGCTGATGCAATAGCAATGATAGTTCTAATAGATGTATATCAAGCAACAAGGGAAAATGTCTCCTCATAATCTATTCCCTCCTTCTAAGAGAATCCTCTAGCCACAAATCTTGATTTGTACTTCTCAATGCTCCCATCAACTACATGCTTGATCTTGAAAAGCCACTTGGAAGACACAACTGATTTCCCTTCAGGTCTTCGTACAACATTCCAAACATCATTCTTGATAATAGACTAATATTCTTCTATCATAGCATCTCTCCATACCTGCTGATCTAATGCCTCCTCAAAACTGGAAGGCTCAGACTCAATGATGTGACTCATCAATGCTACATAGCATGGATACTTTTGTGGTCTCTTGCTTTCTCTAAATGTGCCTCGAGGGGCTGCATACTTCTTTGCCTCTTGCATAGTCTGTCTAGCCCATAGAGGTCTCTTTCGTCCTATAGCAATGTCTCTCGGACCATCAGTAGGTTCTATGGGATCAACTGGATCACTAGCCTCTTCTGGTTCAATAGACTCCCTTTGAATCTCAGGAGTATGATCAGGAGAAATGTCCATATCTTGAGGTGTCTCCTGTTCTTCACTATCTATCTCCATGTAAGACCCTTTAGATCTTTTGAATGCAACCTCTTCTTCGAAAGAGACATCCCTGCTGATCTCAATCTGTTTCTGTCTTGGAATGTAGATCCTATAGGCCTTTGAAGACTCACTGTAACCCACAAATATTCCTTTCTTGCCTGATGGTTCTAACTTAGATCTTTTATCTTTAGGCACATGAATATAAACAGGACAACCAAAGATTCTTAAATGACTAACCTCAGGTTTCACACCTGTGAAGGCTTCTTCAGGAGTCATATTTTCCAATATTCGATGAGGGCTTCGGTTTTGAACATACACTGCAATTTTGGAAGCTTCTACCCAAAGAAAGGTTTGAAGATCTTGATCATGAATCATAGCTTTGGCTGCCTCAACTATGGATCTATTCTTTCTTCATGCAACTCTGTTTTGCTGAGGATTGTACGGAACACAAAACTCCCTCTTGATCCCTACCTCAATGCAAAAATCACGGAAACCTCCAGAAGTGTATTCTCCTCCATTATCAGATCTCAGAACCTTGATCCTCTTTTCGGACATATTTTCAACTTGAGCCTTGAATTCTTTGAATCTATCAAGTACTTCAGACTCCTTAGACTTCAAAAAGTAAATCCAAGTCTTTCGAGAATAGTCATCAATGAAAATCACATAATACCAAAATCCACTCAAAGATGCCAAAGACATTGGACCACACAAATTAGAATGAACAAGATCTAGAATTCCTTTTGATCTACTTTCACTACTATGAAAAGGACCCTTAGTATTCTTACCCATAGCAGATCCTCTGCAAATGCCATCATGCTGTTGACTGAGCTTCGGTAGACTAGTAACCATCTTCTCCATGGATGGAAGAACTCTGAAGTGTAGATGAGCAAGTCTCCTATGTCATAGCTCACTCGAACTAGTAGAGTCATGCAACAATGCTTGAACTGGACGAACAGAAAGTCTATATAGACTCTCTTGACGAACACCAATCACACGGGCTATTTTGATGCTAGAGTTCTTCGGCCAAGCAAGAACTTTTCCTTCAAAAAATGCAACTTGATACCCTTTGTCCTCCAATGCTGAAATTGATACAAGGTTTCTCTTGATTCCTGGTACAAACAAGACATCACTCAAATGAAGAGGGATGCCAAAATCTAGATGAAGAGAGGTGGCTCCAGCACCTTTCACTGAATAGCAAGCATCATCTCCGATTATCACTTGTAAGTTGGTTTCTCTTTCTACCAAGTCTGAAAGATGCTCTCGATATCCTGTAATGTGCTGTGAAGCACCACTATCAATCAACCAAGTGCTACTATCGCTTGGAACATTGCTTGAAAGAGCGGAGATGAATAGAAATCCTCCTGAGTTGTCTCTAGATTCCTTTTGAGGCGAGACATCATCAACATCTGCAGTAGAAGCATGTTGCTTTGGTCTTGTTATACAATCTCGAGCATAGTGACCATACTTGTCACATCTGAAACATTGAATGTGAGAGAGGTCCATGTTCTTCTTTGGCTCGGGAGCAGAATCTGATTTTCTGTCTCTATTCCTCTTGAAATTTCCTTTTTGCCCTTCTCTTCCTTTCCTTTTGGAAGTTTGAGCAGCAAGAACATGATTGCCTTCATTGTGATAGCTTCGTCCATTCCCTCTTGCTGCCAACTTGGATTCTTCTTGAATGCAATCAGCTCTAAGACGATCAAACTTGGGCAATTTAGATCTTCCACTGATGCCTTGGATAAAGGGCTCCCAAGATTGAGGAAGACCATTTAGTGCCAACATGGCTAGATGTCTATCTTCAACTATATCTCCAATGGCATATAGTTCATCTTTCAACTCAGTGATCTTCATGAAGAAAGAGATGACTGAATCTCCTTTCGCCATCTTTATATGGTGGAGTTGTTGTCTCAAGGCAAGAGCTCTGTTGGTATTGTTGATCTCATACAAGCCTTGAAGAGTCTCAAACATGACTTTGGCTGTCTTCATCTTGGATATAATTGGCACAAGATGATCCTTCACGGAATCAATGAAGATCTTCCTAGCCTTAGTGCCATTCTTCTTCCATTGAGTTTTCTCAGCCTCATCGGATGGCTCGGGCACATCACTCTCCACGAAATCAAGAAGATCATTCTCTTCTAATGCAATAAAAACTCTGAATTTCCAAGAGGTGAAGTTCGATGCACCATCAAGCCTATCTTCAACCTTGAGTCCGTTCACCATTTTTGATGCTTAGATAGACTCCCTTAAATAAGAAGAGAAGAATACTTTGCTGCTTAAACCCGCTCTGATACCATGTTAAATTTAGGACCAGAATTGAATTAAGCAAAAATTAAAAAAAATATAGACAATAGAACACAGCATATACTCTGGGAAAACCCTCCTTCTTGAGGGAGAAAAACCCAGCAACAATATATCACTTATATATTGAATGAAAGAACAGCAATTTGCTTTACAATTTGGCCAACCCCTAGGCCGATCTGATGAAAAGGTTATAGCACCTCTCTAGATGCAAATATACAATCAATAATGACTTCTCCTTGATATCGATCTCCTAGAAGCAAAGTATTGATCTGCTGAAAGAATGCGAACTTGACTTGAATTATATTAGATGCCAAATGAAGTGAAATCGCCTTGATTATATAGGCACCAAAACGTCTTTCCATGAAGAGTTGGCCTCTTCCATAAAAGAGACGACTTTACAAATAATAAGATGACTTTTCATGAAGTCGGCTTTGAGAAAATAAATTAAATATTTAACTAAGTCTGCCCTTTGCATTTAATATTATTTTTATATTGGAATTCAAAGGAGAAAGAAATCTCCCGCCACTACTATAACATCAACAATAAAGAATGCAGAAAATTTGAGCTTGATGTTGAAGGAGGTTGTTTTAGAGGTGGGCATAGAAAATGTTGTCCAAGTTGTTACTGACAATGCAACGGCATATGTGGAGCTTGAAAGATTTCTTCAAAATAGGCATCGAACACTTTTTTGGACCCCTTGTGCAGCTCATTGCCTTGACCTTCTTTTGGAGGACATAAGCAAAATTGATTGGGTAGGACCAATAGTAAAAGAAGCAAGACATTTAACAAAATATATTTATAATCACCCATGGGTTCTTCACTTGATCAGAAATCACACCAAGGGTAAAGAGCTTGTGTGATCAAGTGCTACAAGGTTTGCAACTAATTTTCTAATGTTGCAAAGTATTTCCAATTTATTTTCTCCCTTGAAGCAAATGTTCGTGAGTCAAGCATGGGTAGACTCAACTTATTCAAAGAAGGCCGATGGAGAAAGGATTGCAAAAAATAGTTTTTGATGGTGATTTTGTAATTGGAGCTATAGAGATTGTTAAGGTAACTTCAAACTTAATTTAATTTTCAAATTGAATCATTTGTTTTTAAACATTAAAAGTATTTTGTTTCAAGGTAAGTTGTAATTTAAATTTGCTTCTACTTTGTACTTTGTAGATACCCAAGCCATTGATGAGGGTTTTACGCTTGGTGGATGGCGCGAAAAATGCAATGGGATATATTTATGAGGCCATGGATAGGGCCAAAGAGGCCATCCAAAACTATTACAAGGGGGATGCAAATAGATTTGCCCCTATTTGGGAGATCATTGATCGGAGGTGGAACAATCAACTCTACCAACCCATTCATGCAGCGGGGTACTATCTCAACCCCAAGTTTTTCTTCTCTTATAGTTTCACAGATGCTAATGGGGAAGTTATGGAGGGCCTATCCACATGTTTTGAGAGGATGACACCTATAGTTGTAGTGAGAGACCTTATCATTTCAAAGTTAAAGAATTATGAGGCAGTCAGGGGAAGGTTGTTTTCTTCACAATTGGCTATAAGAGGAAGAGACACCCAAACACCAAGTAAGAAAAAGTGAAGCCTTATATCTTGCAAGTTATAAATTACAATTATTAATACTAATAGAATATTGTTTACTTACAAAAACTTGAATATCTTATTTGCAAGTTCTTGGTGGGAAGATTGGGGTGGAAATACCCCAAATTTGCAAAGGCTGGCCCTCTGAATTTTGTCTCAACCTTGTAGTGCTTTTTATTGTGAGTGCAACTAGAGATTTGTTTGATGCCATTCACACAAAGAAGCGTAATAATTTGACACGACATCTCAATGATCTTGTTTTTGTGCAATACAACCTTCGACTTTGCACAAGAAAGTTGGAGGACAAACCAGAGGAGCTTATTGATTTGGATGAGATTGATCCCTATAGTCATTGGACTGTGCATGGTGATGAGCCCTCCTTTTTTACAAAGGATGAGATTGCTGATTTTGAGAGGCAAGCTATGGAGGATGTGGTTGCAGCTAAAGCAGGGGAGATTGGATTGGATGACATTGATATGGTGGAGGAGTTATCGCCATCTAACAACAAGGTGGAGCCATAGACACAATCTTCTGGGCCAAGAACCGAGCCACAAACAAGTGCAAGGAACATACCCTCTACCCCCCCAATTTTTCACTAGGTTGGGGAAGAGGAAATTGTAATTTTCTACTTACCTAGATATGAAATTTATGATGATGATTTTCAAAGACAATCATCATAAATTCATAATATTTATCAATTAGCAACTAGCTATTGTATCCAGTTCCATTATATGACTACACATGATGATGCGATTTTGTAATCCATATGTATTCAAGAATCAAATTTAATAGAAAACACTTCTTCATGGTCTCTAAACTCATTTGATATATTTAATTGTAATTGAATTTTGCAAAAAAAAGTGTTTTTTTAAAGATATTTTAATATTTTTTAAGTTGTCGAGTTTGAGTCTACAAACTATGCTCTTCCAAGATGACGAATCTCTCCAAGAAGTATGGAGTACTCCCAGAATGTTGAATCCACACAAAGAAGGTGCCATTGTACTCATCTTGGCTCAAGAAACTCTCTGCCCTAGTTAGAAAACCTTTCTGAGAATGTTGATGCTCTCCAAGAAAGTTCGAGTTTCCAAGAATGTTGGAAAGGACCAAAAAAGGGACATTACATAACCCCAAGTTATAACTAGAAAATGTTAAAAATAGCATGGAAAGCTAAAAATAGCAATGCTATATGTAATGTCCCCTTCTCAAGCCTAGTCAATTGATGTGACCCTTAGCCTATTCTAGAGTTCTTGTAGGCAACTAGTAGTGGTTAGGGGACTCAAAGGTTTTTGGAGAGCTCAGTTTCAAGTTTTCTTGGCATACAGTGATGTTTTGGTGTTTAGATGGTATTCAAGATGGTGGTGATGCTCTTTGTAACGTTTTTGGCCATCTAGGTTGTTCTCCACATTTCTTGGAGAACATTGTTATTTTTAGTAAGTGTCCATTTTGGCACCCAACGTCATTCTTCAATACCAGCTTCTTCTTGGCATGATTAGTTTCAATTTTTGGTGCCTTGACGGTGCTTTCTGCAAAGTGGTTCAGATTATTTAAATTATTACACTAAAGTTATTTACTTTATAATATTTACTTTAGTGTTTTAATTTAAATAAATTATGTTATGTCCCCTCAAGTGGACGCCTAGGGAAAACGGGACTTGGACATAAGTTAATTTTATATTGTCTGAAGGACATTTGAGGGAAAATGAATTATTTTGAATTTAAAATTGTTTTATTTCTCTCCAACTCTATAAAAGGAGGATTTGAGCTCTCATTTGGATTATTCATGTTTGCACAAATAACAGGATGTTGTCAGAGTGAACATTGAGTTATTGTAGGAGTTGATTGAGGACGAAAACCCTCATAAATATTCACTAGTTTCGATGGTGCAAGATCTATCCTAGCTGGTCTGGAGTTTCATGAAGTTTGGACTTCAGCGTTTCAAAAAAAATGAAAATATTCAAAGTATTTTGTAATGCACATTTTTAGGAGTGTTTGGTATTGAGTTTCAGAGGTTTTTGGAATGCTTTGGTAGTGATTTGCAGGAGTTTCAAGTCTGGTCATACAGCTTGCTAGAACAGACCGTACCTCTCTTTTTGGATGCCTAGGTCAATGGAGAGAGTTCAGTGTTTTAGGTATTGTTCCATTTGATTTCAGTGGTTAGCAGCTGACATCATTTTTCTAGAAAAAATCACCCTTTCAGCAGGCCATTCAAGTGATTGGAGGTATACTTGGAGTTTGTGCCAGGTTTTTGGGTGAGTTTCATGGCTGCAATCTTCCCCTGAAGTGGTGCCCTAACCTGTTGGAATGATAGCAGATGATGGTTGGAATTTTTGAATTCAAAAAAATAGATATGAATTTTTAGGCCAAATCGCCCTTGCATAACCAGCACTCCTGTATGCTGTGTCAGAGGGTCTGAGTCATTTAATTGACCTGCAAATGATTGTTACTTGCTGGTTGAGGTTGGATTTAAGGGTCTGCGCAGTTTAGGAGTGTTTCTTGGTGTTGGGGGTAGTTGAATAGGTCTATTGTGTTGATGTTATAGCGGTGGGAGATCTCTTTCTCTCTCAAATTAAAAATAATAAATAATAATTAAATAAATGCAAGAGCAAGTCGAACTTGCCATATATATTAATTTATTTTTGAGGCCAACCCAAAATAAAAAGTCGCCTTGTTTTGTGAAAGAGGCCGACCCTACATGAAAAGACGTCTTGATGTGTATATATACAATCAATTCTCATTCATTTGTTAATTCAATTCATTCAAGATAAGTTCGCACTTCAAGGAGGAGATCTCACATTTGCAGCAGATCGACATTTTGCATCAGGTTGATTGTTATCAAGGAGAAATCATATTATTTGTTTATTCGCACCTAGGAGAGGTGCTATCTCTCATTACATCAGATCGGCCTTGTGTTTGGGCCAAGTTGTAAAGCAGATTTCTGCTCTTTTTTTATTCTAATATAAGAGATATATCTTTGGCTGGGTTTTTCTCCCTCGAGAAGGGTGGTTTTCCCAGGGTATTTGCTGTGTTCTATTGTTCATTATTTTGTATTGCTGCTTATCTTCGTTTCTGGTCTAAAATTAACATATTGCTGCAGCTGGGAGGCTTGTAAATGGTGTTGAAGAATAATTTTTAACATTTGCTGTTAACTGTCTACACTCAGGGTCTGCTACAGCAGGTCTGTAATGGCTTAATAATGTGTCCTATTCAAGGTATTTACATTCTATATGGTTGTTTCAGTGGATGTTCCATAGTGCTTCCTTAGGTGTATTTTGGGGCTCTAAATTTGTGACAGCTGTGACTTGAATGAATGTAATCTTCATTATTAAATTGCAACAGCAGAGTTTCCTTAAATTACAAACCCTTCGATGCTCATATGAGTCAAATTTGCATGAATACATGTTTATTGCTTGAGTATTTGTTGTGGCATCATTGGATGAAAATTTCAAAAAAAAATAAGGGGGTTTTTTTACACTATAAATAGCTCTGATTAAAAAAAGCAAACTTAAAATGTGCTCTTTCCTCTAAAAATGGTGATGGCTAAAAACTTTTAGCACATGATAAAAATAGACTTTTGGATGGGAAAATTTGCATGACTTTGATGATTCTATAGCTTTTCCTCTTAACATCGCTAATCCTCTAAAGACATTTAAAAAACCCTTATAACCCCTTTTGATGTTTTGAATCCCTTTGATAGGCGCACACTACTACAATATCACTTTACATGTGCACCAATACACTATAAAATAGACTTTGAACTTGCACTTTTGATTTTCTTTGCAGAGGTGTACACCTATGAACATAATTTTTGAAATTTCATATATCCCTTTGGTGAGGTGCACACCTACATCCCAAACACTTACTTGATAACATAAAACATTATGTTATCACTATTTGAGGCACACCTAATGCTCTTGTGTGCACCTATACATTATGATTTTTTAACTTTTTATTTTTCCTTTATTGAGGTGAACCCTTGCCCCCTAAGTTTGCACCTGTGCATTGAAATTTAAATTTGTTTTGTAAAACAATTTTACACCTTTATGAGGTGCACCCCTACCCCTACACTTGCAATATAGATACACATCTCCATGGATTTTATTGAGTTGCGTAAGTCAAGTGACAAATTGAATATTTTTGTGGTGGTTGATTGTCTCTCTAAGTATGTCCATTTCTATGCATTTGCCCATTCTTAGAAAGCCTCTACCATTACACCAGCCTTCATTGACCAAATATTTTGCATCCATGGTAATCCCACCTTCATTGTTTGTGATCATGTTCCCACCTTCACTAGTATCTTCTTGCAAGCACAGTTTAAGCTACGAGAAATGTATTTGAAAATAAGCCTAGCATGTCACCTGCAAATACATGGTCAAACTAGAATAGTCAATAAATGCTTGGAGACCCATTTGCATTGCTTTGTTTTGAAGAGCAAAGTCATTGGACTAAGCAACTACCTCTTGGTATAACACCTCTAACCATTCATCAAACAAGATGACACCATATGAAGTCGTTTATGACCAAACACCACCATCTCTTACATCCTACCTTAGGTAGTTCCAAGGTATAGAACTACTTCAGTTGACATAGCAAAATCTACTTCGAGCACAATTCACACCCTCACATCAATGGACGAACAAAAAGAGTGAACATATGGGTCAAAAAGAATTTGAGGAACTATGTTTTGAGTCAACTAACAGAATTTACAGCGCTATATGGCTATGATGCTCTATTTTTTGTTGATTTGGTGTTTGTAGATAGCAAAGTACTAGCCACTAGCAGGAGCTCTATGTCGTCATCCACGTTGGAGAGAAGAAGTTGAGGAATAGGAGTATGACGGAATACCTAATGCGTCGGAGGGACCTCCCCACGGAAGATGCTACATAGGGGGGCATGATGATACTTGAGCATCCAAATTTGCAATTGCTCAAGGACAAGCAATCTTAGGAAGTGCAGATTGTCATGTTCCCTTCTCGAACATGAAGGATTTGATGGAAGACCCGTAGCCTATTTTCATTTCCCATAGGCTAAGGGAAATATTTTAAAGCAACTAAAATATTATTTTGGTGGTTGTCTAAATGAGACAGTTATAAGGCCTGTGTAATAGTTTATTTTAAAAGTGTTTTAACACTTGGTGGAAAAAGTAAATGTAATTGAGGACCTAAATGAGAGCGCCTATAAAGGAAAAGCAAGCACTCAAGGTAAACAATCCATTATCATTATCACAAATTCAAATTTCCAAATCAGAGCTCCCAAAGACAAAAAACCTTGGTTGTTGGTGATATCCAAAGGACAAAAAACCTTTGGTTGTTGGTGATTTCCGGAGGACAAAAACTCTCTTGGAGACATCTCGGAATTGGGGATGAAAACCCTCATTGCCAATTGAGCAATTCTACATCAAGGATTACAATCATGCTTCAGTTGGAAACAATTAGACTTACAAGAAAATTCCATATTGGCAAAATTATTTAAGGATTAAAAATCATTTATTGGCTGCATCACATTTGAAGGTGATTGTTGAAGCAATTTGGCTATGCCGGCACTAATTAGGTAGTACAGCAGGTTTTATAAATCAACCTCTATCATCTCCAGCCAACATTCTATGGTCAGGGAATTATGTTGCATATTTCATAATGAATATCATCTATTTCTGCTGTTTGTCATCTTTAATATACTGCCAGTTATCATCAATCTGCTGTTCACAATTTATATTTATCACTGGTTATTGTTGATAATATTGTGACATATATTGCTGAATTGTGATTTCTGTAAATTAAGATAGGCGACTAGATTGCTTATCAATCGTTGTCGTCTCCTTTCCAGTATTTTATGTGATCGCTGACTGTTATTAGATATTGCAATTATATTTACTTTTACACTTGATATATTTGCAATTGCATATGTTTGGCAAGGTTTGAATAACTTTGACTGAAATAGGCAATCAAATGTAAAGTTTAATTCATTACTTATACTAATTGTTCAAGGCCAATTTACTAGGCAATATTATACATGACTGCATCGTTGGTCTGTTATTAGAAATTGTGATCTGATTATTATTATTGTTGGCTGTGCAGTCTGAATCTAACCCAAGTTACTATTGTTCAAGAGTTTTAAAATATTATTTATGCTGACCAATGCAATTACATTCTGTGATGTCCCCATCCTAGTCAGCACAGCTGGTTATGTGGTTAGCCTATCATTTTGATCCTCGTAGGCTGACAGATGTGTGCAGAGGATCATCTGAGGCAGTTACTCAGTGTTCTGTAGCTTCAGTGTTGCAGTTGTTTCAGGTTGGGCCTTCGCAGAATCATTCTGAGAGGTTTTTCAGAGACTTTCTATTTTTAGAAAGTAGGGCAGGCGGAAGCTGCTATTTTTGGCAGGGCACCTGGTTCAACTGGTCAGCTCAGATTCGACCCAGTACATCAGTTTGTTGGTCAGAAGGGAGAATAACGGAGTATTTAATGATTTATTAAATATTTAATATTTTGACTTTATATTATAAAGTCACTTTATTAATGTATTTAAATATTAATTTAAAAGGGCGTATTATAAAGTGTTTATTATACTTTATAATAAAATGATAATATTTGACATAATGAATATTTATTATTCATTAATGAAGGCGCCAATTATTAAATGATTTTCTCCTAAGTCAAAGCGTAATATTTAATCATTTATTTAAGTGATTATTAAAATAAGACTTTGGGTCGAATTTTTGCAAGAGAGTATATATTCACAGGAAAGACAAATCGAACCATTATGATATGTTATTCAAATTTGTCTTGTATTTGCTCTGAGCATTGGAGTTTGCAAAACCTAGGGTTTCAGCAGACGATTCGTTTCTGGAGAACGATACCTCTTCAGAAATTGGCAGACTGAGACTGTGCAATACCAGTTGAAGCTTGCATCTTGGTGACTTCACACAGAGGTTACAGATTGAGCTCATTGATTTATTCATTCAGAGTTTAGCAGAGATTATTCATCAAGTGTTTGAGGCGACCTATCAGAGATATCTTTTACAGAGATCTGGCATCTTTCATTGGGCCGCACCATATTCTTATTTGCTACTGCTGTACAGGCCGTACAAATCTGTACCTTCAAGGCCGTACCATTCTTTCAGGAAGAAATGCCTTCAGTCTTCAGTGAATGTCATTTGGCTCTGGTGCGCCTTGGTCTTCTGGAGGGTTCTTTTCATTTTGAGTTGGGAGATCTGAGATCGTGAGCCAGATATATTGTATTATTCCAAATCTTTCATGCTGTTGCAGCCGCCATCAGGTTCCTTATAATAATATCATATTTCTTTCATTGCTCAGTTTTTGTTATTGTTAAAGCTCTGGAAAGTTAATAAAGTGATGCGCCTCCATGTTATGAGTATTTTCTACATATTTCCATTGCCATATGAATTTTAGTAATTTTTTAAGCATTTATTAGAGAAATCGCAGCTTTCTGTTATTTTCTCAAAAACCTCAAAAACACAAAAATCACAAAACTTGCAAAAACAAAATTCACAGTTAGGGTTTCGGGGTTGAGAACCACCAGGGTTCTTACAGTGGTATCAGAGCACAGATTTCCTGCCATCCTGTGCCTTCTCAGTTGCTTTTTCAGAATACAGTGTGCTTTTTGGTTGCTTTTTCATGAGCAGAGATACTATTCACTATATTAAAGGTGTAGGGACAGGCAGAGCCGAGGATTGGACAGGTCCACCGATTCCTGAAGGTGAGACAGTGTCAGGTGTATTAGGCATTCACAGATCCAGCTCTAATAGCAGTGAAAACAGTGTTGCAACCCTAATGGCAGACCGTGAGATTCCTACAGAGACAGTTAGGGATTCAGGGAAAGCACATGCAGAGGGCGACATTACTGATGAGGAGTTCAGACGCAGGCATGATAACATGATGGACATGATGTCCCAGTTGATGGGCACTATTAGGCAGTGTACTCCATCACAGCCACATTATATACAGATTGGACAGACGAGCGGGACTGCACCAGTAGATCAGCCTTTGGCATCAGTACCACGATAGCCGTCACCGATCTATCAGGAGCGTAGGCCTGGACAGCCTACATTCTTACCTAGAGAGACTCCACCTCCGACTCCGGGGGCAGAGCAGCAGGGGCAGCATCAGGAGTTTCAGCCACATAATGGCATGTCAGTAGCAGATGTGACGAGGTTTCATGGTGAGTACCTATCATTGGCACCTGAGATCAGGCAGGCATTATCGTTTCATGAGTTTATGGATGTTCATAAACCTAGAGGAGCAGGTAGATTTGACCGTAGACCCCCTCAGCATCAGCAGCCGCAACCACAGGTGAACAGGGACTTGCAGTATGCAGTTAGTAAGATCACATTGCCATACTTTGATGGGTCTGACAAGACGTCAGCGAGGTCTTGGGTCCAGAAATTGGACAACTACTTATCACTGAGGCCTATGCAGGAGGATGAGGCCATTAAGTTTGCTACCTTGCATCTTGATGGAATAGCGCATGATTGGTGGCATCACGGCATGTATACACTTGGCCATCATGCAGTCAATACTTACCAGGAGTTCACCAGCAGGCTCATAGAGCGCTTTGATAAGAAGGATCCGGAACTATACTTTAGGGAGCTAGCTCAGCTCAGGCAGACAGGTAGTTTGGATTCTTATATTGGTGAGTTTCAGAGAGTTGCAGTCATGGTGACTGGTATTTCAGAACGAAGACTCATTATACTCTTCGTTGAGGGTTTGACAGAACCTATGAGAGGTTGGGTAAAGGCTTTTGACCCTCCTACCCTTCAGGAGGCCATGAGGAAGGCGCGAAACATGGAGCTTGCAGCACCTCGCAGCAAGTTCAATTCAGGTCCGACACCCTACACGAGGCCTAATAGGTCTTTTGACAGGAATAAGCCCTTTGACAGAAGGAGGGATCAACCGGATCCTAAGAGACAGAATGCACCACCCTTTGACAGAGAAACACTGAACGAATTGCGGAAGAAAAAGTTGTGTTTCTGGTGCAAGGCACCCTACGATGAAAAACATATATGCCCACTTCGTCCCAAGGTCAAAAACAATCAGATGGAATGGTTTTATGAAGGCGAAGAGCAATCTGATCTGTCAGACCAGCAAGCTGATTCCGAGCATTCAGATGATGACAGGTCCGAAAATGAGGGTGAAAACGAAGGTGGAAGGAAGCTACAGGAAGCCCATTTGACTAGCCTTCAGAGAGATGGGTCGTTTAGACTTTGCGGGCTCCTAGCAGGTCAGAAGGTGATTACCTTACTGGATACGGGTGCTACACATAATTTCATTGATGCACGATTGGTGGAGAGATGTGGCATTAAAACAGAGGCATTTGAGGGTATTCGAGTCAAGGTGGCTGATGGGTACACTCTCAGATGTGACCGAAAGATTACTGATCTTCCGATGCGACTGAACAACTATGAATTCAAGACTGAATTCTATGTTGTTAACATGGGAGATACTGATGTGGTGTTAGGGATGGCATGGTTGCACGATTTGGGTGAGTTCACACTCAATTTGCGTGACATGGAGATGAAGTTCAAGGTTGATGGGAGACCTCATGTCATCAAGGCTATTCGAGACAGTAATCTGAGGATGGTTTCATTCAGGCGGATGGAGAGGCTCATTCGTCATGATATGGTTGACTGGGCAGCAGAGTGCATGTTGATGCCAGCCCAGCAAGAGCAGCAGAAGGGTGAGTACCACCCTGACATTCAGATCTTGAGGACTAAACACTCCAAAGTGTTTAGTGACATTCCACCTAGTAGACCTCCAGACAGAGGCACGGAGCATATCATTGAGTTGGAGGAGGGCGCAAAGCCCGTTATGATCACTCCCTACAGACATCCGAAACGACTCAAGGATGAGATAGAGAAGACCATCAACGAGTTGTTAGCTATGGGGCATATTAGACCTAGCAAGTCACCTTTTGCTTCATCGGTTGTATTGGTGAAGAAGAAGGATGGATCACTTCGGATGTGCATTGACTACAGGCAGCTCAACAAAAGGACAATTAAGAATAGGTATCCTATACCACGCATCGATGAGTTGATTGATGAGTTACACGGTGCTATCTTCTTCACGAAGATTGACTTGAGGTCCGGGTACCACCAGATTCAGATGAGGGAGCAGGATATTGAGAAAACCGCCTTCAGATGTCATTGCGGTCACTTCGAGTTCTTGGTTATGCCCTTCGGGTTAACCAATGCACCTGCCACCTTTCAGGCGACTATGAACAGGGTTTTCAGTTCTCAGTTGAGGAGATTTGTGTTGGTCTTCTTTGACGACATTCTGGTTTATAGCAGGTCATGGGAGGAGCATCTGGCTCACTTAGATGCAGTTTTGGGTATCTTAGCAGATGAGTCTTTCTATGCTAAGGAATCCAAGTGTGAGCTCGGTATGGAGGAGTTGTTATATTTGGGGCACATCATCAGTGCCAAGGGAGTGAGTATGGACCCTGAAAAGGTCCGAGCTATAGTTGAGTGGCCGGTACCTGAGAACCTTACGCAGCTCAGAGGCTTCATCGGGTTGTGTGCTTTCTACAGGAGATTTGTTAGTGGGTTCTCACGTCACGCCGCACCCCTTACTGACTTGACAAAGAAGGGGGCTTTTACTTGGTCACCACAGGCGCAGGAGTGCTTTGACAGGTTTAAGGTGATCATGACTTCATGTCCAGTGCTAGCATTGCCTGACTTTACGAAATCATTTGATTTATTCTGTGATGCTTTAGGAGAGGGCATTGGTGCCATTTTGATGCAGAGAGCGACATCCTATTGCTTTCGAGTAGTGGAAGCTTAGGGTCCCGAGATTCTACAAAGATATACAAGGAGATGTTAGCCATTATGCATGCTTTGGCTAAATTCAGGCAATACTTGGTAGGCAGCAAATTAAGTGTCCGTACAGACCATAATAGCCTGAAACATTTCCTTGGACAGCGAGACTTGAATGAGAGGCAGCAAAAATGGGTCAATAAACTGCAGTCGTATGACTTTGATATCACCTTCATTAAGGGGAAGCGAATGTTAGCCGAGCTTTGTCTCACAACCCATTTGAATGCCACGCACAGATCACAGAGGATTGGAGGCATCGGATTATTGTGAGTATGCTAAGAACCCATGGGCTTCTAGCATTGTTGACAGGACAGAGGATGGCGGGTATCTTGTTGTAGATGACTTGATCATTTACAAGGGGCGGATTTTTCTGATTCCTGACTCAGAGGTGAGGGTTACAGTTTTTAGAGCCTTTCATGATCTTCCTATGGCGGGCCATCCCGGGTACTATAAGACATATAAAATGATTCGGGAACGGTTTACTTGGAAAGGGCTGAAAACTGATGTGTTACAGTATGTCCGAGAGTGTTCTGTTTGCCAGCAGAACAAGCAGGAGCACACATATCCTGCTGGATTGCTCCAGCCACTTCCGATACCTGATAGGAAGTGGGAGTGTTTATCGATGGACTTTATCACAGGCTTGCCGAAAGCCCAAGGTAAAGATTGCATCTACGTAGTGGTTGATCGGTTGACTAAATATGCGCACTTTTTCCCGATTACTACTACCTTCATAGCATCGCAGACTAGCAGAGTTATTTTTCAGAGAGGTATTCCGGTTGCATGGGTTGCCTCGACGATAGTCACGATAGAGACAAATGGTTCATGAGCAACTTTTGCTGTGAGTTGTTCAGCTGTGGGACCTAACCGACACCGAAAATTTACCATCCGCTAAGACGATGGCGCATTGCAGATTGTCAATAAGTAAGTGGAAGGTTATTTCATGCGTAATTATATAGCTGGACAGCAGAGAGCTTGGGTGAGGTGGATCTATCTATGCGAGTATTGTTATAACTCGACTCACCACATGACGATACAGATGACACCCTTTATGGCTTTGTATGGGTATGAGGCGCCCAACCTTTTGGATTTGATATTGAGCGATAGCAGAGTGCCGAGTGCAGGGGATATGATGCAGAGTCAGCAGGACATTTTGAGGTCTCTCCGAGACAATATCCAGCGGGCACAGAATCAGCAGAAGCAGTATGCTAATCATAAGAGGGTTGAGCGTACTTTTGATGTGGGTGATATGGTGTACCTTATGTTGCAGCCGTATCGTCAGTCTACTCTGCGCAAGAGTGGGGCAGAGAAGCTGAAGCCTCGCTACTATGGTCCATTTCGCGGTTGTCGCATCGAAGCGGGCTTAAGTTGCTTTTACGAAGTTGACTTTGCCACCGATAGCAAGGTCCATAATGTTTCACGCCACCGAAAAGGCATTGTCAGCATTTATACCCTTCCGCTTTGCCACCCCTTGATGACCTAAGGGAAATTGATACTAGTACCGGTGGCCATCCTGAGATGAGAGAGAGACACCTTCTTCTTCGAGTATGGTGATCAGGAATATCCGATCAAGTGGAGAGATTCCGCCTGAGGATGGTTAAGCATGGGAGTCGAGGAGATTTTACATCCAGAGTTGATATTGCTTGAGGACAAGCAATTTCAGGGAGGGCGGACTGTGATGTCCCCATCCTAGTCAGCGCAGCTGGTTATGTGGTTAGCCTATCATTTTGATCCTCGTAGGCTGACAGATGTGTGCAGAGGATCATCTAAGGCAGTTACACAGTGTTCTGTAGCTTCAGTGTTGCAGTTGTTTCAGGTTGGGCCTTCGCAGAATCATTCTGAGAGGTTTTTCAGAGACTTTCTATTTTTAGAAAGTAGGGCAGGCGGAAGCTGCTATTTTTGGCAGGGCACCTGGTTCAACTGGTCAGCTCAGATTCGACCCAGTACATCAGTTTGTTGGTCAGAAGGGAGAATAACGGAGTATTTAATGATTTATTAAATATTTAATATTGACTTTATATTATAAAGTCACTTTATTAATGTATTTAAATATTAATTTAAAAGGGCGTATTATAAAGTTTTTATTATACTTTATAATAAAATGATAATATTTGACATAATGAATATTTATTATTCATTAATGAAGGCGCCAATTATTAAATGATTTTCTCCTAAGTCAAAGTGTAATATTTAATCATTTATTTAAGTTATTATTAAAAGAAGACTTTGGGTCGAATTTTTGCAAGAGAGTATATATTCACAGGAAAGACAAATCGAACCATTATGATATGTTATTCAAATTTGTCTTGTATTTGCTCTGAGCATTGGAGTTTGCAAAACCTAGGGTTTCAGCAGACGATTCGTTTCTGGAGAACGATACCTCTTCAGAAATTGGCAGACTGAGACTGTGCAATACCAATTGAAGCTTGCATCTTGGTGACTTCACACAGAGGTTACAGATTGAGCTCATTGATTTATTCATTCAGAGTTTAGCAGAGATTATTCATCAAGTGTTTGAGGCGACCTATCAGAGATATCTTTTACAGAGATCTGGCATCTTTCATTGGGCCGCACCATATTCTTATTTGCTGCTGCTGTACAGGCCGTACAAATCTGTACCTTTAAGGCCGTACCATTCTTTCAGGAAGAAACGCCTTCAGTCTTCAGTGAATGTCATTTGGCTCTGGTGCGCCTTGGTCTTCTGGGGGGTTATTTTCATTTTGAGTTGGGAGATCTAAGATCGTGAGCCAGATATATTGTATTCTTCCAAATCTTTCATGCTGTTGCAGCCGCCATCAGGTTCCTTATAATAATATCATATTTCTTTCATTGCTCAGTTTTTGTTATTGTTAAAGCTCTGGAAAGTTAATAAAGTGATGCGCCTCCATGTTATGAGTATTTTCTACATATTTCCATTGCCATATGAATTTTAGTAATTTTTTAAGCATTTATTAGAGAAATCGCAGCTTTCTGTTATTTTCTCAAAAACCTCAAAAACACAAAAATCACAAAACTTGCAAAAACAAAATTCACAGTTAGGGTTTCGGGGTTGAGAACCACCAGGGTTCTTACACATTCTGCTGTTTAGATTTTGACTAATATCTAGAGTTGTGTAGGATTTTCCATACTTTCATTTCCAGTAATAATTCTGAAAACGTTAAGATTTGACTCATACATTACGTCCCACATTATTTTAGTATTTTACATTCAGTGACCACTAACACTCAGTCTGAAAATTACATATTATTGTTCAGCATTAGCATAGGGTTTGAATTTTACTGAATAATTTTCATTTTCAAGTTTTATATAAATCAGAAAACACAAAAAAATCACATATTTCCTAAAAATTATAGAAAAGGGCATTACATACATCATTATAAAAACTTGTAAGAATGGATCAACTCTCACCAAGGAAGAAGGTTCCCCAATGCTTAGCTAGAACTAAGTTCCCACACTTGCTTCCTAGACTTGATGCAATCAAGACTATCACTTTTCAAGGCCAAACAAATGATGCAAGTGTATTCTCCAAATACAAGTCCAATGATATCGTAAAGCCCATTATCATGGCCTGCAGTATTTGCCAACACATGTTTTATGGTCTGTGCTACTGTCAAATCACCTTCAAAGGTCCACAGTACTTCAAAGATCATGAATCTATCTCTACCAGGTATCACACACACATTTCTAGTGGCACAAGGTAATCTAGGCAGATTGAAAGCCATCCAAGCCCACACCAAACCTTTGTGCAGTTTTCATCAATGGCTTTGTCAGAGTTCAAAACACTTATAGATCAAACCATTAAGCTCCACTCATAATACACAGTAATGTTGAGGGATAATAGTGTTATTACCTTTGTCCTTAAAGGTAGGCAGATCAAACACCATCCAGTCCACACCAAACCTTTGTGCAGTTTCATCATTGGGTTTGTCAAAGCTCCACACACCTATAGATCAAACCACTAAACTCTAATATTGTTGAAGGATATTAGTGTTATTCCTTTGTCCTTAGAGAGGCATAGCCCCTTCTCCTACATATGAATTGATTGTTACATTCCCACAATGTCTAGCATAGCTATCAGGAGGTGAAGCTCCACATGGAAGAGCAACTGTTTCAACTTCCATAACAGTTATTTAGAATTCACTGCATTGTAACCTTACGTATACATATGTATTAGATTGAAAGTTATCATCAAATATCATAACATAAATGTAGCTCATAGAAGATAGATAGGCACACATCTCCATTACAATATGCCGTATACAAAACACACAAAATAATAAACTTATGTTTCTTGATCTATTATCTTTCCCATGCCTCCCTCTCTGATTATTTTTGTATCAATGTTAATATTGCTTCTGCATATGACACATCTAAAATTTTAGTAATTAGAGGGTTGTAACCCAAATACCTTCTGGGACTCAGATCATACCATGTCAGGAATGTGCTCCAACTTGATAAATCTTATTCAACAATAAATTTATGTTTCATCCCTATGCATGTATGCTTCCCTCATTAAAAAATTATAAATGATCATAAAGGCAAGTTACTAAAAAACAAATAAGGGGAGCCTCTCCTCCTGCAGTCATAATTCCCCAAAATAAATCATGATTAAATTGAAGTTACTAGAGCATTAATGGAGGCCACTACCATTCTTCAACACAAAAAATACAATGTAATACATGTTCATACATGTGCAATATGAGAAAATTTCATTGACATCAAATAGATAAAGGGTCCTCCTATGCATGGCAAGACCGAATGAGAGGCTAAGCCACCTTGGCCACCATACCAACTAGGTCTGCTTCTGTAAGCTCTCTAATGGAGCCTACTTACAGTTTGCTATTTTTGTGAGAGTGTTCAAATTTAATGCGGTCTCCTTTTCTCTATTTTATCCTCCATTTATGAGTTGAAGCATCATATTAATTACTCATACATCTATTATTAATTTTGTTTGTGTACCATATATATTATAATATGTTTGATACATATGTTTACTACTAAACTCACATTATATAAATAAGATAACAAGCACATAATTTCTCCCACCATATAGATTTAATCTTGCTAAAATATTTGATGAATCTGAGATTAACATTATATCAATCATACCAAGGTACGAACCCAAGAACTTTTTCAGTATTGTAAACAAAGCCAGGATCATAGCAGGCTTAGCAGCATTATAGTCTATACAATTTGTTCCCCTCAGAAAAACCATTGCAGGGCACCATTCCTTGAATAAATTATGAATCAGACTCAAAAGCATTTTGTGCAGCATGTAAGGCCATCAAATAATATCTTTAATAACAGAAAAAGGACATTGTAATATCATACCTTATGCAAATCTTTAATAGGAATTGGCAGATTTTTGTCTCTGGGCATCAAAAAGCAAAACATATAATGTAGTTAGTAGCTCTCTTCCAACAGCAGTTCCTACAGAACTGAGAAAAATATAAATAAATATATGCATACAGAGAATAGATAAATAGACCAACCAATGAGTGCTCAAATTTACATAAATGACACAAAAAGAAACAGGTTGGTGAAAGTATAAATATATACATACATTGATATAGATAAATAGACCAATTACTGAGTGTTCGGTTTTGAACAAATGATACAAAAAGAGACTGTTTGATGAAAGTATGTAAAAATCATTAACATCTTGTATGAGGGATGAGTAAAGAAATAAATGTTAGGCTCAACCTCTTAGGGAATAAAACTTTACCAAGGCCTCCATAAGTGATATTTGTATTACTATTGACCATGTGTGATTGTTCATGTTTAGCACTTGATGTTCTGAAATTGGAAAAAATATCCTATGTAAATAAGTAATCAGATCAATTGCCTGTTGTTGTGATTCTTCTAAAGTTTTTATCATGCCTAGAATGGCAAGGTAGAATAATATTAATACTGTGATCCATGTTTTTGTGAAGAGCATGACAGTTTCCCAGAACTAAAGTATGTGGAGAAGCACATGGGTGGTCAAGAAATGCATGCAGATTTGCTGAAAGGTAACCAAACTGCAACTGGCAAGTTTCTCTTCACCACTAGTAATTACAGGCACTGCAAAGACATGACAACATTACATTACATAATGGAGATGAAATAAAATGAATCTACTTAGAGGAGATACTCCAGCACCACTATCCCATGCTCTTCCTCCCACTACCTGTAACAAAAACTCCAATCCAAACCAGTAAGGATCTATTTACAAAAGCTGCAGGCAGAGTGAACTTGATAACCCATCCTCCTTGAGGGGGCTAGGGTCTCCTCTACTGTCTCTCATCACCTTTTCCAATCCAT
>VDFB02000020.1:30095710-30237543 GCA_007258455.2 Sequoia sempervirens
CTCTTTCTTGCATTTGACAATAAGATATTCTGCTCCAGTAAGAAATAAGTCATCAACATAAAGAACAAAGATTAACACCTCACCATCAACTACCTTGAAGTAAAGATTTGAATATGCATCATTCTTGGAGAATCCCAAGCTCATCAGGTATCGATCAATCCTTTCATACCATGCACGAGGTGCTTGCTTAAGGCCGTACAATGCCTTCTTCAATTTGCATACATGAGACTCCTTCCCATGAATCATGAACCCATCTGGTTGCTCAATTGTATACTTCTTCAATCACACCATTAAGAAATGTTGTCTTTACGTCCATTTGATGTAGCTTCCATCCGTTAGCTGATGCAATAGCAATGATAGTTCTAATAGATGTATATCAAGCAACAAGGGAAAATGTCTCCTCATAATCTATTCCCTCCTTCTAAGAGAATCCTCTAGCCACAAATCTTGATTTGTACTTCTCAATGCTCCCATCAACTACATGCTTGATCTTGAAAAGCCACTTGGAAGACACAACTGATTTCCCTTCAGGTCTTCGTACAACATTCCAAACATCATTCTTGATAATAGACTAATATTCTTCTATCATAGCATCTCTCCATACCTGCTGATCTAATGCCTCCTCAAAACTGGAAGGCTCAGACTCAATGATGTGACTCATCAATGCTACATAGCATGGATACTTTTGTGGTCTCTTGCTTTCTCTAAATGTGCCTCGAGGGGCTGCATACTTCTTTGCCTCTTGCATAGTCTGTCTAGCCCATAGAGGTCTCTTTCGTCCTATAGCAATGTCTCTCGGACCATCAGTAGGTTCTATGGGATCAACTGGATCACTAGCCTCTTCTGGTTCAATAGACTCCCTTTGAATCTCAGGAGTATGATCAGGAGAAATGTCCATATCTTGAGGTGTCTCCTGTTCTTCACTATCTATCTCCATGTAAGACCCTTTAGATCTTTTGAATGCAACCTCTTCTTCGAAAGAGACATCCCTGCTGATCTCAATCTGTTTCTGTCTTGGAATGTAGATCCTATAGGCCTTTGAAGACTCACTGTAACCCACAAATATTCCTTTCTTGCCTGATGGTTCTAACTTAGATCTTTTATCTTTAGGCACATGAATATAAACAGGACAACCAAAGATTCTTAAATGACTAACCTCAGGTTTCACACCTGTGAAGGCTTCTTCAGGAGTCATATTTTCCAATATTCGATGAGGGCTTCGGTTTTGAACATACACTGCAATTTTGGAAGCTTCTACCCAAAGAAAGGTTTGAAGATCTTGATCATGAATCATAGCTTTGGCTGCCTCAACTATGGATCTATTCTTTCTTCATGCAACTCTGTTTTGCTGAGGATTGTACGGAACACAAAACTCCCTCTTGATCCCTACCTCAATGCAAAAATCACGGAAACCTCCAGAAGTGTATTCTCCTCCATTATCAGATCTCAGAACCTTGATCCTCTTTTCGGACATATTTTCAACTTGAGCCTTGAATTCTTTGAATCTATCAAGTACTTCAGACTCCTTAGACTTCAAAAAGTAAATCCAAGTCTTTCGAGAATAGTCATCAATGAAAATCACATAATACCAAAATCCACTCAAAGATGCCAAAGACATTGGACCACACAAATTAGAATGAACAAGATCTAGAATTCCTTTTGATCTACTTTCACTACTATGAAAAGGACCCTTAGTATTCTTACCCATAGCAGATCCTCTGCAAATGCCATCATGCTGTTGACTGAGCTTCGGTAGACTAGTAACCATCTTCTCCATGGATGGAAGAACTCTGAAGTGTAGATGAGCAAGTCTCCTATGTCATAGCTCACTCGAACTAGTAGAGTCATGCAACAATGCTTGAACTGGACGAACAGAAAGTCTATATAGACTCTCTTGACGAACACCAATCACACGGGCTATTTTGATGCTAGAGTTCTTCGGCCAAGCAAGAACTTTTCCTTCAAAAAATGCAACTTGATACCCTTTGTCCTCCAATGCTGAAATTGATACAAGGTTTCTCTTGATTCCTGGTACAAACAAGACATCACTCAAATGAAGAGGGATGCCAAAATCTAGATGAAGAGAGGTGGCTCCAGCACCTTTCACTGAATAGCAAGCATCATCTCCGATTATCACTTGTAAGTTGGTTTCTCTTTCTACCAAGTCTGAAAGATGCTCTCGATATCCTGTAATGTGCTGTGAAGCACCACTATCAATCAACCAAGTGCTACTATCGCTTGGAACATTGCTTGAAAGAGCGGAGATGAATAGAAATCCTCCTGAGTTGTCTCTAGATTCCTTTTGAGGCGAGACATCATCAACATCTGCAGTAGAAGCATGTTGCTTTGGTCTTGTTATACAATCTCGAGCATAGTGACCATACTTGTCACATCTGAAACATTGAATGTGAGAGAGGTCCATGTTCTTCTTTGGCTCGGGAGCAGAATCTGATTTTCTGTCTCTATTCCTCTTGAAATTTCCTTTTTGCCCTTCTCTTCCTTTCCTTTTGGAAGTTTGAGCAGCAAGAACATGATTGCCTTCATTGTGATAGCTTCGTCCATTCCCTCTTGCTGCCAACTTGGATTCTTCTTGAATGCAATCAGCTCTAAGACGATCAAACTTGGGCAATTTAGATCTTCCACTGATGCCTTGGATAAAGGGCTCCCAAGATTGAGGAAGACCATTTAGTGCCAACATGGCTAGATGTCTATCTTCAACTATATCTCCAATGGCATATAGTTCATCTTTCAACTCAGTGATCTTCATGAAGAAAGAGATGACTGAATCTCCTTTCGCCATCTTTATATGGTGGAGTTGTTGTCTCAAGGCAAGAGCTCTGTTGGTATTGTTGATCTCATACAAGCCTTGAAGAGTCTCAAACATGACTTTGGCTGTCTTCATCTTGGATATAATTGGCACAAGATGATCCTTCACGGAATCAATGAAGATCTTCCTAGCCTTAGTGCCATTCTTCTTCCATTGAGTTTTCTCAGCCTCATCGGATGGCTCGGGCACATCACTCTCCACGAAATCAAGAAGATCATTCTCTTCTAATGCAATAAAAACTCTGAATTTCCAAGAGGTGAAGTTCGATGCACCATCAAGCCTATCTTCAACCTTGAGTCCGTTCACCATTTTTGATGCTTAGATAGACTCCCTTAAATAAGAAGAGAAGAATACTTTGCTGCTTAAACCCGCTCTGATACCATGTTAAATTTAGGACCAGAATTGAATTAAGCAAAAATTAAAAAAAATATAGACAATAGAACACAGCATATACTCTGGGAAAACCCTCCTTCTTGAGGGAGAAAAACCCAGCAACAATATATCACTTATATATTGAATGAAAGAACAGCAATTTGCTTTACAATTTGGCCAACCCCTAGGCCGATCTGATGAAAAGGTTATAGCACCTCTCTAGATGCAAATATACAATCAATAATGACTTCTCCTTGATATCGATCTCCTAGAAGCAAAGTATTGATCTGCTGAAAGAATGCGAACTTGACTTGAATTATATTAGATGCCAAATGAAGTGAAATCGCCTTGATTATATAGGCACCAAAACGTCTTTCCATGAAGAGTTGGCCTCTTCCATAAAAGAGACGACTTTACAAATAATAAGATGACTTTTCATGAAGTCGGCTTTGAGAAAATAAATTAAATATTTAACTAAGTCTGCCCTTTGCATTTAATATTATTTTTATATTGGAATTCAAAGGAGAAAGAAATCTCCCGCCACTACTATAACATCAACAATAAAGAATGCAGAAAATTTGAGCTTGATGTTGAAGGAGGTTGTTTTAGAGGTGGGCATAGAAAATGTTGTCCAAGTTGTTACTGACAATGCAACGGCATATGTGGAGCTTGAAAGATTTCTTCAAAATAGGCATCGAACACTTTTTTGGACCCCTTGTGCAGCTCATTGCCTTGACCTTCTTTTGGAGGACATAAGCAAAATTGATTGGGTAGGACCAATAGTAAAAGAAGCAAGACATTTAACAAAATATATTTATAATCACCCATGGGTTCTTCACTTGATCAGAAATCACACCAAGGGTAAAGAGCTTGTGTGATCAAGTGCTACAAGGTTTGCAACTAATTTTCTAATGTTGCAAAGTATTTCCAATTTATTTTCTCCCTTGAAGCAAATGTTCGTGAGTCAAGCATGGGTAGACTCAACTTATTCAAAGAAGGCCGATGGAGAAAGGATTGCAAAAAATAGTTTTTGATGGTGATTTTGTAATTGGAGCTATAGAGATTGTTAAGGTAACTTCAAACTTAATTTAATTTTCAAATTGAATCATTTGTTTTTAAACATTAAAAGTATTTTGTTTCAAGGTAAGTTGTAATTTAAATTTGCTTCTACTTTGTACTTTGTAGATACCCAAGCCATTGATGAGGGTTTTACGCTTGGTGGATGGCGCGAAAAATGCAATGGGATATATTTATGAGGCCATGGATAGGGCCAAAGAGGCCATCCAAAACTATTACAAGGGGGATGCAAATAGATTTGCCCCTATTTGGGAGATCATTGATCGGAGGTGGAACAATCAACTCTACCAACCCATTCATGCAGCGGGGTACTATCTCAACCCCAAGTTTTTCTTCTCTTATAGTTTCACAGATGCTAATGGGGAAGTTATGGAGGGCCTATCCACATGTTTTGAGAGGATGACACCTATAGTTGTAGTGAGAGACCTTATCATTTCAAAGTTAAAGAATTATGAGGCAGTCAGGGGAAGGTTGTTTTCTTCACAATTGGCTATAAGAGGAAGAGACACCCAAACACCAAGTAAGAAAAAGTGAAGCCTTATATCTTGCAAGTTATAAATTACAATTATTAATACTAATAGAATATTGTTTACTTACAAAAACTTGAATATCTTATTTGCAAGTTCTTGGTGGGAAGATTGGGGTGGAAATACCCCAAATTTGCAAAGGCTGGCCCTCTGAATTTTGTCTCAACCTTGTAGTGCTTTTTATTGTGAGTGCAACTAGAGATTTGTTTGATGCCATTCACACAAAGAAGCGTAATAATTTGACACGACATCTCAATGATCTTGTTTTTGTGCAATACAACCTTCGACTTTGCACAAGAAAGTTGGAGGACAAACCAGAGGAGCTTATTGATTTGGATGAGATTGATCCCTATAGTCATTGGACTGTGCATGGTGATGAGCCCTCCTTTTTTACAAAGGATGAGATTGCTGATTTTGAGAGGCAAGCTATGGAGGATGTGGTTGCAGCTAAAGCAGGGGAGATTGGATTGGATGACATTGATATGGTGGAGGAGTTATCGCCATCTAACAACAAGGTGGAGCCATAGACACAATCTTCTGGGCCAAGAACCGAGCCACAAACAAGTGCAAGGAACATACCCTCTACCCCCCCAATTTTTCACTAGGTTGGGGAAGAGGAAATTGTAATTTTCTACTTACCTAGATATGAAATTTATGATGATGATTTTCAAAGACAATCATCATAAATTCATAATATTTATCAATTAGCAACTAGCTATTGTATCCAGTTCCATTATATGACTACACATGATGATGCGATTTTGTAATCCATATGTATTCAAGAATCAAATTTAATAGAAAACACTTCTTCATGGTCTCTAAACTCATTTGATATATTTAATTGTAATTGAATTTTGCAAAAAAAAGTGTTTTTTTAAAGATATTTTAATATTTTTTAAGTTGTCGAGTTTGAGTCTACAAACTATGCTCTTCCAAGATGACGAATCTCTCCAAGAAGTATGGAGTACTCCCAGAATGTTGAATCCACACAAAGAAGGTGCCATTGTACTCATCTTGGCTCAAGAAACTCTCTGCCCTAGTTAGAAAACCTTTCTGAGAATGTTGATGCTCTCCAAGAAAGTTCGAGTTTCCAAGAATGTTGGAAAGGACCAAAAAAGGGACATTACATAACCCCAAGTTATAACTAGAAAATGTTAAAAATAGCATGGAAAGCTAAAAATAGCAATGCTATATGTAATGTCCCCTTCTCAAGCCTAGTCAATTGATGTGACCCTTAGCCTATTCTAGAGTTCTTGTAGGCAACTAGTAGTGGTTAGGGGACTCAAAGGTTTTTGGAGAGCTCAGTTTCAAGTTTTCTTGGCATACAGTGATGTTTTGGTGTTTAGATGGTATTCAAGATGGTGGTGATGCTCTTTGTAACGTTTTTGGCCATCTAGGTTGTTCTCCACATTTCTTGGAGAACATTGTTATTTTTAGTAAGTGTCCATTTTGGCACCCAACGTCATTCTTCAATACCAGCTTCTTCTTGGCATGATTAGTTTCAATTTTTGGTGCCTTGACGGTGCTTTCTGCAAAGTGGTTCAGATTATTTAAATTATTACACTAAAGTTATTTACTTTATAATATTTACTTTAGTGTTTTAATTTAAATAAATTATGTTATGTCCCCTCAAGTGGACGCCTAGGGAAAACGGGACTTGGACATAAGTTAATTTTATATTGTCTGAAGGACATTTGAGGGAAAATGAATTATTTTGAATTTAAAATTGTTTTATTTCTCTCCAACTCTATAAAAGGAGGATTTGAGCTCTCATTTGGATTATTCATGTTTGCACAAATAACAGGATGTTGTCAGAGTGAACATTGAGTTATTGTAGGAGTTGATTGAGGACGAAAACCCTCATAAATATTCACTAGTTTCGATGGTGCAAGATCTATCCTAGCTGGTCTGGAGTTTCATGAAGTTTGGACTTCAGCGTTTCAAAAAAAATGAAAATATTCAAAGTATTTTGTAATGCACATTTTTAGGAGTGTTTGGTATTGAGTTTCAGAGGTTTTTGGAATGCTTTGGTAGTGATTTGCAGGAGTTTCAAGTCTGGTCATACAGCTTGCTAGAACAGACCGTACCTCTCTTTTTGGATGCCTAGGTCAATGGAGAGAGTTCAGTGTTTTAGGTATTGTTCCATTTGATTTCAGTGGTTAGCAGCTGACATCATTTTTCTAGAAAAAATCACCCTTTCAGCAGGCCATTCAAGTGATTGGAGGTATACTTGGAGTTTGTGCCAGGTTTTTGGGTGAGTTTCATGGCTGCAATCTTCCCCTGAAGTGGTGCCCTAACCTGTTGGAATGATAGCAGATGATGGTTGGAATTTTTGAATTCAAAAAAATAGATATGAATTTTTAGGCCAAATCGCCCTTGCATAACCAGCACTCCTGTATGCTGTGTCAGAGGGTCTGAGTCATTTAATTGACCTGCAAATGATTGTTACTTGCTGGTTGAGGTTGGATTTAAGGGTCTGCGCAGTTTAGGAGTGTTTCTTGGTGTTGGGGGTAGTTGAATAGGTCTATTGTGTTGATGTTATAGCGGTGGGAGATCTCTTTCTCTCTCAAATTAAAAATAATAAATAATAATTAAATAAATGCAAGAGCAAGTCGAACTTGCCATATATATTAATTTATTTTTGAGGCCAACCCAAAATAAAAAGTCGCCTTGTTTTGTGAAAGAGGCCGACCCTACATGAAAAGACGTCTTGATGTGTATATATACAATCAATTCTCATTCATTTGTTAATTCAATTCATTCAAGATAAGTTCGCACTTCAAGGAGGAGATCTCACATTTGCAGCAGATCGACATTTTGCATCAGGTTGATTGTTATCAAGGAGAAATCATATTATTTGTTTATTCGCACCTAGGAGAGGTGCTATCTCTCATTACATCAGATCGGCCTTGTGTTTGGGCCAAGTTGTAAAGCAGATTTCTGCTCTTTTTTTATTCTAATATAAGAGATATATCTTTGGCTGGGTTTTTCTCCCTCGAGAAGGGTGGTTTTCCCAGGGTATTTGCTGTGTTCTATTGTTCATTATTTTGTATTGCTGCTTATCTTCGTTTCTGGTCTAAAATTAACATATTGCTGCAGCTGGGAGGCTTGTAAATGGTGTTGAAGAATAATTTTTAACATTTGCTGTTAACTGTCTACACTCAGGGTCTGCTACAGCAGGTCTGTAATGGCTTAATAATGTGTCCTATTCAAGGTATTTACATTCTATATGGTTGTTTCAGTGGATGTTCCATAGTGCTTCCTTAGGTGTATTTTGGGGCTCTAAATTTGTGACAGCTGTGACTTGAATGAATGTAATCTTCATTATTAAATTGCAACAGCAGAGTTTCCTTAAATTACAAACCCTTCGATGCTCATATGAGTCAAATTTGCATGAATACATGTTTATTGCTTGAGTATTTGTTGTGGCATCATTGGATGAAAATTTCAAAAAAAAATAAGGGGGTTTTTTTACACTATAAATAGCTCTGATTAAAAAAAGCAAACTTAAAATGTGCTCTTTCCTCTAAAAATGGTGATGGCTAAAAACTTTTAGCACATGATAAAAATAGACTTTTGGATGGGAAAATTTGCATGACTTTGATGATTCTATAGCTTTTCCTCTTAACATCGCTAATCCTCTAAAGACATTTAAAAAACCCTTATAACCCCTTTTGATGTTTTGAATCCCTTTGATAGGCGCACACTACTACAATATCACTTTACATGTGCACCAATACACTATAAAATAGACTTTGAACTTGCACTTTTGATTTTCTTTGCAGAGGTGTACACCTATGAACATAATTTTTGAAATTTCATATATCCCTTTGGTGAGGTGCACACCTACATCCCAAACACTTACTTGATAACATAAAACATTATGTTATCACTATTTGAGGCACACCTAATGCTCTTGTGTGCACCTATACATTATGATTTTTTAACTTTTTATTTTTCCTTTATTGAGGTGAACCCTTGCCCCCTAAGTTTGCACCTGTGCATTGAAATTTAAATTTGTTTTGTAAAACAATTTTACACCTTTATGAGGTGCACCCCTACCCCTACACTTGCAATATAGATACACATCTCCATGGATTTTATTGAGTTGCGTAAGTCAAGTGACAAATTGAATATTTTTGTGGTGGTTGATTGTCTCTCTAAGTATGTCCATTTCTATGCATTTGCCCATTCTTAGAAAGCCTCTACCATTACACCAGCCTTCATTGACCAAATATTTTGCATCCATGGTAATCCCACCTTCATTGTTTGTGATCATGTTCCCACCTTCACTAGTATCTTCTTGCAAGCACAGTTTAAGCTACGAGAAATGTATTTGAAAATAAGCCTAGCATGTCACCTGCAAATACATGGTCAAACTAGAATAGTCAATAAATGCTTGGAGACCCATTTGCATTGCTTTGTTTTGAAGAGCAAAGTCATTGGACTAAGCAACTACCTCTTGGTATAACACCTCTAACCATTCATCAAACAAGATGACACCATATGAAGTCGTTTATGACCAAACACCACCATCTCTTACATCCTACCTTAGGTAGTTCCAAGGTATAGAACTACTTCAGTTGACATAGCAAAATCTACTTCGAGCACAATTCACACCCTCACATCAATGGACGAACAAAAAGAGTGAACATATGGGTCAAAAAGAATTTGAGGAACTATGTTTTGAGTCAACTAACAGAATTTACAGCGCTATATGGCTATGATGCTCTATTTTTTGTTGATTTGGTGTTTGTAGATAGCAAAGTACTAGCCACTAGCAGGAGCTCTATGTCGTCATCCACGTTGGAGAGAAGAAGTTGAGGAATAGGAGTATGACGGAATACCTAATGCGTCGGAGGGACCTCCCCACGGAAGATGCTACATAGGGGGGCATGATGATACTTGAGCATCCAAATTTGCAATTGCTCAAGGACAAGCAATCTTAGGAAGTGCAGATTGTCATGTTCCCTTCTCGAACATGAAGGATTTGATGGAAGACCCGTAGCCTATTTTCATTTCCCATAGGCTAAGGGAAATATTTTAAAGCAACTAAAATATTATTTTGGTGGTTGTCTAAATGAGACAGTTATAAGGCCTGTGTAATAGTTTATTTTAAAAGTGTTTTAACACTTGGTGGAAAAAGTAAATGTAATTGAGGACCTAAATGAGAGCGCCTATAAAGGAAAAGCAAGCACTCAAGGTAAACAATCCATTATCATTATCACAAATTCAAATTTCCAAATCAGAGCTCCCAAAGACAAAAAACCTTGGTTGTTGGTGATATCCAAAGGACAAAAAACCTTTGGTTGTTGGTGATTTCCGGAGGACAAAAACTCTCTTGGAGACATCTCGGAATTGGGGATGAAAACCCTCATTGCCAATTGAGCAATTCTACATCAAGGATTACAATCATGCTTCAGTTGGAAACAATTAGACTTACAAGAAAATTCCATATTGGCAAAATTATTTAAGGATTAAAAATCATTTATTGGCTGCATCACATTTGAAGGTGATTGTTGAAGCAATTTGGCTATGCCGGCACTAATTAGGTAGTACAGCAGGTTTTATAAATCAACCTCTATCATCTCCAGCCAACATTCTATGGTCAGGGAATTATGTTGCATATTTCATAATGAATATCATCTATTTCTGCTGTTTGTCATCTTTAATATACTGCCAGTTATCATCAATCTGCTGTTCACAATTTATATTTATCACTGGTTATTGTTGATAATATTGTGACATATATTGCTGAATTGTGATTTCTGTAAATTAAGATAGGCGACTAGATTGCTTATCAATCGTTGTCGTCTCCTTTCCAGTATTTTATGTGATCGCTGACTGTTATTAGATATTGCAATTATATTTACTTTTACACTTGATATATTTGCAATTGCATATGTTTGGCAAGGTTTGAATAACTTTGACTGAAATAGGCAATCAAATGTAAAGTTTAATTCATTACTTATACTAATTGTTCAAGGCCAATTTACTAGGCAATATTATACATGACTGCATCGTTGGTCTGTTATTAGAAATTGTGATCTGATTATTATTATTGTTGGCTGTGCAGTCTGAATCTAACCCAAGTTACTATTGTTCAAGAGTTTTAAAATATTATTTATGCTGACCAATGCAATTACATTCTGTGATGTCCCCATCCTAGTCAGCACAGCTGGTTATGTGGTTAGCCTATCATTTTGATCCTCGTAGGCTGACAGATGTGTGCAGAGGATCATCTGAGGCAGTTACTCAGTGTTCTGTAGCTTCAGTGTTGCAGTTGTTTCAGGTTGGGCCTTCGCAGAATCATTCTGAGAGGTTTTTCAGAGACTTTCTATTTTTAGAAAGTAGGGCAGGCGGAAGCTGCTATTTTTGGCAGGGCACCTGGTTCAACTGGTCAGCTCAGATTCGACCCAGTACATCAGTTTGTTGGTCAGAAGGGAGAATAACGGAGTATTTAATGATTTATTAAATATTTAATATTTTGACTTTATATTATAAAGTCACTTTATTAATGTATTTAAATATTAATTTAAAAGGGCGTATTATAAAGTGTTTATTATACTTTATAATAAAATGATAATATTTGACATAATGAATATTTATTATTCATTAATGAAGGCGCCAATTATTAAATGATTTTCTCCTAAGTCAAAGCGTAATATTTAATCATTTATTTAAGTGATTATTAAAATAAGACTTTGGGTCGAATTTTTGCAAGAGAGTATATATTCACAGGAAAGACAAATCGAACCATTATGATATGTTATTCAAATTTGTCTTGTATTTGCTCTGAGCATTGGAGTTTGCAAAACCTAGGGTTTCAGCAGACGATTCGTTTCTGGAGAACGATACCTCTTCAGAAATTGGCAGACTGAGACTGTGCAATACCAGTTGAAGCTTGCATCTTGGTGACTTCACACAGAGGTTACAGATTGAGCTCATTGATTTATTCATTCAGAGTTTAGCAGAGATTATTCATCAAGTGTTTGAGGCGACCTATCAGAGATATCTTTTACAGAGATCTGGCATCTTTCATTGGGCCGCACCATATTCTTATTTGCTACTGCTGTACAGGCCGTACAAATCTGTACCTTCAAGGCCGTACCATTCTTTCAGGAAGAAATGCCTTCAGTCTTCAGTGAATGTCATTTGGCTCTGGTGCGCCTTGGTCTTCTGGAGGGTTCTTTTCATTTTGAGTTGGGAGATCTGAGATCGTGAGCCAGATATATTGTATTATTCCAAATCTTTCATGCTGTTGCAGCCGCCATCAGGTTCCTTATAATAATATCATATTTCTTTCATTGCTCAGTTTTTGTTATTGTTAAAGCTCTGGAAAGTTAATAAAGTGATGCGCCTCCATGTTATGAGTATTTTCTACATATTTCCATTGCCATATGAATTTTAGTAATTTTTTAAGCATTTATTAGAGAAATCGCAGCTTTCTGTTATTTTCTCAAAAACCTCAAAAACACAAAAATCACAAAACTTGCAAAAACAAAATTCACAGTTAGGGTTTCGGGGTTGAGAACCACCAGGGTTCTTACAGTGGTATCAGAGCACAGATTTCCTGCCATCCTGTGCCTTCTCAGTTGCTTTTTCAGAATACAGTGTGCTTTTTGGTTGCTTTTTCATGAGCAGAGATACTATTCACTATATTAAAGGTGTAGGGACAGGCAGAGCCGAGGATTGGACAGGTCCACCGATTCCTGAAGGTGAGACAGTGTCAGGTGTATTAGGCATTCACAGATCCAGCTCTAATAGCAGTGAAAACAGTGTTGCAACCCTAATGGCAGACCGTGAGATTCCTACAGAGACAGTTAGGGATTCAGGGAAAGCACATGCAGAGGGCGACATTACCGATGAGGAGTTCGAGGCAGGCATGATAACATGATGGACATGATGTCCCAGTTGATGGGCACTATTAGGCAGTGTACTCCATCACAGCCACATTATATACAGATTGGACAGACGAGCGGGACTGCACCAGTAGATCAGCCTTTGGCATCAGTACCACGATAGCCGTCACCGATCTATCAGGAGCGTAGGCCTGGACAGCCTACATTCTTACCTAGAGAGACTCCACCTCCGACTCCGGGGGCAGAGCAGCAGGGGCAGCATCAGGAGTTTCAGCCACATAATGGCATGTCAGTAGCAGATGTGACGAGGTTTCATGGTGAGTACCTATCATTGGCACCTGAGATCAGGCAGGCATTATCGTTTCATGAGTTTATGGATGTTCATAAACCTAGAGGAGGAGGCAGATTTGACCGTAGACCCCCTCAGCATCAGCAGCCACAGCCACAGGTGAACAGGGATTTGCAGTACGCAGTTAGTAAGATCACCTTGCCATATTTTGATGGGTCTGATAAGACATCAGCGAGGTCTTGGGTCCAGAAATTGGACAACTACTTATCACTGAGGCCTATGCAGGAGGATGAGGCCATTAAGTTTGCTACCTTGCATCTTGATGGAATAGCGCATGATTGGTGGCATCACGGCATGTATACACTTGGCCATCATGCAGTCAATACTTACCAGGAGTTCACCAGCAGGCTCATAGAGCGCTTTGATAAGAAGGATCCGGAACTATACTTTAGGGAGCTAGCTCAGCTCAGGCAGACAGGTAGTTTGGATTCTTATATTGGTGAGTTTCAGAGAGTTGCAGTCATGGTGACTGGTATTTCAGAACGAAGACTCATTATACTCTTCGTTGAGGGTTTGACAGAACCTATGAGAGGTTGGGTAAAGGCTTTTGACCCTCCTACCCTTCAGGAGGCCATGAGGAAGGCGCGAAACATGGAGCTTGCAGCACCTCGCAGCAAGTTCAATACAGGTCCGACACCCTACACGAGGCCTAATAGGTCTTTTGACAGGAATAAGCCCTTTGACAAAAGGAGGGATCAACCGGATCCTAAAAGACAGAATGCACCACCCTTTGACAGAGAAACACTGAACGAATTGCGGAAGAAAAAGTTGTGTTTCTGGTGCAAGGCACCCTACGATGAAAAACATATATGCCCACTTCGTCCCAAGGTCAAAAACAATCAGATGGAATGGTTTTATGAAGGCGAAGAGCAATCTGATCTGTCAGACCAGCAAGCTGATTCCGAGCATTCAGATGATGACAGGTCCGAAAATGAGGGTGAAAACGAAGGTGGAAGGAAGCTACAGGAAGCCCATTTGACTAGCCTTCAGAGAGATGGGTCGTTTAGACTTCGCGGGCTCCTAGCAGGTCAGAAGGTGATTACCTTACTGGATACGGGTGCTACACATAATTTCATTGATGCACGATTGGTGGAGAGACGTGGCATTCAGACAGAGGCATTTGAGGGTATTCGAGTCAAGGTGGCTGATGGGTACACTCTCAGATGTGACCGAAAGATTACTGATCTTCCGATGCGACTGAACAACTATGAATTCAAGACTGAATTCTATGTTGTTAACATGGGAGATACTGATGTGGTGTTAGGGATGGCATGGTTGCACGATTTGGGTGAGTTCACACTCAATTTGCGTGACATGGAGATGAAGTTCAAGGTTGATGGGAGACCTCATGTCATCAAGGCTATTCGAGACAGTAATCTGAGGATGGTTTCATTCAGACGGATGGAGAGGCTCATTCGTCATGATATGGTTGACTGGGCAGCAGAGTGCATGTTGATGCCAGCCCAGCAGGAGCAGCAGAAGGGTGAGTACCACCCTGACATTCAGATCTTGAGGACTAAACACTCCAAAGTGTTTAGTGACATTCCACCTGTAGACCTCCAGACAGAGGCACGGAGCATATCATTGAGTTGGAGGAGGGCGCAAAGCCCGTTATGATCACTCCCTACAGACATCCGAAACGACTCAAGGATGAGATAGAGAAGACCATCAACGAGTTGTTAGCTATGGGGCATATTAGACCTAGCAAGTCACCTTTTGCTTCATCGGTTGTATTGGTGAAGAAGAAGGATGGATCACTTCGGATGTGCATTGACTACAGGCAGCTCAACAAAAGGACAATTAAGAATAGGTATCCTATACCACGCATCGATGAGTTGATTGATGAGTTACACGGTGCTATCTTCTTCACGAAGATTGACTTGAGGTCCGGGTACCACCAGATTCAGATGAGGGAGCAGGATATTGAGAAAACCGCCTTCAGATGTCATTGCGGTCACTTCGAGTTCTTGGTTATGCCCTTCGGGTTAACCAATGCACCTGCCACCTTTCAGGCGACTATGAACAGGGTTTTCAGTTCTCAGTTGAGGAGATTTGTGTTGGTCTTCTTTGACGACATTCTGGTTTATAGCAGGTCATGGGAGGAGCATCTAGCTCACTTAGATACAGTTTTGGGTATCTTAGCAGATGAGTCTTTCTATGCTAAAGAATCCAAGTGTGAGCTCGGTATGGAGGAGTTGTTATATTTGGGGCACATCATCAGTGCCAAGGGAGTGAGTATGGACCCTAAAAAGGTCTGAGCTATAGTTGAGTGGCCGGTACCTGAGAACCTTACGCAGCTCAGAGGCTTCATCGGGTTGTGTGCTTTCTACAGGAGATTTGTTAGTGGGTTCTCACGTCACGCCGCCCCCCTTACTGACTTGACAAAGAAGGGGGCTTTTACTTGGTCACCACAGGCGCAGGAGTGCTTTGACAGGTTTAAGGTGATCATGACTTCATGTCCAGTGCTAGCATTGCCTGACTTTACGAAGTCATTTGATTTATTCTGTGATGCTTTAGGAGAGGGCATTGGTGCCGTTTTGATGCAGAAGCGACATCCTATTGCTTTCGAGAGTAGGAAGCTTAGGGGTCCTGAGAGATTCTACAGCATATACGACAAGGAGATGTTAGCCATTATGCATGCTTTGGCTAAGTTCAGGCAATACTTGGTAGGCAGCAAATTCAGTGTCCGCACAGACCATAATAGCCTGAAACACTTCCTTGGACAGCGAGACTTGAATGAGAGGCAGCAAAAATGGGTCAAGAAACTGCAATCGTATGACTTTGATATCACCTTCATTAAGGAAGCGAATGTTGAAGCCGACGCCTTGTCTCACAAACCCCAAACAATGCCCCGGCACGATCACAGAGGATTGAGGCATCGGATTATTGCCGAGTATGCTAAGAACCCATGGGCTTCTAGCATTGTTGACAGATAGCATAGATGATGTATACGCTGTAGATGACTTGATCATTTACAAGGGGCGGATTTTTTTGATTCCTGACTCGAGGTGAGGGTTACAGTTTTTAGAGCCTTTCATGATCTTCCTATGGCGAGCCATCCCGGGTATTATAAGACATATAAAATGATTCGGGAACGGTTTACTTGGAAAGGGCTGAAAACTGATGTGTTACAGTATGTCCGAGAGTGTTCTGTTTGCCGCAGTAACGCTGTGAGCACACATATCCCCGCCGGATTGCTCCACCCACTCCGATACCGGATGAAGCGGGAGTGTTTATCGATGGACTTTATCACGGCTTGCCGAAAGCCCAAGGTAAAGATTGCATCTAGGTAGTGGTTGATTGGTTGACTAAATATGCACTTTTTCCCGATTACTACCTTCACAAAGCATCGCAGACTGCAGAGTTATTTTTCAGAGAGGTATTCCGGCTTGCATGGGTTGCCTCGGACGATAGTCAGCGATAGAGACAGTAGTTCATGAGCAACTTTTGGCAGTGAGTTGTTCAGCTTTGTAGGGACCGAATCCGACACCGAAGGTGCCTACCATCCGCATACGACAGACGGGCGCAGAGATTGTCAATAAGTGGGTGGAAGGTTATTTGCGTAATTATATAGCCGGATAGCAGAGAGCGTGGGTGAGGTGGATCTATCTATGCGAGTATTGTTATAACTCGACTCACCACATGACGATACAGATGACACCCTTTATGGCTTTGTATGGGTATGAGGCGCCCAACCTTTTAGGATTTGATATTGAGCGATAGCAGAGTGCCGAGTGCAGGGGATATGATGCAGAGTCAGCAGGACATTTTGAGGTCTCTCGAGACAATATCCAGCGGGCACAGAATCAGCAGAAGCAGTATGCTGATCAGAAGAGGGTTGAGCGTACTTTTGATGTGGGTGATATGGTGTACCTCATGTTGCAGCCGTATCGTCAGTCTACTCTGCGGAAGAGTGGGGCAGAGAAGCTGAAGCCTCGCTACTATGGTCCATTTCGTGTTGTCAGACGAGTGGGCGAGGTTGCTTATGAGTTGGACTTGCCAGCTGATAGCAAGGTCCATAATGTGTTTCACGTTTCTCGCCTGAAAAAGGCATTGGGTCAGCATGTGATACCCTCTCCAGTTTTGCCACCCCTTGATGACGAAGGGAAACTGATACTTAGTACCTGAGGCCATCCTCGAGATGAGAGAGAGACACCTTCGGAGGCGGGTGATCAGGGAATATCTGATCAAGTGGAGAGATCTGCCAGTTGAGGATGCTACATGGGAGTCAGAGGAGATTTTACAGCATCCAGAGTTGAGATTGCTTGAGGACAAGCAATTTCAGGGAGGGCGGACTGTGATGTCCCCATCCTAGTCAGCGCAGCTGGTTATGTGGTTAGCCTATCATTTTGATCCTCGTAGGCTGACAGATGTGTGCAGAGGATCATCTAAGGCAGTTACACAGTGTTCTGTAGCTTCAGTGTTGCAGTTGTTTCAGGTTGGGCCTTCGCAGAATCATTCTGAGAGGTTTTTCAGAGACTTTCTATTTTTAGAAAGTAGGGCAGGCGGAAGCTGCTATTTTTGGCAGGGCACCTGGTTCAACTGGTCAGCTCAGATTCGACCCAGTACATCAGTTTGTTGGTCAGAAGGGAGAATAACGGAGTATTTAATGATTTATTAAATATTTAATATTGACTTTATATTATAAAGTCACTTTATTAATGTATTTAAATATTAATTTAAAAGGGCGTATTATAAAGTTTTTATTATACTTTATAATAAAATGATAATATTTGACATAATGAATATTTATTATTCATTAATGAAGGCGCCAATTATTAAATGATTTTCTCCTAAGTCAAAGTGTAATATTTAATCATTTATTTAAGTTATTATTAAAAGAAGACTTTGGGTCGAATTTTTGCAAGAGAGTATATATTCACAGGAAAGACAAATCGAACCATTATGATATGTTATTCAAATTTGTCTTGTATTTGCTCTGAGCATTGGAGTTTGCAAAACCTAGGGTTTCAGCAGACGATTCGTTTCTGGAGAACGATACCTCTTCAGAAATTGGCAGACTGAGACTGTGCAATACCAATTGAAGCTTGCATCTTGGTGACTTCACACAGAGGTTACAGATTGAGCTCATTGATTTATTCATTCAGAGTTTAGCAGAGATTATTCATCAAGTGTTTGAGGCGACCTATCAGAGATATCTTTTACAGAGATCTGGCATCTTTCATTGGGCCGCACCATATTCTTATTTGCTGCTGCTGTACAGGCCGTACAAATCTGTACCTTTAAGGCCGTACCATTCTTTCAGGAAGAAACGCCTTCAGTCTTCAGTGAATGTCATTTGGCTCTGGTGCGCCTTGGTCTTCTGGGGGGTTATTTTCATTTTGAGTTGGGAGATCTAAGATCGTGAGCCAGATATATTGTATTCTTCCAAATCTTTCATGCTGTTGCAGCCGCCATCAGGTTCCTTATAATAATATCATATTTCTTTCATTGCTCAGTTTTTGTTATTGTTAAAGCTCTGGAAAGTTAATAAAGTGATGCGCCTCCATGTTATGAGTATTTTCTACATATTTCCATTGCCATATGAATTTTAGTAATTTTTTAAGCATTTATTAGAGAAATCGCAGCTTTCTGTTATTTTCTCAAAAACCTCAAAAACACAAAAATCACAAAACTTGCAAAAACAAAATTCACAGTTAGGGTTTCGGGGTTGAGAACCACCAGGGTTCTTACACATTCTGCTGTTTAGATTTTGACTAATATCTAGAGTTGTGTAGGATTTTCCATACTTTCATTTCCAGTAATAATTCTGAAAACGTTAAGATTTGACTCATACATTACGTCCCACATTATTTTAGTATTTTACATTCAGTGACCACTAACACTCAGTCTGAAAATTACATATTATTGTTCAGCATTAGCATAGGGTTTGAATTTTACTGAATAATTTTCATTTTCAAGTTTTATATAAATCAGAAAACACAAAAAAATCACATATTTCCTAAAAATTATAGAAAAGGGCATTACATACATCATTATAAAAACTTGTAAGAATGGATCAACTCTCACCAAGGAAGAAGGTTCCCCAATGCTTAGCTAGAACTAAGTTCCCACACTTGCTTCCTAGACTTGATGCAATCAAGACTATCACTTTTCAAGGCCAAACAAATGATGCAAGTGTATTCTCCAAATACAAGTCCAATGATATCGTAAAGCCCATTATCATGGCCTGCAGTATTTGCCAACACATGTTTTATGGTCTGTGCTACTGTCAAATCACCTTCAAAGGTCCACAGTACTTCAAAGATCATGAATCTATCTCTACCAGGTATCACACACACATTTCTAGTGGCACAAGGTAATCTAGGCAGATTGAAAGCCATCCAAGCCCACACCAAACCTTTGTGCAGTTTTCATCAATGGCTTTGTCAGAGTTCAAAACACTTATAGATCAAACCATTAAGCTCCACTCATAATACACAGTAATGTTGAGGGATAATAGTGTTATTACCTTTGTCCTTAAAGGTAGGCAGATCAAACACCATCCAGTCCACACCAAACCTTTGTGCAGTTTCATCATTGGGTTTGTCAAAGCTCCACACACCTATAGATCAAACCACTAAACTCTAATATTGTTGAAGGATATTAGTGTTATTCCTTTGTCCTTAGAGAGGCATAGCCCCTTCTCCTACATATGAATTGATTGTTACATTCCCACAATGTCTAGCATAGCTATCAGGAGGTGAAGCTCCACATGGAAGAGCAACTGTTTCAACTTCCATAACAGTTATTTAGAATTCACTGCATTGTAACCTTACGTATACATATGTATTAGATTGAAAGTTATCATCAAATATCATAACATAAATGTAGCTCATAGAAGATAGATAGGCACACATCTCCATTACAATATGCCGTATACAAAACACACAAAATAATAAACTTATGTTTCTTGATCTATTATCTTTCCCATGCCTCCCTCTCTGATTATTTTTGTATCAATGTTAATATTGCTTCTGCATATGACACATCTAAAATTTTAGTAATTAGAGGGTTGTAACCCAAATACCTTCTGGGACTCAGATCATACCATGTCAGGAATGTGCTCCAACTTGATAAATCTTATTCAACAATAAATTTATGTTTCATCCCTATGCATGTATGCTTCCCTCATTAAAAAATTATAAATGATCATAAAGGCAAGTTACTAAAAAACAAATAAGGGGAGCCTCTCCTCCTGCAGTCATAATTCCCCAAAATAAATCATGATTAAATTGAAGTTACTAGAGCATTAATGGAGGCCACTACCATTCTTCAACACAAAAAATACAATGTAATACATGTTCATACATGTGCAATATGAGAAAATTTCATTGACATCAAATAGATAAAGGGTCCTCCTATGCATGGCAAGACCGAATGAGAGGCTAAGCCACCTTGGCCACCATACCAACTAGGTCTGCTTCTGTAAGCTCTCTAATGGAGCCTACTTACAGTTTGCTATTTTTGTGAGAGTGTTCAAATTTAATGCGGTCTCCTTTTCTCTATTTTATCCTCCATTTATGAGTTGAAGCATCATATTAATTACTCATACATCTATTATTAATTTTGTTTGTGTACCATATATATTATAATATGTTTGATACATATGTTTACTACTAAACTCACATTATATAAATAAGATAACAAGCACATAATTTCTCCCACCATATAGATTTAATCTTGCTAAAATATTTGATGAATCTGAGATTAACATTATATCAATCATACCAAGGTACGAACCCAAGAACTTTTTCAGTATTGTAAACAAAGCCAGGATCATAGCAGGCTTAGCAGCATTATAGTCTATACAATTTGTTCCCCTCAGAAAAACCATTGCAGGGCACCATTCCTTGAATAAATTATGAATCAGACTCAAAAGCATTTTGTGCAGCATGTAAGGCCATCAAATAATATCTTTAATAACAGAAAAAGGACATTGTAATATCATACCTTATGCAAATCTTTAATAGGAATTGGCAGATTTTTGTCTCTGGGCATCAAAAAGCAAAACATATAATGTAGTTAGTAGCTCTCTTCCAACAGCAGTTCCTACAGAACTGAGAAAAATATAAATAAATATATGCATACAGAGAATAGATAAATAGACCAACCAATGAGTGCTCAAATTTACATAAATGACACAAAAAGAAACAGGTTGGTGAAAGTATAAATATATACATACATTGATATAGATAAATAGACCAATTACTGAGTGTTCGGTTTTGAACAAATGATACAAAAAGAGACTGTTTGATGAAAGTATGTAAAAATCATTAACATCTTGTATGAGGGATGAGTAAAGAAATAAATGTTAGGCTCAACCTCTTAGGGAATAAAACTTTACCAAGGCCTCCATAAGTGATATTTGTATTACTATTGACCATGTGTGATTGTTCATGTTTAGCACTTGATGTTCTGAAATTGGAAAAAATATCCTATGTAAATAAGTAATCAGATCAATTGCCTGTTGTTGTGATTCTTCTAAAGTTTTTATCATGCCTAGAATGGCAAGGTAGAATAATATTAATACTGTGATCCATGTTTTTGTGAAGAGCATGACAGTTTCCCAGAACTAAAGTATGTGGAGAAGCACATGGGTGGTCAAGAAATGCATGCAGATTTGCTGAAAGGTAACCAAACTGCAACTGGCAAGTTTCTCTTCACCACTAGTAATTACAGGCACTGCAAAGACATGACAACATTACATTACATAATGGAGATGAAATAAAATGAATCTACTTAGAGGAGATACTCCAGCACCACTATCCCATGCTCTTCCTCCCACTACCTGTAACAAAAACTCCAATCCAAACCAGTAAGGATCTATTTACAAAAGCTGCAGGCAGAGTGAACTTGATAACCCATCCTCCTTGAGGGGGCTAGGGTCTCCTCTACTGTCTCTCATCACCTTTTCCAATCCATCCCAAACTATAAACCTGCAGTATTTAATGAAACAGCATCATACTGCAAAGAACTTCAGAAATTTCTGCGATACCATGCACATAGTTACATATCAGGGCCCAACTTTCCCAGAAAGAAATAAAATGGGTGTTATCTTAAACAGAAACTCCCCCTGAATTCTCTTTCTCCAGTAAACATAAGGAACATAGGCTATGGCTTCCAAAGTAAAAGGCTTTACCATCCAAGACCCAAAACACTTAGGATCTAAGTATCTTGTACCCAGACGAAATTTTTTGTATTGTGTCAATTTTTAAATACCAAGTCATTCATTTCTCATCCTTGAGTTAAATTATAAGTAGAAAAATCCCTTTTCTCCCCTGTAAGTCGTTTTTTAGTGTTTTGTCAGTAGCAGTTGTTAATCTTGCTATTGTTAATTCAAGGTGATACTTTTACAAGGCTTAAAAGACAAGATTTTTCAAGCATATCAGACGAGGTGGACACATGAACTAAGTTAGAGGAAAAGGCAGTGAAATAGAAATAAGGCATTACTATCAGACATTAAAAACACTTAGGATCCGAGTGTCTTGTACCCAGACCAAATTTTTTGTACTGTGTCAATTCATAAGCCATAAATCAGTCATTTCTTGTCCTCGAGTTAGATTCTAAAAAGAAAATTTATCACTTATCCCCTATAAGCTGTTTCTGAGTCCGTTGTCACTAGTAGTTGTTAATGTTGCCATCATCAATTCATGCCAACACTTTGGCAAGGCTTAAGAGACAAGGTTTTTCAAGCATATCAGACAAGGTGGGATGTCAGCTGAGAAATAGGAAAAGATTGGTATTGATGTCATTTTATTCATCTGGATTGTAACTTTGTGTGTAAACTAGTTGTTTAGTCTTTGGAATCGTATGTTGTTGCAATTGTTATCCCTTTTAGAATCTTATTTGCACTGAATAGCTAGTCTTTGTATTAGCCAAGTAGAAGGTGTCATTTGTGTGTGCTTAGATTAAATGTTTTATCCTTTAGAATATGATAAATCTCATTTGCAAGACACAATTGTTAACAATCTAATGCATGTATCTAAGGATAAAACATAGACAGCTAATCATTTGCTTTATGCAAATCCTCCTCAATGAATCTTGTCAGTTTAACTTAGGTTTAGGTTTAGTTTAGATCTCGGAGAACTTACCCTCCAAATTTGAAGAGAGGTTTTACCTCATGTGCTATTCCGCTTTGTATTGTTTTGCCAAAGAAAAATTAAAACACCAACACATCTAAACCTTGGGAGCAATGCATTGCATCTACAAATCTTCAGGATCAAACATTCATAAACTTGAGGCTAGAGCAGATAGGGCAACCCATTGTCAAAAGACCCTAATGGATGGTAGACATGGCATAGGAAAGACACAGTGAAGCAAACAATACTTGCCAATTACCATTTCTCACAAATTGTTAGTTCTTCTATTCAAGAGAAGAATTCATCCCCGTACAACTTCATTTACACTATCAAGAGGAAGAGTCTTACCTCTAGACAAGCAGAAAAATTGGTTGTTGTACATAGTGCCTTGACCCAAAATATCAACAAACTTAAGTCACGCATCGAGATGTTGATCCATGTAATAACCACCCTTTAACTTTTTTTTGAAAATATGTTAGCCTCAAAGTAAATGAAAGCGTAACAACTTCCTATCCACTTTTTGATTACCCAGATCCCGAATTGGATTTTATTACAAGGGTCCAAGAGATAGGCTAACTCAACTGCTCCTAATAACTGACTAGAGTGGGGACATTACACTATAGTATATGCATGTTTGTTTTTAATTTCAGTATGTCTATATTTGTTTTAAGATCAAAGGATTTGTTTTAATTCTTTGGGTTCTACAGATAATCAATTAATAGTTTTCAATTTGTTTTTCTAAATTTTCTAAGTGCTTTTCAATATGGACTGAAAGGTATTAATTGTGTCAATTGGTGCATAAAGGAGCAGTCACTCCAAAGAGCGAAATTCCTCGAGCATGTTCAAGTTAGGTGGGTTAAAGACAAGGCTGAGTTTCCCATTGGGCATCTCGAGCAACTATAGTTGTTGTTTTGTCTAAGGGTCTAGAATAACTTTTGTGGACGGTTGGGTGGATAGTTGTCTAGCTATCAATGCAAACTAGCTAATTAAAACAAGATAAGGGATATTGGCAAAGAATCTTCCCAAATGACACTCAATAAGCAAGGGGCCAAAGAGTCTTTGTATCTGTAATGGCAATTTGGCCCTCTCATACTCTCAATGAAGCCATTTCCCCTCCCTCATTTTTACACTCAATGGTAACTCAAGTTTGTTTTTCCTTCGAAGAACACATTCTTTCTCAACCTATGCTAGTTAATCTAGTTTGGTAATTAGTAACTCTAGCTTTTACTCTCTGTTGAAATTTCAATTCGCACCTCTAGAATGCGGATTAGAAACGGACAACTATGCACAGATAAACTACTCTTCGAATTAGGAGGGGAAGCTCCCTCTTTGCTGATGTTGCTTAAAAAAGTAAATTAAAACTAATTTTCCTATCTTTTTGTTCATCTAAGAGAACAAGGTTATAAAACTCAAGCACCGTAGTTGAGATTTTTTGTTTAAGAAGTTCAACTATGACTAAGCCTACTCTAATGACGTTTCTAATTTCTCAAGTAAACGCAGAGCAAGAGAATTGGAAATAGACAAGGAAGGATTCTCTGACAAAATACTTAAATAAACTCTTTTTCAACATACATCTACTTACTTTCAATGCAAGATGAAATTAAGATCATATAAGCATAACACAATAAACGGAAATTTGACACATTATATCAAGGCAAAGTAGGCACAAGACTTTATTTCTCAAATCTCAGGAACAAAAGATTACACTTCTAGGACAACAGGATTGTAGCAAAATAGGCTTACAGTTTAGCCATCAAACCAGAATACATCAACACAAGACACATGTACTGAACAAGAACTTACAGCTAAAGAGGCTTGCAAACTTGCTCTTACACAAAGTGAACTAACACTGAATAACAATTTGCAGCATTACAAGCTTGCAATTTGCTATCACAATAACCGTTAAGAAAATAATGGGCAAGGCTGCCCTTATTTATACACAAGCAGAGGAGTAGGGAACCCTAAAATCTCCTTGCTTTTACAACTAAGGCTTGCCAACATGCAAGCTTTATTTCTAAAACTAAACAAGATAAACATCTAACCACCTACGAAAGCATGAAAACAGGAAATGCCAACTATTACATTTTGTTTTCTTTCTCTTCTTCAAAGAGTAGATAAGAATTGAGACAAGAATAGAAAGAAAACTGGAAGAAAGCTTCTAGATGACTGCTGCTTTAAATCTTGTCCACATCCACCAAAAAGCTGATTTGTTTCTTGATTTCGAATGGAGAATGCTGCTGAAAATAGAATGCTGATCTGCCTTGAAAAAGCAAGTTCTCCAAAAAAAATTGGGACCTGGGTTTTATAGAAAATCATGTTCCGGAGAAACCTAGATGCTCAAAAACTAAAAAAGCGGCCAAAAAGCAATTTCTAGAAGAGGGAAAACTTTCTCAATGTTGAAGAGGCTAAAAAAGCAAAGAGACCCATGTGATCAAAAATGGAAAAAGCTGAGTGGCTATCTTGAAAAAGCAACGCCCTAGAAGTTTGGAGCCTGAAAAAGCATTCCTCTTTGCTTACTAATCTCGAAACCACGAAGAACACCGAAAAAACATGTCATTTGAGTCTTCAAATCTTCGTTGAGAAAAAAGGGAAAATCTTCCTCCTCTGAATGCCAACCTACAAAAATGAATAATGGAATCCAAAAGCTTTCTTAAATAGGTTTTTAGGATAAAAACTGCTTTCATTTTCTGCTTTAAAACTTTTGCATCCAATCCTGAGTAGGTTCATCGAACGTAGACGTTGTTTGAATGCTAAATGATGAAAACCTTGGAAATTTTTCTAAGGCATTGAGCCTTGGGCACCAATCTCCTCCTGGAGTGCTTTTCCTCTCCATACTTAGCCATTTTTTCAACATTTTCAAATTTTTTGCTTGATTTTGACCTTCGTTTGACTTTGACTTCCGGATGCTTGGAGAATCCTGTGAATTGACGGAGTGATCCATCACGGAGCCTGACTGATTCTAAGAAGATTATCCTAGAGGCAATTTCTGATGATAACTTCATTTGACCCCTTAAAAGTTGGGCGCCCCTCGCTACCTAGGGCACCCATGATCACCAATGTTAATCATTTTTCTTAAAATTTCAATTTTCCATGTTTTCTCATCTCCTAATGAATTTACAGTTTTGGGAGCTAGACTTTCCCAATGATCTGGCTGTCAGATTCACTGAATAGCTTGTTGAATTCTATGGAGGGTGCTCTGGATGCAACGTCACCTGAAAAGTTGATTTGGGGCCTCAAAAGCTTGGGCGCCTATCTCCTCCTAGGGCGCCTAACTTTTCCAGTGTTAGCCCTTTTTGCTTGATTTTCAACCTTCAGATTTGAACCTTCATGTTACAGCTTCAGTTTGATCTGGATTTGCCGGTAATTAATGTTATATTTTATGATCAGATTAGAGACACAGAATTTAATTCAAAATCAGACACAATAACACAGCAGATACCCTAGGAAAACCCTCCTCTTGAGGGAGAAAAACCCAGCAACAATATATCACTTATATATTGAATCACCACAACAATGATCTCCTTACAAGAGGCCGATATGAAGGCCTAAATACAAGCACCAAAGTATGATGCAACACAGAAACACAATGAAGTAATTTGTTGATGAAATCTCAGCCTTCTACTATGTCGATCTGCCTTGATGAAGAACTCGCACTTGAGATGAAAAATGAACTAATTCGATGATGAAACAATGAGACTCCACCAAGTATATATACAATATAATAGAAGGAGACATGACCTTTCAAAACATAAGTCGGCCCAGCATAGAAGGATGCACCTCTCCAAATGAAATCGCATCCATGCAAGAGGTCGGCCTCATTAGCAAATCGTGCCTCTTCATTAATTCATGCCATTACAATAATTAAATATGATAACCAATGATTGTGTCTCTTCAATAAATCGATATCATATAAATTAAATAGCCCTAGGCTATTATTTAATTTATTATCATGTCATAAGGGGGTCAGCTGGAAGTGGAGACCGACGCTGCAAACATCAACACTCCCTCTCAGCTAGGGAGAACACTTCCAACTGCACAAGACATATCACCTCATCGTGATGTCCACCACAATGGCTACACCCATATGTGGAAAAGAAAGATATCACCTCATCGTGATATCAGATATCACCTCATTGTGATATCAACCATCATGGCTACACCCATGTATGTTATGTACAAGTGCTTATCACTGAACGTGATGTTGTCACCTCATCGTGACGTTCACCATGGCTCTCCCAGAGGGTGAAACACAAGTACAAGAAAAAATCATCACGGACTCTCTCACATGATGTTGTCATGGAGTCACACACATGACATCCACCATGGCTCTCCCAGAGGGTGGAAACAAGGGCTTTCACCTCAAATCTCAAAAGAGAGATGCATTAACAAGGGCTTGCACCTCAAATCTCTCTCAAAGAGAAATGCATTAATGAAGATCACTGATACTGAGACTCCTTCTCAATTAGGGCTAGATTCTCCACCATACCAAGCTTGTCTCGAAAGTACACAAACTTTATCCTAGAGAGAGGCTTGGTGAGAATGTCTACCGTCTGCTCATCAGTGCTAATATACTTCAACTGTATTGCTTTCCTCAATACCATATCTTTGATATAATGGTATTTGATCTCAACATGCTTGGTTCTATCATGAAACACAGGATTGACAGAAAGCTTCACACAGCTTTGGTTATCACAATGAATGGTAGTAGGCTCCATTGATTGCCCAAACAATCCTGCAAGGAGCTTCCAAAGCCACACTGCTTCTCGAGCTGCCACACAAGCTGCAATATACTCTACCTCTGTTGTACTCAATGCTACAGATGATTGCTTCCTGTTGCACCAGGATATCATAGCAGACCCTAAACTGAAGCAACATCCAGAGGTGCTCTTCCGATTAGTGACACACCCTGCCCAATTAGAATCAGTATAGCCATGCAACTTCAAATCCACACCTGAAGAATATCTCAACCCATATCCAACTGTGCCACGCAAGTATCTCAGGATATGTTTTGTTGCAACAAGATGTATTTGCCTCGGTTCACACATGAACTGACTAAGTGCACTCACTGCATAGCAGATATCTGGTTTAGTGTTGACTAGATACATCAATGACCCAATCAACTGCCTATACATCGTGGGATCCACAAGATCTAAACTAGCTACAGCCTCCTTAAGCTTATGTAGTTTGATCTCCATAGGCATAGACATGGATTTGCAATCCATCATACCAAACCTCTTAAGTATATCAATAGTATACTTCCCTTGACTTAGAATCATCTCATCTGGCTTCTGCCAAACTTCTAAGCCAAGGAAGTAATGCATGAGCCCAAGGTCCTTCATTTCAAACTCAGAAGCCAACTCCTTGCATTTGATAATGAGGTGTTCTTCTCCAATGAGAATCAAATCATCAACATACAGAACCAAAATCAATGTTTCTCCATCAATTACCTTGAAATACAAATTTGAATCAGCATCGTTCTTGGAGAAGCCCAAGCTTAACAGGTAACGATCAATCCTTTTGTACCAAGCACGAGGAACCTGCTTAAGACCATACAAGGCCTTCTTCAACCTACAAACATGAGACTCCTTCCCATGTACCTCGAATCCATCAGGTTCTTCAATATAGACTTTTTCCTTGATTACGCCATTCAGAAAAGCTGTCTTCACATCCATCTGATGAATCTTCCATCCTTTAGATGCAGCAATGGCAATGATGGTTCTGACAGAAGTATAGCGAGCAACAGGAGCAAATGTTTCTTCATAGTCAACTCCCTCTTTTTGTGAAAAACCTCTAGCCACAAATCTTGCCTTGTACTTCTCAATGCTCCCATCAACCGCATGCTTGATCTTGAAGAGCCATTTTGAAGATACCATAGATTTGCCTTCGGGTCTAGGAACGATGTCCCAAACATCATTCTTGAGAATGGACTGATACTCCTCTGTCATAGCATCTCTCCAAACCTATTGACTAGAAGCTTCCTCAACACTGGAAGGCTCGGACTCAATAATCTAACTCATCAAAGCAACATAACTAGAGAACTTATGAGGTCTCTTACTTTCTTTGAAGGTTCCTCTTGGTGCTGCAAACCTTTCTGCCTCCTGCATCGTTTGTCTAGCCCAGAGAGGTCTTTTTCTCCCAATCACAATATCGGTAGGCCCATCAGTAGGTTCCAAGGGCTCAACTAGATCATCATCTTCCTTTGGTTCTGAAGTCTCCCTCTAAATCTCAGGAGTATGGTCAACTTCCATATCCTAAGGAGACTCTTCATTATCAATCTCCATATGAGTGCCCTTGGATCTTCTAAATGCAACATCTTCCTCAAATGTGACATCTCTACTGATCTCAATCAACTTTTGTCCTAGAATGTAGATTTTGTAGGCTTTTGATGTTTCACTGTAACCTACAAATATCCCCTTCTTGCCAGAAGGCTCCAACTTCGTTCTCTTTTCCTTCGGAATATGAACATATACTGGACATCCAAAGATCCTCAAATGACTCACCTCTGGCTTCTTCCCAGTAAAGGCTTCTTCGGGAGTCATGTTCTCTAAGATTCGGTGAGGACTTCTATTTTGAACATAGACTGCTGTCCTAGATGCTTATGCCCACAAGAAGGTTTGCAGATCTTGGTCATGAATCATGGCTTTTGTTGCTTCCACGATCGATCTATTCTTCCTCTCTGCAACACCGTTCTGTTGAGGATTATAAGGGACACAGAACTCCCTCTTAATCCCAGCTTCAATGCAAAAATTCTGAAAGCTGCCAGAAGTGTACTCTCCTCCATTATCAGATCTCAGGACTTTCATTCTCTTCCTAGAAAGGTTCTCTACCTGAGCTTTGAACTCCTTGAACCTTTCTAATACCTCCTTAGATTCTTTAGTTTTCAAGAAATAAATCCAAGTCTTTCTAGAGTAGTCATCAATAAAAATAATGTAATACAAGAAACCACTCGAAGAAGCAACAGACATTGGACCACATAAATCAGAATGAATGAGATCTAGAATACATTTGGATCTACTTTCTCTACTATGAAATGGACCTTTTGTATTCTTACCCATTGTGTAGCCTCTGCAAGTACCTTCATGCTCCTGATTGAACTTCAGAAGACCCATGACCATCTTCTCCATGATAGGTAGAGCTCGGAAGTGAAGGTGTGCCAATCTTCGATGCCATAGTTTGCACAAACTTGAAGAGTCATGCACTAGAGCCTGAAGTGGACGAGTGCATAGCCTGTAGAGGCTCTCATGTCTAACTCCAATTACCCAAGCAGTCTTGAAGTTGGAATTCTTCGTCCACACAAGAACTTTTCCTTTAGAGAAAGCAACTTGGTACCCATTGTCTTCCAAGACTGAAATGGAAACAAGATTATGCTTGATACCTGGAACATATAGAACATCACTCAATTCCAAGGAGATGCCGAAATCCAAGTGGAGAGTGGAGATCCCAATTCCTTTCACCGAGTAACTAGCATCATCTCCAATAATGACTTGTTCAGTACAATCTCTCTCCACCAAGTTTGTTAAATGCTCCCTAAAACCAGTGATGTGGCGAGAGGCACCACTATCAATCAACCAAGTGTTGGTGTCGGTAGGTACATTGCTTAACAATGCCGAATAGAACAAGTATTCACATGAGTCCTTCTGTGGAGAGACTTCATCAACATCTGGAATGGTGGCCTGCTGCTTAGGCCTGGTTGGACAATCTTTAGCAAATTGACCATACTTGTCACATCTAAAGCATTGGACTTTGGATAGGTCCCTCTGCTTCTTGAATGCAGGAGCACCATCAACTCCTTTATCTCAATTCCTCTTGAAGTATCCTTTCTTCCCATCTTTCCCTTTCTTCTTCAAAGATTGAGAGGCGAGGACATGAATGTCTTCATTAGTTGAGCTTTGACCAACACCTCTAGCAACCAACCTAGACTCCTCTTGAATGCAATCTGCCCTCAACCGATCAAACTTAGGAAGTTTCGATCTTGCACTAATTCCTTGAATATAGGACTCCCAAGATGAAGGAAGACCATTAAGAGCAAGCATGGTCAAGTCTTTGTCATCAACCACATGACCAATTGTAGAGAGTTGATCTCTCAATTCCGAAATCCTCATGAAGTAAGCAATAACTGTTTCTCCTTTCGCCATCTTCACATGATGGAGTTGTTGCTTCAGTGCAAGTGCCCGGCTAGTGTTGTTGATTTCGTACATCTCCTCCTGTTGTACCCAAAACCAAAATTTTTGCTTCACTAAGGCATTTTGCTTAATTGAGTCTTAATCTTGTTAAAGTGATGTCAGAAGGTCGTTTTTGGGGTTTTTAAATATGGAGTTGGTGTCAGTGTCATATCAGTCTGTTATTGAAGAGTTTCAGGAAAAATGGAAATTTGAAGAAAAATCATCAAAATTTTCTATCTCTGGAGAGGGGAGCACATTCTCAAGAGGGCGCCCTACCTTTTAGGGGCTCAGATCCTGTTTTTAGGGTTTGCCACTTCCAACAGACATTTGTCCCGCATCACGTCAGCTTCGCGATGAGCTATCAAGTTTGTCAAACGGACCTGTTTTGCTCGAGTTACGGAAGATACAGTGTAAAACGAGAGGGAAGCGAGAATTGGCTAACACTGGAGAAAAGCGCAGCTTTTGGGAAAGGCGCCCATCTTTTTGAAGTGTCAGATGAAGGTTTTTAACTAAATGCCATCCAAGATATTTATCTCACATTTGTTCGAGCTTCGCGACGCATCCGACGGTGGGTGAATCTGAGTTGCAGAAGTGCCTAAATCAAAGGTCAAACGTGGGGTCAAATCTTAGTCAAAATATCAAGGAATGAGCAAAAGAGCAGCTTTTCAAGAAGGCGCCTGAGCTTTTCAAGCCTTTAATGCCTTCTTTTTGATGATATCAGATATTAAATTTGTCTGTGTTACGTTTAGCTTTCCATTGCCTGTTTCGCTCAGATCAGAAGATGACTCAGCAGCTTGCAGTCGGGGTTTTAATGTTATTTTGGTCAGTTCCAGAAATGGCTAAGTCTAGGAGTAAAAGAGCAACTTTTCAAAAAGGCGCCCTTGATTTTCACCCCTCAGATGATGTTTTCTGGAGAAAAGTACCTTTGCGGCTGTCATGCAGAATGAAGTCAGCTCCGCAATGAACCTGGGTTTCAGTCCTGAAAATTGGTAAATTAGAAGTTATGAAGAATTTATTTTTCCCTTCGTTCGAAATGAAGATGTCAAAATATGGCTAAGTCTGAGAAAAAGCGCAGCTTTTGAAAAGGGCGCCTGGATTTTTGAGCCTTCAGATGTTAGTTTTATGATGTTCAGTCTCAAGGTATCTTTTGATCAGTTTTTATCCTGCTCTGCGATGCACCTGTCAGCTAGCCAATCAGTGGAGTCAGTCAGCCAGTGTCAGAGGATGAATAGAGGTCCCGAGAGACGTTCAAATCCAAATTTTCATGAAAATTGGCTAAGTCTGGAATTCGCCTTAAGAGGTCAAAGTTGAGTTTTCGAAAGAAGTTGACTGGTGTGCCCTAACTTGAGTTCTGACTTCAGTTAGACTGAACGATTTCTGGGTTGTCATCTCCAGTTCATATATTGGCATGTTGAGTGATCTTTCAGTTTGCATGTCAAGTTAACTAGTTTGCATGTTGAGTTAATAACCTTGCATGTTGAGTTAACTTGATTGCATGTTCACTTAACTGAAGATTATGCTTGTAAGTCAACTTGAGTTCACATGCATGGCGAATTTGGTTGAAATTATGAAGTTTTTGTGAAGTTGGCGAATTCATTGAATGTCAACTGAAGTTCTGAAAAGGGACGGCATATTTAGATGAAGCATGAAGTGTGAAGTTGACGCATTTACCTTTGATTGTTAACTTCAGTTCTCAAAAGGGACGCCATAATTGGAATTGTTAAGATTTAAAGCATGAAGTGTGAAGATGGCGAATTCATCATTGTCAACTTCAGTTCTAAAAGGGGCGCTTTAATTCTTAAGTGTGTGAATTGCATGAATTTTGAAGATGGCGAACTCAATAAAGAATGTTAACTGAAGTCAAAATCGCATGATTGTTTTAAATAAATTTGCAACTGAAGTCTTGAAAGGGAAACCCTAAAGCATGGCGCTTTATTTAGCTATTTTAGTTTCAGTTAACTAAAATGAGGTCCAATCACAAGCCAAGCGCATTTTTCATGGTTTTGATGCTTTATGCGAATTTCAAAGATGAAAGTCTATTTATTCAAGCATCGGCGTCCATTATTTCATCATCTTAAGCTTCGAAGTATTCATTCTTCTTGAGCGACCAGCAAGCTAAAGGTGTTACAGATGTCAGAATTCAACGTTCTTCATAGCAAGGGATTCAGATTGTTCAGAGGAAGAAGATTCCAGACTTTATTTTCACTTTGCATGCAGGTTTTATCAAATTCCTAAAGAAGATTGGCGAATTTTTCAGAAGCAGAACAAGCAAAACTTTCTATCTTTTGTCTTATTTCTTCTATTTCTCATCTTAGGTACTTTCTTCGCATGTCAAAGAAATTCAACATATTTTCAGAGTTTGGTCATCTGGGTTCGCATACTTCAGTATTTGCAGCAAAACCCACGTCTTAGATTTTTTTCGAGAAAATTGCCCCGTAGTCTTCATTCTGAAGCTCTGTGCTTTTTTCTGAGAATTTCTTTGCATGTGGGCCTGAAACACATTTTTTCGAGAATCCAGCGATCTAGGTTTGTTCAGAATTCCGTTGTGCACAAAACCCACGTTTCAGAAAAACTTCGAAAATTTCTCTTGTCTTAGGCTATTTTTAGCCTTGTCCAAAGGTTTTCAATTTTTCCAGAAAGTTCTTCAAGTATATTCGACTTTACAGTCAAAAGTTCTCATTTTCATAATGCAGCTCAATCTCATTGATTATAAGGCAAAATCTGCCCTTATGCATAATTTTGTCAAAACTTCAGATACAGACCTAAATCATGTTTATCCAGTGGTTAATCTGAGCAGTCTGGAGGGTGTTAGCAGCAATGCGTTGAGGAATCTTGAGCATTCCGGATTGTTGGCAGCAGCATCTATTCCTGTTACTACTTTTGATCTCGAGTTTGTTCTTGCTTGCATCAAGCATTATGATTCATCTTCGAGACAAATCAGATCAGTTGATGGGAGGGTTGTTTGCAGTCTCAAACCGAAAGATATAGAGAAATGTTTTGCTATTCTTCCGCATTCGGATAACTTTACTATGGTTATTGAAGCCTGTGAGAAGATATGGGATGGAGATCAACAGCGTTCACAGAGAAAGGTAGCTCAGAAATGGCTGAAGGTTCAGAAGACTAACATGCCTAAGAAGGCTGGCCGTGGTGAATTCAAGGACGAGGTTGCTGTTTTGATAACTTTGCTCAACCGAGTTACAGGCCAAGAGGATGCTAGTACTTTCCGATCATGGATGTTTTACCTTATTTCCAGAATTCTTGATGGTACAGAACGTTTTGACTGGGCTATGTTGATTAGTGATTGCTTACATCAGCAGATTACTAATTTTATCAAGTTTCATGAGTTTCATATGATATCATACTTGGTCTACTTAGTTGCATTTCAAGGCAGCTATAAACATCTTAAAACCAGTGGCACTCTCGGTGTTCAACGTATTCATGAGTATTATCCTCAGTTAGAGTTCTCTCTGTTTGAACAAAATTTCTGAGCAGTGAATGATCACTTTTCTATGAGGACAGTTAGAGATCTTGACAACGAAATGCACATTCATATTTCTGCCGAGGCAAAATCAGCGATGGAGACTTGGGCGGATTGGTTTATCCAATTCCCTACTTTCACATACATCCGGGTTTATGGATATGTTGGAGAGCCCCTGATGTTGCCAAGGTATCCTTCAGACAAGATCATCTTTATGGAGTTTCTCAGGCAGATGCAGCATGTTCATTTCTTTCTTCGCAATCGTCATAAGACTGCAGCTACTTTTCCATTTGCATTGGGAATTTTCACATGCAGTGCGGCAACAGATGCCAAGCTTATGTCAACCGAGTTAGAAAGATTCAAGCTCAAAACTCATATTGAGAGGCGTTCTTATGATCCTTTGGGTCATTATGCGAACAGGTTAGAGCGAGGGATTGCACATAAGCTAGCACTTGAAGATTTTTGGGCTAATTGTGAAGATGAATTCGAGGTTCGTCGTCGTCACTATTGTAGACTCACTATTGGTCAACTCTCTGATTACCTATCAGAAGATGTTGATGGTCTATCAGATGATGATGGAGAAGTTCTTCTCAATTCATATGTCAGAGATCAAATTGCTCAGCAGCCACTTCATTCACCAGATTGGTATGCTAAGGAGAATACTTCTATTGAGGAAGTTTCTAAATCGGTTATCAAGATCAGTAAGCAATTCTTGGAGAGTAAGCGGAAGCGTAAGGCAGTTCCTGTGACAGAGCCGCCAAAGGATTTTTCTTCTTTGCCTTCTACTTCTAGGTCAAGACCTCGGGTCAAGGCTATTGTGATTCCTCCTGAAGGAGTTAGACTCAGCGGAAACACGGGGAAGAGAGCTACTGGAAAGAGGAAGCAGAAACAAGTTGAGAATGTTCCTGAGATTCCAGTAGAGACAGTCATTCAGGCTGAACCTCACGTTTCACCTCCTAGTTCGCCACATATACAACCTATTGACATAGATTCAGAGCCTGAGATACCAATTCGAGTTGGATCAGAGACAACTGAACCGCCACAGGTGGATACATCAAGAACAGTCTCTCCTCGGATTGATGATATTGTTCAGTCTTGTTGGCTCGAGAGGTCTTTGGGGAGGCAGAGGCGAGAACCTTCGTATAACCTTGATTTGTCAAATTTCGGTGAGCCTTATCAGAAAAGGTCGAACAAGAAAATCAAGAAACAGGTGCACATTGAGAAGACTCCAGAATCAGAGATTGTTATAGAGGTTGCTATTCCTCCAGAGGGTAAGAGCTTAGATGAAGTCGAAGTTGGTGACTTTACTTTTACTAAGGCAAATCTAGGCAGGACTACACGAGAGACAGATGTGACTCTTCTTAAGATTGTTACCAATAATCTTGAAGAACGTATCACGAAGGATGGAGAGGACAAGGCACTGCTTAAGGCTGAAAATGGCCAACTTCGTCAATATATTTCTGATCTTGTTCATGGAAATTCGAATAGAGCACCTGCTCTTCCTCAAAATACACCTGCAGAACAACGAAAGCTTGATCAGTTAGTTAGTCATGGCAGACTTTTGGACAACTGGATTGAAAGTTTGGTTGCTACAGGTCGACGTCTTCTTGCAGATTTGTATCAGTTGAGGAGTGATGCACATAAGCTTCGTCAAGGTGTTCAGTTGCTCGAGATTTCAGTTGCAGAGAGCTTAGCCAAGGATCGTGTTCTTGTGTCTCAGTTGTCTGTTGCATACGATGCCTTGGAGATTGATGAAGATCAAGAGAAGGTTTTTACTTGGAGAGAGCAGCACCTTTTCAAAATGGAGATATGTGAAAAGATTTCTACTAAATTGTTTTCGTTGAAAGATGATGTGATTGGAGTACTTGCACTTGTCAGTGGTTTTGTTGTTCAGATTCCTTGTCATTATCTTCTTGAAGATGGCACGTATGTTGAATTGGACAAAGTGCAAGCTGAATTCGAAAAGCTGATTCGTGATAACCTGGAGGGAGATCCTATGGCGCCTAAGTTGGAGAATATCTCAATTATTTCAGCTAATTTCAAAAAGGCGACTGAAGAGGTTAAAGATGGCATGCATACGGTCAAAGAAAGTGTCAGAGAACTAAAGAAGCAGACTGTTCTTTTGGATAGTATCAAAGTGCCTGAAGACAAAGAGATTGATGAGTTCTTGGTCGAAGTATTCGACCGAGATGACATGGAGTGATTTGCCAATTGGAACTTGCAGTTAATTTTGAGGGTTGAGTCATGAGCAGCAGTTAACTCGACTTTCAGTCTTGAGTTCACTTGCTGACTTCACACATGCTTATCTCATTCTTGGAATTATCATCACAGGAGTTAGGGTTAGGGTTTCCAGTTAACTGAGGGTAGTGTCCAGTTAACTTTGCTTTAAATAAGGACGTGCATGCTTGCACATTGTCCATTTAGGTTAAATGTACCGGTTAACTGATGGTAGCTTTCCAGTTAACTGTATAGTTTACTTCATTAGGGTTTAGTAATAAATCTTGCATGCATTACAAGACTGTAGTTAACTCAAGGTGATTTTAGGGTTCCCTACACCTTAATGTATATAAATAAGAGCTTTTGCTCATTTGTAATTAACTTTTGCACGAGAGAGAAATATATGTTGTGCCTACCTTGCCCTCAATATTGCTCTTTTGGTATTTGTTCATGCGTCTTTACTATTATGATTAATTGTTATGCCACATAGGGTTTCATGCAATCGTAATGGTGAATTCTTTCCATAGATAAAATCTGTTTTGTGTTCAATAAACTTGTTCAGATTGAGATGATAGTTGTGCCCACCTTGCCTTCAAGTAGAGAATCTGCACTTGTTTATCGTGTGTTGTTGTGAACAATAAACTTATTCGGATTGAGATAATAGTTGTGCCACCTTGCCTTCAAGTAGAGAATCCGTATTAAGTTTATCGTGTGATGTTGTTACCAATAAGCGTGTTTAGATTGAGCTGATAGATGTGCCACCTTGCCTTCAAGTTGAGAATCTACACTTGTTTATCATCTGATAGTCAAACCTTGCTCCGTTTCCTCATGCTCTGTTTTCTTGAGGAAACTGGATAGAATTTAAGCAATTAAGTTTAGTTGTAGTTAGTGAATCTGCAAAACCAGAAAATTCTCAGCTGCAACGTATATAGTTTTCGAGAAAGCCTTGTACCTCTACAGCTGAATCAAAAAGACAGGATTTAGTTTAGTTTATTTCCAATTTGCAAGTACTTTTGTCAAGCACAACGAGGGAGCTTCCCCTCCTAATTTGGAGAGCACTCATTGCGTAGTGTGCATAGCTGTCGGTACCAACTCTTACTCCAGAGGTGTTAGTTGTTACGCCAACACCTCCAAAGTTTTGAACATGTCTCTTGCCGTCTTCAACTTGGAGGCAATCGGAACAATATGATCCTTCACGGAATCAACTAACATCTTCTTCACCTTGATATCTTTCTTCCTCCATTGAACCTTCTCTTCCTCATCCGTAGGCTCGGGGACTTTGCTCTCCACAAACTCAGCCAATTTGTTTTCTTCCAAGGTGAGCATAATTTTGAACCTCCATGATGTGAAATTTGATGCTCCCTTGAATCTATCCTCAATCTTAAGACCGTTCACCATCTTGACGAAGAGAGAGAGGTAGACAACAATGAGAAAGAGAATAAAGAGTATCGCTGTAATAAAAAATCTGATCAAGATCTTCTTCATTGAACCTTCTCTTCCTCATCCGTAGGCTCGAGGACTTTGCTCTCCACAAACTCAGCCAATTCGTTTTCTTCCAAGGTGAGCATAATTCTGAACCTCCTTGATGTGAAATTTGATGCTCCCTCGAGTCTATCCTCAATCTTAAGACCGTTCACCATCTTGACGAAGAGAGAGAGGTAAACAACAATGAGAAAGAGAATAAAGAGTATCGTTGTAATAAAAAATCTGATCAAGATCTTCTTCAAACCCGCTCTCATACCATGTTAGATTTTATGATCAGATTAGAGACATAGAATTTAATTCAAAATCAGACACAATAACACAGCAGATACCCTAGGAAAACCCTCCTCTTGAGGGAGAAAAACCCAGCAACAATATATCACTTATATATTGAATCACCACAACAATGATCTCCTTGCAAGAGGCCAATATAAAAGCCTAAATACAAGCACCAAAGTATGATGCAACACAGAAACACAATGAAGTAATTTGTTGATGAAATCTCAGCCTTCTACTATGTCGATCTGCCTTGATGAAGAACTCGCACTTGGGATGAAGAATGAACTAATTCGATGATGAAACAATGAGACTCCACCAAGTATATATACAATATAATAGGAGACGTGACCTTTCAAAACATAAGTCGGCCCAGCATAGAAGGATGCGCCTCTCCAAATGAAATCGCGTCCATGCAAGAGGTCGGCCTCATTAGCAAATCGTGCCTCTTCATTAATTCGTGCCATTACAATAATTAAATATGATAACCAATGATTGTGTCTCTTCAATAAATCGATATCATATAAATTAAATAGCCCCAGGCTATTATTTAATTTATTATCATGTCATAAGGGGATCGGTTGGAAGTAGAGACCGACGCTACAAACATCAACAATTAACAAGTCTAATGATCTGACTAAGACATCCACTGCGAAGCTGACATAATCCTGAAGAGATTGAGCATATTTGCAAACCCTAATTGTTGGATTAGGTCTTTCAAAAGGTTGGGTGCCCCTGGCCACCTAGGGCGCCCAGAATTCCCAGACTTAGATTATTTTCTGATATTTTCATGGTTTGCATCCTGCCACTCTGTCATAACTCCTTCAATCAATCTGAGTTTCAGGCTAATCGGTTGATCTGATGACTGCATTGTTGGGCTCACTACGGAGCTGAGAAGATTCTGAGAAACATTGTCTGGGAGCACAAACCCTGATTTCATCATTTGATGCCTTGAAAAGTTGGGCGCCTATCTCCTTCTGGGGCGCCCATAGCTTCCAGACTTAGTTTTTACTATGCAAATTTCAACTTCTTCCTTCGTTTGACGTGCTTGCCTTTGCCTTGCTTGCTGGAGTTGAAAAATTTTCTAAGGCATGAGTGTTTGGGTGCCTAAACTGAGCTGGGGTGCCTGGAGTCTCCAGTGTTAGCCAAAATTTTGTATTTTTCAACTTTGACGGCTTCCTTTCTTCATTCTTCAATCTGCATGCACGTTCATCATTTCTCATCTTTGTTCAGTGTTTGAATGTTTGAATCTGACAACTGGCAGTTGACTATCCTCCATTAATGACTTTGGAGCTCCCGAAATGCCTTCTGAAATAAAAAAGCAGAATAGACCCACTAGGGCAAAACTGATCTTTTTGTGATTTTGACTGCACCAACCTGATGAGCAAGTATTTTCAACCAATTAGAATCAGTTTCAACCCTAACAGCCAAACTTTCTATTTTTAGAAAATTTTGCCAGCATCCGTTTCAAAAGAAACCCAAAAAATGTTTTATTTTTAGAAATTTTCCTAAAATTTAGGGTCAAAAAACTGAGATCTAGGTTTTGTAGACTTGGTCACTCTGAGCAGACCCAAATCGTCAAATTTTGAAATTTTCGAGTTTTTGACCCTCATGCAAGACATGCAAACCCCAATTTTGACCTTTTTTGACAATTTTGACAAGATTTTCAACCATTTCTGCAAAATGCCTAAGTGTAGCAAAAATTTTAATTTGGGGTACAACACTCTCATACATAGCTTACTTGACCTTTCCTTTTTTATACTAGGGGAATACTCACTCAACCTTGAATCTATGAAGTTGCTTTATTTACATTGGTTATTAAAGTTTGGCCTTTCAAAATGTGTGATCTTAAAGAACAAGTGCATCCTTAGGAGGAAGTACAATCAAGCCTGTTGCAAGATCATAAAACAAGACAAAAGTCCTTGGCAATAGAAAAAGCTTTGAAAGTGGCACTGTTTAAAGTGAATGGAAAAAGTTGGGCCATACAAATTCCTTTAGAGACAATTTCAACATAGACCTTACTAAATATAAAATGAGTTTTATATCTTGAATCCAAATGTTATCAAAGTTACAAACAATTAAATGCTTAACAAAAGGCAAAGTAAGATACATAGAATACAGAATGCTCATGTGAGCAATTATGAAGCAACACTGAGTTAAACTTCCATTAGAAATGTAGGAGAATAGGATATCATTTTATTTTATTTTTATTATGCACCATTCTCACCTTAGTTGGTGGTGATCATTTCTAATTCTACGGCTACAATATTTTGGATTGGTATTGGAAGGTGTGAGAAGTGAGTACAAATTTGTAGCTTTTGATTCAATGGAGAGGCGATAGCACTATTGGCTAGCAGATTGGCCACTGAATTACATCCAACTTGATGTTCAATTCAGATGCCTTGAAATTCAGACAATATATATGCCAAAGTATGTAGTTCCAAGCACATATGCAAGTTCACACATAAATGGGGGGAAAAGGTAATTTGGTGAAACAACTAAAACGGTATAGAAATCTTAAAGGATGAGAATTTGGAAGTTTTTGGTAGGAGGGACTCCTTACAATTCAAGTTTTCTTAGGTGAACAATATAAATAAGGAATACCTAGGGGGTCAATTTACATAAAGTTAGTCCATGTGGAGAATTTACAATGTCAATGTGTTTGTGTGATTCATGATGTTGCTAACATTCTTTTAATAGTTAAATGCAAGATCCATCAGATCTTCAGGTGAATAGTGATTTGGCATGGGCTTTAAAATTAGATAATGGAATTATGAAAATAATTTCCTTGAAGTGCTAGTAGTAAATTTTCAAGTTTATTTCAAAACACAGTGTTACCACTAGAATGCTGAAGCAAGAAATCAACCATAAATTTTACTGCTGCCACAAAAAGTTAAGATTGTGTACATGGTTCATGTTCTCATGTTACACATGACGAAGAATCTATATATTTTCAGGTTAAAGGAAAAATAAAAAAGTAATATCGAACCACATGCATATGAAATGAAAACAGTAATACAAAATGCTTTTTACACCTTTCAGCCTTGAACAGAGAATGTGGAAATGATGGCCTTTTGTTGCTTCTCTGTATTGACTCGAGATTATGAAAACTTGAAGACTTATTCCTCATGAAAAGAGCCCCACTACTATATTCATCATGTGATGATTCTCTAACCACTTCCAAATGAAACTTTCCAATCTGAAACCAATAAAATCATCCATTATCTACGAATAAAATGTAACATCATGCAGTAAGTAATATGAAAAAGAATATTATAGCATAAACTAAAAAAGAAAAGATCACATGAGATAAAATTTAAATGACATGACAAAAGGAACACTAGATATTTTTACAATTGTTCTTTTATAGCGTAAAAATAGGCAAACATAGATACATACAGATATAGATATGTTCCTTTTCTATTTAGAATGTAGTCGACCAAAAACCATAAAAGAAGCATGTTAAAGATTATCAATGAGCACGCATCATAACATCATAGCTTAATTAATTTTCCATGTAACACCAGTCTTCTAGAGTCACAAAGAAAACACATGCCACCACATATAAACATAGAGAAAATGCACTTACTTGGAACATAGTCTACCAAAAAACATTTGAAATTATTGTCAAAGAGTCTTATATACATCACAAACTGGAAGCCAAACATTTTGACCTTTAGACTAAAAGATGTACTCTCAGAACTCTTGCCAGTGCAATAACTTTACCAATGCAAAGTAGTGTCATATTAGACAACTTCAAGATGGCAGAAAGAATTGTGAAAGTAATTGGAGTTTCATCATAGTCATTATAAGAATGGCTTGGATCTAATGATGCCACAATGGATTTACACTCGAATGTCTGCAACCAATTATATGGGGATAATTAATGCTATTCCTGAAACTTTGTTTCCATCTAAAGAGGTCCTCACCAAGGGGATCAGTTATTGCCATAGTTGTTTATCCTTCTCACACACAGGCAAAGCAGAGGCACTGTCTCATGTATTCGAATCATCAAATGCATGGCTAAATGAGCTGCCAGTCAGGAAGCCAACTATCCTTCTCTGCAATTTGATCAGGACATGTTATTACAAACTGCTATATTTCTCATGGAGGTGAACAAACTGAAGAATAAATCAGCTTTATATGAAGATGCCTGAAAGACCGCAAATGACTTTTGACAACATAGGTTAGTTTTTCAAACATGCTCCCCTTGTCAACAATGTTTACATTATCAGATATTACAGTACCATATCTTATACTTGGATGGACATAAGGACAGCTTCAATCTACACCGATGAATGATTTTGTAATGTCCCCTTTTGGGGTTTTTAAGAAAATATATAATATTTTATTTCTTTTGTTTATAGAAATGATTGAAAAACAACTGAAAATAAATACAGAAATTAATTGCAAAAATGAAATTAAACCCTACCTGAAATATTTTGGATTTTATTTGCTTAATTGAAAATAAGCGAAAGTGGCTGGGATCAGCAATCAAAACAGCTAATATGAATGATAAGCACTGAAATGTTAATTCCTAACCCTGTGCTAAAAATCAGTACATAATTTCATAAACCAATATCATCATTTAACTGTAATCCAGATCTATAAATTCTGCAATTAATTAGTCCCTGATTAACGATGAATGTGATCTATGACAGCAGCACAAAATGCATTTACTGCTTAGAATATTCAGCAATGATAATTTCTGGAAAATCCTTTGAGCAACAATCAAAATTGGGTGATTATTTAAATTTAATCTTAAAAACTGCTCATAATAACAATAGGAATCAGATCACAGAAATTTAAAGATTGATCATAATTTGCAAGCAATTACTCAACTGTTAGAATGGTGCGGCCAGCATGACAGCAAACTATAACCTCAAAAAAACCTTGAACATTGTTTATTTGTTGAAGGCAGTGGCTGTTAGGAATGTTAATCCTGCAGAGTTTGGTACAGCCAGTCAAATTCACTTCCCAAAGACTAATGATAAACTTGGAAAAACAGATGATAGTAATTTCACCCCAAATTTGCCACAATAAATTTGCATCCAGCTGATACAATTTCCTCCACTAGCCTTGAGGGTTTCATCCACAAATCAAAATGTAATCCAAGAGAGTTTTGGTCCTCTAGATCATGCTACCAAGGGTTTTCACCCTCGAAAGCTTGAAACTGAAATTTGAATTCATGATAACGATAATGAATGCCAAAGGAGGGCACTAGCATTTGCCTTTATAGGCATTACAAATTTGGGCCTTTAATTTATTTTTTCCCTCTAAAAGTAAATAAAGTTACTTTTTTAATAACTAAATACATAAGCCAACAAGTCTCATTTAGATAGCCTCTAAAATTTCCCAAAAAAACAATAATAGGGCCCCAAAAGTGACCAAAGCCCTTGAGAGGGAATATGACAATCCACCCTCCCCAAAATTGATTGTCCTCGATCAATTGCAAATTTGAATGCTCGAGTATTCCTACATCCTTCCATGTGGCATCTTCTGCAGGAAGGTTCTTCCACTGAACTAAGTACTTGGTGATGCTCCTATTCCTCAATTTCTTTCTCACAAATGTCAATGATGGCTTCAAGAATCAAGACTAGCTTTCCCTAATTATCTAAGGGAGGTAACTCCACCAAAGGGCTGATGTGTTGTCCAAGTGCCCTTTTGAGGCATGAAACATGAAAAACATTGTGAATCCTACTATGTTTTGGAAGCTCTAGCTCGTAGGCAACCCCTCCATCTTTCCTCGTGATCTTGTATGGTCCATAGGCTTGAGCTTCTCAAATTCGTTCTTCTTGATAGATAACTGCTTGTACAATTGCAACTTCAAAAACACCAAGCCCCCAACCTTGAATGTCCTCTCCATACGGTTCCAATCAGCATAGAACTTTTGCGTGTCATGTGCTTGTTGAAGATGATCCTTGAGTGTCCTCAAAATGCCTTGACTATGCTTTACCAAGTCAATCACTGCGGGTACCCTAATATTTGCCAACACCAAATCAATGGAAGTCAGTGCCTCATATCCATAAAGTGCCATAAATGGAGACATACATGTTGACATATGATGGGATGTGTTGTATCAATATTTTCCCAAATGCATCCATTTGACCCAAGCTGTTTATCAGTTTAAAACACTGTTTCTCAAATAGCCTTCAACCCATTTGTTCGCAATTTTTATTTATCCATCAGTTTGCAGATGATAACCCATGCTTGATATGAGTTTAAATAATTCCTACCAAAAAGCACTAAGACATCTACTATCCTTGTCACTCACAAATTTTTAGGTAATCCATGCAACTTGAATACTTCTTTGAAAAATAGGTTAGCCACTTGGGGATCTCTAAAGTCCAATGGAATAGCAAAGAAATGCACATATTCGGTTAGTTTATCCACAAGAACACAAATAACAATCTTTACCTTGCACCGTAGGAAGACCCATGATAAAATCCATGGAGATGTTTTCCCACTTTTGATTTGAAATAGGCAAGGGCTGCAACAAACCTGTTGAGAGTGTATGCTTTGCTTTGTTCTATTGGCAAGTAATGCACTCTCTAATATGTTTGAGGACATTCTCCTTAAGTCCTTTCCACAAAAAATTTTCCTAGATTTGTTGATAAGTCTTGTAGCAACCCATGTGCCCTACTAGAGGTCTCCCATGGAAGGCTCTTAGAATCTACTCCTTCATTTTGGACTTGGGGGTTAGGTGGATTCTTTCTTGGTAGAGAATGAGGCATTCCTTTATAGTGTAATTGTCATATTTCACTAATTCATCAATGAGGTTAGTAGCAAAATATTCTTAACATACTTGGCCATAATGTTAGTTTTCCAATCGGCAAAAAGTAAAAAGAAATAGAACATAAAATAGGCTTTCAAGAAAGCACATCAACAACAACATTATTCTTAACATTAACATATTATATATCAAAATCATAAGCTTGAAGTTTACTTACACTTTTTTGTTGCCTATCATTCAAATTTCTTTAGTTAAGAAAACCTCAAGCTATTGTGATTGGTTTTGACCATGAACCTACCACCCATGAGATATTGTCTAAAAACTTGGCCAAGATGTGAATGATCACTAACATCTTTTTGTCATAGATCAAGAATTCTCATTTGTTCCACTTTAGCTTTTAGCTCTCAAATGCTATAAGATGTTTGTTCCGCATCAAGACCACTCCAATTCCTTAACCTAAAGCATCACATTCTAAAACAAAAGGAAGTGAGAAATTTGGAATAGCAAAAATGAGACATGAACACATTACCTCTTTGAGCTTATCAAAAGCTCCTTGTCTTGTATCATGCCATGAAAAAGCTCCTTCGTCAAATTTGTCAATGGTGTCGTTAAATTTGAGAAACCGTTAACAAACCTTTTATAATAGGTACAAAGACCAAAGAAACCTCTTAATTGTAGTAGTGCCTTCAATGGGGGCCAATCTAGAATAGCTTAGAATTTTTTTTGATCCATTTGAACGCCCTTAGCATTGATTGTCTCTTGAGTATAAGATTTGTTATTCCAAACTCACATTTGAACACCTTGATGAAGAAGTATTGCTGCTCTAAAATGCCAAGTACCTCATCTATATGTCTTAAGTGATCCTCCAAGTTTTTCTATAAATAAGAATATCATCAAATAATACTAGTACAAACTTTCTTAATTACTTAATGAATACCTGATTCATCCAAGATTGGAAGGTGATTGGTGCATTTGTTAGACCAAATGCATGGCCAAAAACTCATAATGTCCATAGTGACATCTAAAAGTTACTTTCTAAACATCTTCTCTTACCTTAATCTGGTGATACCCTAAATGAAGATCAATCTTGGAGATCTAGACCACTTGATGATGCTCATCTATCAATTCATCAATCTTGGGGATGGGATACCTATTTTTTATTGTCTTCTTATTGAGTGCTCTATAGTCAATGCACATTCTCATTGTGCCATCGTTTTTCTTCACCAAAACCACTGATGAAGCAAACAGGCTAGAGCTTGGCCTAATGTGTCCCATGTCCAAAAATTATTTTATTGCCTTCTCTATCTCTTTCTTGTGTCTTCACGGATGGCAATAGGGTGTGGTAATAACCAACTTGGACCCCAACTCGAACTCTATTATCTATTGAAACCCTCTATCTAGAGGCAATCCTAGAGGGATATTGCTAAAAATTGCACTATGGCTATCCAAAATAGACTGAATGTCAACATGGTAAGATTTCTCATCCATAGAAGATTTTATGTTTATTATCAAGCATTGTATTGCCCATACTACTTGTCGGTGACAAAGCAATCTTTCCATCCTCTTTGTCAATACAATTCTTGGGGCTCAATTTGAAAGACTTCGAAGCACTACTTCCTCACCATCTAATTTGAATTTTAGTTCCATTTTCTAATAATTATATGTGAATTTCCCAAGGGAATGCAACCACTATACTCCCAATACCACGTTTGTATCCCCTAGGCCAACCACTTAGAAGTCATCACAAATCTAGTGTTTATCCAAAGTGATGTCGAGTCCTTGCATCCTCCTGTTGCAAGGAATAGCAAAACCATTTGTCACTACAACATTAAACCCTTTAAAATATTTTGTTCCCACACCTCTCCTAGATGCCAAATCCTCGTCTATAAAATTGTGTAGCCCGACTTTCGATCAACACTATAATTTTCTGCCCATGTAAAACTCCACAACTCTAAAAGGGTGGCAACTAGGAGCACCTAAAAGTGTGGCTAGGGTACCTCTAGAAGTTTCTTCCCTACTCCTCTCTTCAAAATCTTCTTCCTCGACCACTAGTTCAAGATCCACGGATTCTTCATCAAAACAATCTCTATGCAATGTACTTGTCCCCAACCAAGCCATCAATGTCTTGGTTCCAACAGCTCCTTGCAAGAGAAACACAATTTCTTCCTCCTAAGCTCATTCTTAGATTCCTTGTCCTTGTAGGTTCCCTTTGTGGTGTTCCTTTGAGGAGCTTCCCTTTGAAATGGTTTCTTTTGGGGTCTACAAGTTGGTGCCTTCATTTGAAATTTGTACTTAGAGATTAATGTTTCCAAATTCAAAGCCCTCTTAATAGCTTCTTATAGAGATCACGGTTCAAAGGCTTTAACCAAACCCTTGAGTAGTTTGGTCAATCCCTTCATAAATAGTACTACAAGTCTCCTCTCTAACACATCAAAAACCATTACTAAAAGTCTTTGAAATTCCACGACATAGCTGTCCATAGTCCCATGTTGCTTAAGTTGTGTAGTGAACCTCTAGATTTGTTCTAACAAACCTCTATTTTAGTCTTTAGCTAAATTCTTCCAACATGATGATGGAATTATGCCCTTGGGTGTTCATACCATGGTGTCACCAATCATGTGCCACACCTTCCAAGTGGAGGGTAGCAAACTTAATTACTTCATCTTCATACAAAGGATACAATGAAAAATAGGTGTCTAATTTTTGCAACTAAGATCCAACAAAACATTTGTAAGTAGGAATGGTGATCTTACCCAAACACTGTTGTATGTCTTTGCAAAGCAGCTCGTGTTGAATTCTTCATCCTTTCCTTGGATCATGTTTCATCTTAAGATCACAATATTCCCCGAAGATTAAAGTATTACGAGTTGCCTGACTTAGTCCTTCATATTCCTCACAATATGTGTCCACCTCATTACCTAGTTAATGTTGAAATGACGCTTCATCAAATGTCTGTTCCTATTCTCTCTATAGGAATTTTGCTTAGAAAGTATTGAAAGGAGGGTTGACTGAAAGTATTGGAAGGAGGGTTGACTGAAACTCGATTATTGGCTAAAGAACTTCCCTCTCCATTACCTGCTCTATTCAGATTTAAATTCTGCAATGATTGAGCTACACTTGCCAAAGATCTTTCCATATTTTTCTGGCCCCAACTGATAGTTTCCATTACCATGTATGTTCCATCTCTCCTATCTCTGTCTCCCATATTTCCATTGTTTGGGCCTTTCTTCATTGATAATATTTGATTTCCCTTTCACTGGCTTGCATGGGCTTAAATCTACATCAAAATGTTACCTTCCCTATACACTAGCAAATCTTAGCTCTGATACCCCACTATAGTGTCCCCTTTTGGGGTTTTCCAGAAAATATGTAAAAAAAATTATGGAAATGATTACAAAACAACTGAAAGTATATATAGAAAAAGAATTGCAAAAATGAAATTGAACCCTAACTGAAATTTTTTTGTTGCTCAATTGAAAATACAAGAAAGTGGCTAGTATCAGCAATCAAAACAGCTAATATGAATGATAAGAAATGAAATGTTAATTTCTAACCCTAGGTTATAAAAATCAGTAAATAATTTCAAAATTTGATATCAGCATTTAACCACAATTCAAATCTATAAATTCTGTGTAGTGTGCTACCCTAATCTGAGATAAAACTTTTTTCGGTTTGCTACCAGCTCTGATGTTCAGGCATACTCTGGCAATTCGTCAAACAGTTTGCTTTTTGTGCTGTACTGAATTTATTTTTCAATAGTTGAGTTTCAACATTTAATAATTGAATCCATTGTATTTATCATATTGACAACTCAATATTGCAATGATACAAAAATATATTTATATATTGCCAATACACATAATAGGTCCAAGGAATAGCAGCTATAAGCATTACTTCTGATTACAGACCGAGTTCCATGACAGCTATTACATTAATGAACAGATGGACATATAATCTGACCTGAGTAAGAGTATTAAATTAACTGTTCGTTGATATCCAAACATCCACAATGAATATTACATACTCAGCGAGTCTGGTCTGAAGATGACTTATTGACTAGCTTCACCAAGTAGTTTGCTTCTCATAGAGCCCGTGGACCCCACACCAGCTCCACATCAAATGACCTGGCAACCTTTCTAGCTGAGGCGACACCTTTCATCCACGTTCCCTTCATACAAACTGGCTCTGCAAAATAACGCTGCACTCCACCTTTAACTGCCCACGTATCCCTTATGCAGGAGACCAACTACTTCAGCTGCCTTGACTCACCCATTCACACCTCTATTAAGGAATGAATTTCCAAACATTTATCAGGACACCAATATTATAATTTAATGAAGCTCTCAAGATTGTTGATTTGGCGCCAGGAGTAAATGACATTTATCTGATATAATGAGACGACTTCACTGAAAATTACACAACCTCCAGTCTACATCTAATCTACAGCACTCCATTTTGGTCCACGTCATGCTCACCTGCAGGGACCCACGTCTTCTCTAAACACCTTCCTGGCAGCGGCAGACTTCTAGAATTTTCCCTTCAGTATGAATCGACACCTTCCAGAGATCATCCGTCTGGCTGCTTGAAATTACAAGTCTCCTCATAACCACGCCAATAACAGGTGGCAATAGTTATGAATAAGCTGATCGACACTTCCAGAATTGAGGTGGCACTCCTTTCACACACGATTCTGTGTGTTAGTTTTAGGATCAGAAATGTAATAAGCAGAAAATGCAACACATAAGTAAATTAACACAGCATTTTTACCCTAGGAAAACCCTCCTACTCGAGGGAGAAAAACCCAGCAAATAATCTCTTCTTATAGATTGAAAGAATAAGAGCAGAAATCTGCTTACAAATCAGGCCCTTTAAATCTGGCCAAGACTTATACAATAATGTAAGCTGCTTCTCCTTGAGCAAATGATAAACCTTCTACAAATAAACCTATCTGTTGCTGAAGAAGTGCGAACTGCTGCTAAGAATGCTAATTGGAGTGAATGATTGTGATGTCCAAATGAGAGGACTTGATCCTCCTTAAATACACAACTAGGCAACCTCTTCTCTAGGTCGGCCCCCTTAGAGAATACAAAATATAAAATATTATTTGTGCATCGAGGCCGACCTGCCTCGGGAATCATTATATTAAAGGGAAAATATCTCCCGAATCTACCAAACACTAACACTGTGACTATTCAAAATAGGAAATATTTATTTGTTGCCCAATAGATATACCATGGAGAGCAGCTCTTTCAGAGTTTGATTCGGTAAGATATCAGAATCTATTGATACAAGATTTAAAATTCTTTAAACATAATATTCCTTTATCATCCCTGTTGTACCCAAAACCAAAATTTTTGCTTCATCAAGGCATTTTGTTTAAAAGAGTCTAAAACTTGCTAAAATGATGTCAAGTACAGTTTTTGGGCAATATCAAGCATGGAGTTTTGTCAGTAGTTTGTCAGTCAAAGGCAGTTTCATTGATCAGAACCTGAATTAGAGACTCAGTACGGAGCATTTCATGATGGAGGAGCGTTTCGCGACAGCATTTCACATTGCACTTGGTCATTTCAGTGGTCAAGACGGAGTTTTTAGTGATTAAATTATGAAGATTTCTCAGAGAAAAGCAAGAAAGCGCAACTGTAGCCCAGGGGCGCCCTTCTTTTTGAAGGTCAAGATCTTGTTGAAAGTGCTCATAAATACAGTTAAACTCTTCAGAATTGGTCTGGCTATCCAATGAGCTATCCAGCGAAGCTTTCCGAGACCCGTAACTCTGGCAACTGGCGACAGAAGTTGAAGTTTCCAAAGTTCCAGATTGTAGAAACTTGTCCTTTTTCAGCAAAAGCGTGCCTGTAGCTTAAGGGCGCCCTTCTTAAAGGAGTGTTAGATCTTGGTATTTCTGGTGGCTGATGCAGTCAATCTCTTCATGACTAGTCTGCTTATCCGACGAGCTATCAAACGCAGTCATCCGAGTCCCAGAGCTCCGGCAGCCAACATCTGAAGATGAGCTTATAATGGAGATTTCACATCTTTGAGCTTCTTCGTTGTGTTTCCAGCGCAACTATAGCTCAGGGGCGTTGGTCAAAATGACCCTTAAGATGGTCCAGTTTGCTGACGAGGTCTTCCTGACATCAATACTACTCTAGTCCAGCTTCGCAACGCACCAAGTTGCCTATTGATCCGACATTCCAGGTGATCGTGGCAGAGTTTCTACCAAGCACGTAATTTCACGGGCGGACTAGCATAAGATTTTCATTGTATTTCTGTAGGCCAGAGGCGCCTAGCCTTTGGGCCTATCAGATGAGGTCGTTCGCGTTCAAAGTCTTCACGAGACTTGAGCGTAATTACTTTATCTATTCAACAAGCCCAGCCATTAGCTTCTGGGATTTGGCAGAGGCTCGTACGTGCGAGGTCTTTGACGAAGTGTTGAAAAGTGAAGACATCCGAAAAATGGCTAAGTATGGAGCGTATATTTTAAATAAAATACGCACTTGTATTTTTGAGGTCTTAGAAGTAGTTTTCTTGCTTCGTCACCTCTAGAGATGTCTCTTGTAAGTCCTTCTGGTTGTCCGTTAAAACAAACGTGGCTCGAATCAGGTCATCCCAGCTTCAGATATCGGAGGACAAAGTAGGGCATCTGGTTGAGAGTTACACTTTGGTCAAAATGGTGTCAGTGCAACTGTGGCTCAGGCGCGCTTTTACTTTTCAGGCCCTTAATGCACTTTTCAGATGCCGTGCATATATCCGTTGGATGCAGAATGCTTCTAGTCACGCAGTGAACTTGGTTTCCTGTCAGCAGCGTTCATCGTTTGCCGTCAGCAGTCGTTTGAAGTGTCAGATGGCAGTTTAGGAAAATGGTTAAGTTTGGTACCTGTAAATGAATTTAATCAAGGGCGCCTAATTTTTCAAGGTGTTAAATGATAGATTTTGCAATGACGACTCCCAGCAGACATTTCTTCTTTGCTCAGCAAGCTTCGCAATGAATATCTCGGTTCAATCTCAGCATCATCCGGTCACCCGGAAATCAATGTCGAAGATGGCCAGTCGTAACTTTGTCGTCAACTATAAAATAGGAAGTTAATAAAAAGTGCAATATCTTGAGCAAATGGACGCCTATGAGCTCAGATGATGACTTTTTGGAATCAGTGAAGTCTAACGGTGAATCCTAAAGCTTCGTTTGAATTGTCAACTGAAGTTAGATAATTTTTAATTAAATGGCGAATTTCTATAATTGGCGCCTTTTGCAAATTGCATGATAATGAATATTTTATTATTCAAACTTCGAGTCAGTGGTAGTGAAACTGAAAGGGGTCCAATCAGAAGCCTTCTATTTTCAGCTGAGGTTTTAAATCTTGCAGTCGACAAGTTGGTGCGAATTTTCTCTTATTTAAACATGGCACCTTCATTTATTATTCACCAAGCTTCAAGAGAAATTCGTATTTTTAAAGAGAAATCCATATTTTCAAACAAAATTCGTTTTTCTTCAAGGCAAAGGCGTGTTTTTCAAGAAAAATTCATATTTCTTCAAAGCAAAGACGTATCTTCAAGGCAAATTCGTAATTCTCAAGTCAAGGCAAATTTTAGCAAGCAAAGGCGAATTCTTTATCTATTTGCAAAGGCGATTTCTCCAATCACATTCTTTTGCAGGTTAAAAGTTCACTTTTTCAGCAATTTGAAGAATTCAAGGGCGATTTTCATTGAAGAAGAGCATACAAAAAACGTCTTTTTCCTCCTTGATTCTCAAATTTCTCTCAGATTTCAATTCGCATGTTCCTAAATTGGCAAAATTCGACAAGTCTGAACATCTGGATCATTTCTATATAGCTTCCTCGAATTAAAATCGTGCGTTTGATTTTTCAGGAATTTTTAACTCCAGAGCATTCGTTCTCGAGTTTCTAATTTTCTCAACTGAAAACTCTTTGCATGATCGAGTTGAAGTCAAATTTTCGCAAACTTGACATTCTGGGTTGTCTTAGAATCTTTTTCTAGACAAAACCCATATCTCAGATTTTTCGCCGAAAATAACTCTTCAAAAGGCTATTTTTAGCCTCAGCAGGCTATTTTTAGCTTTCCAGAAATCTTGTCAAAATACAGCCGTGTTCACAGTCAACAGGCGAGTTTTTCAGAGTGCAGTTCACGTAGACTGTATTTAAGACCAAATTGGTCTTAATTCGCGATTTCATCAGAAAAGTTGAGACCGATTTGTACCAAAGCGGTTTAGAGGGTTGATACCGTTGGAATTTTGCGTGTGCAGCAAGTTCGTTTGCATTTCTCACAACTAGAGTGTGCACAGTCAAACCTCACAGTTTCGTCATGCAACACTTTTCATAAGGAAAAGTGTCAGAAGCATCAAGCTGCAGAGGAGATAGTCGCCATCACTTCAGTTACGGAGCCGCCAAAGTTATGAGTCAGTGAAATGCTAGTTTGAGTGTGCAAAGATTGCTCAAGTTGTTGACATTCAGATGCTGATGCAGTTGACAGCCTCGTTGAGGGATTGATTGTTCGAGATCACAATCAGTAGACTTCAGTTCCCACCTCTCAGAATAGACTTTATACACAGGAGTTAACTTGGCGTTACCCTTTCAAGTTAACTCGTTGTTTCATCACATGCATATCTATTCTGAGATCAGCTTTATTTACTTGGAGTTTTATTTAGGGTTTTACGTTAATTAATGGTAGTGTTCCAGTTAACATGCTTTCAATAAGGACGTGCATGCTTGCACAATTGTCCATTTTTAGATTAGATGTTTTGGTTAACTGATGGTAGTTTTCCAGTTAACTGTATAGTTTACTTTATTAGGGCTTAGCAGTAAATCTTGCATGCATTGCAAGACTGTAGTTGACTCAAGGTGATTTTAGGGTTCCCTACACCTTGATGTATATAAATAAGAGTTTTTGCTCATTTGTACATAACTTTTGCATGAGAGAGAAATATATGTTGTGCCTACCTTGCCCTCAATATTGCTCGTTCTGTATTTGTTCATGAGTATTTACTATTGTGATGAAGTGTTATGCCACATAGGGTTTCATGCAATTATGATGGTGAATGCTTGCCTTAGTTAGATATAGTGGCTAGTTGATCATAGATTGTATGCGTGTCTCGCCAATGCAATTTATTATCCTAGTTGGCTATCCTTCATGTTATGTGTTCAATAAACTCGTTCAGATTGAGCTGATAGATGTGCCACCTTGCCTTCAAGTTGAGAATTTGTTCTTGGTTATCGTATGATGTGTGTGAATAATAAACTTATTCAGATTGAGCCGATAGATGTGCCACCTTGCCTTCAAGCTGAGAATCTATACTTAGTTTATCGTGTATTGTTGTTTCCAATAAGCCTATTCAGACAAGCAGATAGTTGTGCCACCTTGCCTTCACGTTGTGAGTCCACCCGGCTTATCGTCAGATAATCATCCCTGCTCCATTTCCTCATGCTCTGTTTTCTTGAGGAAACTGGATAGATTTAAAGTAGTTAGCTTAGTTGTAGTTAATGATCTGCGAAACCAGAAAATCCTTAGCTGCAACGTTCTTGGTTTTCTTAACCTTGTGCCTCTTCCAGCTGAGAACAAAAAGATAGGACTTAGATTACTTTTCTTTTCCACGCATTCCAGCACTACGAGGGAGCTTCCCCTCCTAATTTGAAGAGCACTCATTACACAGTGTGCATAGCTGTCCGTACCAACTCTTACTCCAGAGGTGCTAGTTGTTACGCCAACAATCCCGAACATAGAGCTATTCAAATCTTTTAATCGTTACCTCCCTATTTAGTCCTCCGATAGAGATAATTTATTCCCGTTTCTCGTCTTCCCATGGCATATGTCTGGCAAGTTCATTCTTTCAACTCTTCACAAAAAAGACACGCCATCTTCAATATTTAAATCTGTCAGGGCATCACAAACTGAAAATTATAACATGTATTCGCTTTCCAAGAGATATCGATTTCTTTTTTTTTAATATTCCTATAGATAAAGAAAGGCAGCAGTTATCTTGAAGAGACGGTTTCCTTGAATCTTTATTCTCGAATGATCTTTCCCAAACGATGGCTTCTTCAAGATATTACAAACAAATAGACTTCCCGTCAACACAGCACTTCAATATTTTCCCGATACTCTGAACTTAAAGTTGCTCCTTAACTCGACCAAATAACTCCAACACAGCTTAAATAGTTACAGCAATTGAAAAGTGGCACCAACAACTCAGATATGATACTGTCGTCTTAAATTATAAACTTATTCTTTCTTCGATTCATTACCAAGTGCGTTGACTCATATACTAATTCTTTCATACAATAACATGACTATCCCCAAACACCTTGTATGCAGAGCTCCCGATGCTTAATTAACTCCCTGATGACTGCATTAGGTTCTAGAAATCTCCGAAGATACTTAGCCACACTTCTTTAATGTTTGCCCGATTCTTCAGTCTGAAACAGCATCACATGACTTCATAAGTGTGACTTCTTAATCACATTGAGACTAAGAGATTGATACGGCACCAAACTCTTATTTATTAAAAATTTTGAACTCGAAACATTAATACCAACTGCGAAACCAGGGTGATTTCACTAGTGCAGAATTGGGTTTTCATCCAATTCCGAAAACATGAGGTTTTTCATCCTCAGTTACGTGAGAAGGCCAAGCTTCTCCAAAACCACAATCAACCATAAAAACCAACCAAAAACCATCCTGCAAAAGAGCTCCCTGAAAACTTTTATCCTTTTGCCTTGCCTCTTGGCTTTTCAGCTTGCCGGACTGCTCAATTTCTTTTTTTTTCTTTTAATTTACAATTGTGACTTAATTTACAATTTGCATTTAATAAGTCACTTTAATATAATATTATTTAATTAATAATATTTCCCTTTTGAATTAACATTTGGAGGAGAAATATTAAGTAATTAAAATAATATTATATGTCTCAAAAACGGGACATTACATTCTGCAATTAATTAGTCCCTGATTCAAGATGAATGTGATCTATGACAGAAGCACAAAATGTATTAACTAACTGATTATAATATTCAGTGAGGATAATTTCTGGGAAATCCTTTGAGCGAAAAAATCAAAATTGGGTGATTATTTGAATCTCACAATAACAATAGGAAACATATCGCAGAAATTTAATGATTAATCATAATTTGCTAGAGAATGGCACAGCCAGCATGACAGCAAACTATAAACATTGTTGATTAGTTAAAGGAAGCAGCTGTTAGGAAGGTTAACCTTGTAGAGTTTGGCACAGCCAGTCAAATTCACCTCCCAAAGACTAATGATAAACTTGGCACAGCAGATGATAGTAATTTTGCCTCAAATTTGCCACAATAAATTTCCCCCTTACCCCACTGGGGACTGCCACCCCCAAACCCCTACTTCTAAACTTATGAACCAAAGAAGAAATTGGTGTGAGAACTATGCTGACAAAATGTGTTGATTTTATGACTTCTAGTCCTATACCTAATTATGCTAACAAAAAGTGTTGATTTTATGACTCCTAATCCTATACCTAATTGATGCAATTCACACATTCCTATCTCTACAACCAAAGAAGAAATTGGTGTGAGAACTATGCTGACAAAAAGAATTGATTTTATGACTCCTAGTCCTATACCTAATTATGCTAACAAAAAGTGTTGATTTTATGACTCCTAATCCTATACCTAATTGATGCAATTCACACATTCCTATCTCTACATTAACAATGTTACAGCCACCTCAAGATATTATGTCATGCCCCCAAAGTTGTAGCACAGGGAAATGCAAATAAACAAAACGAAAAAAATCAAAAATCAAAAAATCAAATAAATATCAATATATATATATAAGCAATTTAAATATTATTATTATAATTATCATAAATAATTATAATACAATTATTATAATAAATAAAACAATTAATATTATTAGTTGGAAATAACATAATAATAAAAAATAATAATTACAAACTAATATGACTATACCTTAATCAAATAAATAAAATCCTAAAAGGCACCAATCCAAGTAAGAGGCATATTAAACATAGTTGCCAGGAGACTAGTATTGGTACGGGAGACTGGTACCGGTACCGGTATGGCTTTTTTCTGAAAATAGGAGATGGGGGTACTTGGAGATGCCCTTTTTTTTAATATAAATAAAAACTATAAAATTAATAATTTATAGAAAATCTGAAAATATGATGACATTGAACTTTCAAAATATTATGCTCTTAAATGCATGAAAATAATTTAATCGCTCTTAGACACGTCAAATACATTATGCTTTAATTTTTAAAGTTTCAAATGTTTAAATTTAAAAAAAAAATTAGGTATTTTAGCGGGAGATGTCGTTTTCTGTAGTAGGAGACAACAGGGTACTCGAGAAACTTTGGCGGAAGTCTCCAGCCTCCTGGAGGCGTCTCTGGAGACGGTACCGGTACCGGAGACGCGTCTCCGTCTCCGAGATGCATCTTAGAGGGGAGGGAGATGTGTCTCCCGGCAACTATGATTTTAAATTATTAATAACTTGGAAGAAAGCAGCGATAGGTGTTTAATAAGAATTGTGGCCATTCAAGAGGTCATCTCTTGTTTAAAAAGGGAGGCCTCTCTTCACTTTAAAGGGGTGGATATAAAACGTTGAAGGAGTGAGAGTAGAATAGGGGGAGATAGGATGGTTGGCTGGAAATTATAATAATGACTGCAGATGGAACAGATTGCAAAAAGCATGTGGCAATGAAGAGAATAAAGGTGTATGTGGCTGTAAGTGAATATAATAATATTAAATATATATGTATATATATTCATGCCAAGGTTATATATATATATATATTAATTTATGTAGAATACATATATATATATATATATTATCAAATATATATATATATACATTCATGCCAAAGTAATTAATATAAAATGAAAATCAATTAGAAGTAATGATATATATATATATATATATATATGTTATTTACGATTGTGCAAAAATGATGCTTGCAACAATTATTGAACCGCAATAATGATGCTTGTAGCAATTATTGAACCTTATAAGTAATTGTGATGTTTAGTATAATTTCAGATAATAGATTCTTATGTGATTGATTTACACTAACGATATCTCATGAGTGCTAAGAACAGGGAACCGACTTGGGAAAGAAGTAAAGAGATCTACATAGCATTTTCTAGTATTAATATGCATTATTACTATAGGCATGGATCTAGATATTGCTAATCGGATTATTGGTGCAATGCTTTCTTTAGTATTATAATAATGATAATTGTTCTAGGAAATGATGTTAATATGGACTTAAAGAATCAATGATAAATGAAAATGTATTTGATTGTTTAAAAGATTGTCTTCCGAGTGTTTGCAAGCCTACTAGGGAGGAAGGGCCTGAGAAAAGTGGTGCCTAAAAACCCCACTTAAGATTTTACCCCTAGAACCCAAGGCAAGGATGGGCCATGGAGGGGTGGAAGTTCCACTTAAGGTTTCGCCCAATCCAAAGGCATGGGTGGGCCATGGAGTGGTGGGGGTCCCACTCAAGATCCGCTACGGCCATAGAGGGGTGGTAGGCCTAGACCACTTATAAGCTCCGCTAGCTTCCCCCACTAGGTCATGTGTCTTCTGAGGTGATGACATGGGTAGAGAAAGCAGGTACAAGTCACCTAGGGGGGAGGGTTGTAGACTACAACCTCTTGGGCTTGGCAAAGGACTTCGGGCGGATCTACCCATGCGGGTAGAGAAAGCAGGTACAAGTTGTTGAGAAGGGAGGGTTGTAGTTTACAACCTTTGGACTAGGCTAAAGGGCTTCAAGCGGATCTACCCATGCCACTCTTCATATGTCTTCATAACTGCTTTGTGATTATGTTTATATTTGGATATCTAGATATTAATGCTAACAAACATGTGTATATGTGGAAATATTGTTCAAATGGTGAATGTAGGTTTTAGCTAGGAATATATCATTGAAAATTAACAAGGTGAAAAACCCTAACCCTAATCAATAAGCAAATTCTAGGGCAAAGTGGGATAGGGGACATTACAGTGGTATCAGAGCATCTTTCCTACCATCCTGTGTGTGCTTGAGCTAGTTGCTTGCTTGCTTGAGCTACTTGTTTGCCTGCTTGAGCTACTTGCCTGGGTGCTTGAGCTACTTGCTTGCTTGTTTGAGCTACTTGCTTGTATGCTTGAGTTGATTGCCTACTTGCTTGAGCTAGTTGCTTGTATGCTTGAGCTACTTGCTAGTCTACTTAAGCTACTTGCCTACTTGCTTGAGCTACTTGCTTGCTTGTTTGAGCTACTTGCTTGTATGCTTGAGTTGATTGCCTACTTGCTTGAGCTAGTTGCTTGTATGCTTGAGCTACTTGCTAGTCTACTTAAGCTACTTGCCTACTTGCTTGAGCTGGTTGCTTGCATGCTTGAGTTGGTTGCTTGCGTGCTTGAGCTACCTGCTTGTCTACTTGAGCTAGTTGCCTACTTGTTTGAGCTGGTTGCTTGCGTGCTTGAGCTACCTGCTTGTCTACTTGAGCTAGTTGCCTATTTGTTTGAGCTGGTTGCTTGCGTGCTTGAGCTACCTGCTTGTCTACTTGAGCTGATTGCTTGTATGCTTGAGCTACTTGCCTATGTGGTTGAACTACTCGTTGCTTGAGCTACTTGTTTGCTTGGTCGAGCTACTTGTCTGCTTGGTTGAGCTACTTGTTTGCTTGGTTGAGCTACTTGGTTGTTTGCTTTAATTTCTGATTCATGTGGAGCCCATCATTGTATGCTTAAAAACTACAAAAATGTTAATGTAGTCTATCAAAATGTTATGGAGTTGGAAGGCACTAACAAATTAACTTATCTAAAACTGAATTATTATTAGTATCCAAATACAACAATAAAGAGTTGTGACTATTGAAGTGAAAAGGTGTGGCTCCCTCAAATTTATGATACAAGAAAATAGCATATCAATTGAAGAATCCCATTGAGAATGGAACCTTAGCTAACCTTGTAAGAGACTTAAATTAGGCTCTCAAGAATAGTGAGCAGGTGTGAAAGGACGTAACTCCTAATGTGAAAAGTTGTTTGGAATTGTGATTGCTTGAGGACAAGCAATCTTGGACGGGGAGGATTGTCATGCCCCCAAAGTTGTAGCACATGGAAATGCAAATAAACAAAACGAAAAAAAATAAAAAAAACAAAATCAAATAAATATCAATATATATAAGCAATTTAAATATTATTATTATAATTATCATAAATAATTATAATACAATTATTATAATAAATAAAACAATTAATATTATTAGTTGGAAATAACATAATAATAAAAAATAATAATTACAAACTAATATGAAAATACCTTAATCAAATAAATAAAATCCTAAAAGGCACCGATTCAAGTAAGAGGCATATTAAATTATTAATAACTTGGAAGAAAGCAGCGATAGGTATTTAATAAGAATCGTGGCCATTCAAGAGGTCATCTCTTTTTTAAAAAGGGAGGCCTCTCTTCACTTTAAAGGGGTGGATATATAATGCGGAAGGAGTGAGAGTAGAATAGGGGGAGATAGGATGGCTGGCTGCAAATTATAATAATGACTGCAGATGGAACAGATTGGAAAAAGCATGCAGCAGTGAAGAGAATAAAGGTGTATGTGGCTGTAAGTGAATATAATAATCGGATTAATAGTGCAATTCTTTCTTTAGTATTATAATAATGATAATTGTTCTAGGAAATGATGTTAATATGGACTTAAAGAATCGATGATAAATGAAAATGTATTTGATTGTTTAAAAGATTGTCTTCTGAGTGTTTGCAAGCCTACTAGGGAGGAAGAGCCTGAGAAAAGTGGTGCCTAAAAACCCCACTTAAGATTCCACCCCCGGAACCCAAGGCAAGGATGGGCCATGGAGGGGTGGAAGTTCCACTTAAGGTTCCGCCCAGTCCAAAGGCATGGGTGGGTCTTGGAGGGGTGGGGGTCCCACTCAAGATCCGCTACGGCCATAGAGGGGTGGTAGGCCTAGACCACTTATAAGCTCCACTGGCTTCCCCCAGTAGGTCATGTGTCTTCTAAGGTGATGGCATGGGTAGAGAAAGCAGGTACAAGTCACCTAGGGGGGAGGGTTGTAGACTACAACCTCTTGGGCTTGGCAAAGGACTTCGAGCAGATCTACCCATGCGGGTAGAGAAAGCAGGTACAAGTCACTAAGAAGGGAGGGTTGTAGTTTACAACCTTTGGACTAGGCAAAAGGGCTTTGGGCGGATCTACCCATGCCACTCCTCATATGTCTTCATAACTGCTTTGTGATTATGTTTATATTTGGATATCTAGATATTAATGCTAACAGACGTGTGTATGTAGAAATATTGTTCAAATGGTGAATGCAGGTTTTAGCCAAGAATATATCATTGAAAATTGACAAGGTGAAAAACCCTAACCCTAATCAAGAAGCAAATTCTAGGGCAAAGTGGGATAGGGGACATTACATATTATTCTTAGAGAGCAAGAATAGATAATTCAGGAATTCTTAGAGGGAGTGTAATGTCCCTTACCTAGCCTTGCTCTTGAATTCACTTGCTTGCCCTAGAATTCAATTGTTGATTAGGTTTAGGGTTTCTTCTTTCCAAAAGGAATGTGTTTCTCTAATGAAATGATCCTAGATTGAAATCTGCATTCACCAATTTAATAACATTTCCACGTACCCATATATTTGTTGGCAATAATATCTAGATATCCAAAATATATTCATAATCATAAGGCAATAATGAAGACATAAGAGGAGTGCCATAGGTGGATCCACCCTGAAGCCCTCATGTAAAGCTCAAAAGCTTGTTCATCACAATCCTTCTTGCCTAGGGGCTTAGTACCTACATACTCCACTCATGGCAACACCTCAGAAGACACTCGTCCTATCAAGGGAGAGGAACCATAGAGTCCAAGTGGCCTAAAGCCTACCACCTCCAGGACTTGCCCAATCTCGTATCTCGGGCCTAAGGGGCAGAGACCTAGGTGGGACCCCCACCTTTCCATAACCCAATCCCTAGTCAAGGGCCTAAGGGGATGCAAAGTCCAATCCCTTGTCTAGGGCCTAAGGGGCTAAAAGTGGGGTTTTTAGGCAATCCACTTCACCCATGTTTCGCCCATCCTAATAGGTTTACAAGCACATAGCAGACAATCTTTACACAATCAGATATATTTGCATTCATCCAAGATTTATTTCAGGCCTATAATCAAATATATTTTCATTTATCAATGGTTCTTTAAGTTCATCATTTACTAGAATAATTCTCATTATGATAGGATTAAAGAAAGCATTATATCAATAATCAGATTAGCAATATCTATTTCTTATATTCAAAATATGCTAAATATTATTGCTAAGTGAGTACATCACCTGATCTGCTATGTCTTCCCATGACTCTTTATTCCTTAATCACCATCCTTCAATCTTTTGATTGATCATAGGATAAAAACATATATAAATAAATATTAATCTATTCATCTTTATATTAAGATCGTAATTACTTATAAGACTCAATAATTGCTGCAAGCATCATTATTGCATAATCAAATATAAAATATATAAACATTTGTTATCTTTTGCTTCCGTTATTAATATTGAATATATCCCTATGTAATTATCATTAATTGGTACTCATATTTATATGCCTTTATATAATTGCTTTTTACTTATATTTATTAGAATTTATACCTACACCTATGTATATTATTCTTTAGGTTTTACACTTACCTCCCATAATTTCTGCAGCAACCATAAGCAAATATCACAATTTGTTCCCTTATTTCCTCTTTTTGAATAAGACAAATTTTGTCTTATTTGACTTCTCTTTCTCTCTCCTTCCTATTTCCCATTCGATGATCTTTTTGTTATTTTCCTAGTCTCCAATGTCTTTATTTCTGTTCTCAGAAATATACTACAGACTTTCCTATTTATTTTATTCTCCCTTATTCATTCCATTCCCCATTCAATTGCTGATCTTAGATAATTATTATAAACTCAGTTTTATTGCTTTTCCCTTACTCTATTTCCCCCGATGCCTCTAAATGGTTTCAAGTTTATTCATTTAAATACTCCACGATTTGGTGGAGGTTCATGCCCTTTCCCAAACCGTAGGCTTCTTTGAATGGACGTGCCTTTTCTTAATGACTTTAGTGCTGCATTGGCTGCTTCACTTTGGTCCTAATTATGTTTATTTGTATTGTTTTAATAAGCCCGTTTCTTCCCTTTGTCTTATGTGATGGTGCTGTAGGCTAATATATTTATTATTATGCAAATTTGTAATATATTTATTATTATTTTATGTATACATGTTTTCTATAATATATATTTACTTTTATATAAGCTTTGTATATATAATTATTATTATATTATAATATTTATATTTATATTTTTAATCTTTATTTTGTTATTAATTTTTACTTATTCATTTGTATTTCAATGCTTTTATGTTTTAGTGTATTTTTTATGTTTATTTATTTGTATTTTAGTATTTCGTATAATCATTAAAATAAATTACCCATGTATTTACAATCTTTGATGTATAATGATTATAATATTTAGATATTTATATTTTGGTAATTACAATATTATTTTTAATATTTATGATTATAAGATTGTCTTTGATAACTATAATCATAGTAACATTAAACAGTTAATGTTTTTAATGTGTATCTTGTTTATCTTGTTTTCGATGTTTTATATCTCAATGCTACAATTTCGGGGGACATGACAGGGAGAATAGATTTTTAAAAAGCAACTAGTAGATGAAGCTTTGACCATTTATTGCTCTACTTGTTGCAGGAAGAAAGCTAAGTGTCCATGCCAACCTACTCAAGAAAAGGAGGACAACATAATCAAGAAGAAACGAGTTGTAAATGAACTTCAAGAACATAATAATGGAAGTAAATAAGTCTTCTTGGTAGCTCAAAGATAACCTCAAAAACTACATGCAAAAGATCCTAGTATGACTAGTAATTTGAATGCCTTATAATTATATTGGCCTAGGAGGACAGTTTGCTCCTACAAAGTATGTTTCACCTAGTTGGTGTGGTGGATGGCAACTACCCCCATACTACCAATAGTGGAAAAACCAATACTGACAACACTCCCAATTCCAACCATGGCAATAGTCACAGAAAACCACACCACCACCACCATATCAACAGTACCCATTTTATCTAGTACCACCTGCTATATATCCACAACTACTTTCTCTATCTTCATTATCCCAGCCAAATAATCAGCCATCCATTCTAACATAGCCACCTAGGGCAACCACAATGCCCAAAAACCCATCAAATAATAAGGTAGCTTAACCTACGTATAATAATGAGATTTCATTTTCGATTTTGGCAATGCAAACATCTCATTTTCAAGGTTCAGAACAAATATGCCAGAAATCTATTGGAGAGGTTTGGGATGATATATTGCAATTCCCTCTACACCTATGGAGATCAAGCTATAGTTGTCAATGAAGAATGATTCATCCCAGTCAATGAATCTCTCTACAGATAGTTGGTGGACAGCCTAACATATCTTACACCCACCCAACTGGATCTCTACTTTGTTGTTAGCTATCTTTCTCAATTTTTTTACAAAACCAAAGCTCATTCATAGGACAGCAGCAAAGCATATTTTGTGCTATGTCAAAGGTACTCTTGACTTTTGCATACTATATCAAAGGACTGCATATTTTGGATTGACGGGATACAAACACTCTGATTGGGTGGGATCAGTGGATACTCGAACAATCTACTATCAGGTACATTTTCTCTTTGGGTTCAGGAACTGTTTTGTGGCAAAGTAAGCTTCAGCAGACCATGGCTTTATATTCCATTGAAGCAAAGTATAATGCAGTTGTCAGTGCTAGTTGTGAAGCAGATTGGCTATGCTGAATTTTGGCTAAATTTCAGCTCCCTCAACATACGCCTACACCACTTCCGATAATCAAGGTGTATTGAAGTTGATGAAGAATTCAATGTATCATGATCACACCAAACACATTGAGATTCATCATTACTTCATTTAGCAACCAGTTGATCTTGATGATATTTTTCTTCATTACTACACATCTGAAGAGCAATTTGTTGATCTAATGACTAAACCTCTTGGTTTTGTTTTCTTTGTCAAACTTTGGGAGAAACTTCAGGTTGTTTCTAATTTACTCATTATGGGAGGGTATTATGTAATAATTGTGTAGATTTATATAAACATAATAATGTTTGTTTACATAAACAAACTAATAAAACATTCTCATTATAGTAAATAAACAATCAGGCCCACACACATTGTGTTGTGCCTCATTGCAATCTCATTCTCATTTCTTCATTGTCAATCCTTACCAACATGACCAAATTGGCTCGTGGAGAAAATTTACAATTAAATTTTTATTGAGTGTTTTTTGGATTCCAAAATCCATAATTAAGAGAACTATTTCTGGAAAATTCTAATGATTATTTCATGAATCGTTGATGTTTTGGACCACCCCATGTGATCCATTCTCATAATGCAAATGTGTATAGGATTACAGATTAGAGTTCTGTATCTACATATGTCTTTAAAGTACATTAGATGCCAAAATATTAACATAATGAGAGCTTTAATCAATTCAAACATCCATCCATTTATCACATTAATTTTGGTAATTGTAAATTAACCATTAATCAACTGCCTAATCAAGTGATGTTTTGATCCCCAAGTTTATGGGTGCAATAAGTAATAATACACCATTTACATAACCACCTTAACTAATTGCTTCCCTCCATTGCAGGGCATCTCTAACTTTGATTATGATGAATCTCCAAGCGTCAAATCAGTTAGGCCTTTGTCTTTAATTGTATCACAGGTCTTTTCCAAAAGTCTCTTTGTTAACATATCTATTTAATTTGAAAATGGCCTTTTCAAACTTTAGAAGAATATCAATCAAGTAGAGGCTTGGTGAATGCTTAACAGATTTTACACGAGATATAACCATTCAGGAAATTGTTGTTAAGTTGAAGGCACCTGCTTGAGCTCAAAAGCTTTGGAGAGGATCTGAACACTATGGAGGATAAGAATTCACCACTCCATGAAGACTTTTTAAGAGCATATCTGAATCAGGACCAGCTAAAAGCACCAAAAGTCTCAATGCATCCTATGTCTAGTCCCTAAAATTAAAAATACAGATTATGATCATTATCGCCACCATTGAGGGTCAATTCCATAGCCACAGTTCATGCCCATCTGTGGGTCCCTACTCTTCTAAATATCAACCAAATCTTTTGTAGTAGCCACATTTACTCAAGAATCCAACACAATAGATGGTAGGCTTGATATGTTAAATGCCTTTGTAGACATTTAGCAGCGTCTTATAAAGTCCCCTGGATGCTTCAAATAACTTAACTGATACAATAAAACTAAAATGTCAACATTTACTTTCTTTTTCTTAATGTATCTATCATGTCAAACTTTTTGTCTCATCCTTTCCACAACTTGATTCCATTGTGCCAAAAGACATTTCTCATCTAGCTTCACCAGATGACCAATCCGTGATGATAGCAATCCTTGTCCGCTCAACCTCACTGCCTCTCCAACTCTCAAACTTAGTAGCAAATACTCCGCCAGCATAGTTGTCTCTTGTCTATGCACTAAGTTGAATAGAATTTGCTTGTTCAACTGCTTATATGTCATCTGATAGGCCCACAAGACCTCAGCTACTCTAGTGTCCCATTTTGTCCTCCCCGTGTCACAATTTTTTGTCAACAATTACCATAAAATCTTGTTAAATGCCTCCACCATCTCATTCACCTAAGGGGGATAGGGTATACACTTGTGCACTACCATAAACTCTCAACAAAATCTGTACTGATACACCCACAAAGTGTGATCTGCAATTACTAGTTAAACTCAATGGGCATCCAAATTTTGCAAAGATTTTGTCAGAGATTAACATTGCCACTATAAAATTCCTTGCCAGCACTGCCTCCACTCATCTTGTCAAGTGATCCATCCCAGTGACAATATACCTTACACTACCATGCCAAACTCTGAAGCAATGGGTCCTACAAAATCCATCACCCATTTTTCAAATGGCTTCTTCACCAAAATCAGTGTCATCAGCATCTCATCTCGCCAATTCAAATTTCCTATCCTCTGACACATATCATATCTTTGGGTATTACTCTTGTGCATCCTTGAATAGTGTGAAACCTCATTCACAGTCATCATTCCTACATAAGGACCAACAATGCCTTCGTGAAATTCTTGTAATACAATCTCAGTTTATTGTAAAATAAGATCTTGTTGGATATAGAGCTTTTGGCACCTATGTGTAAATGGCATCATTGTGTCTAAATATTATTGGATTGAAAAGTGTTTAACTTTGGGGAATGAGTGTTAATGTTGCAATAGTGACCATGGACTGCACAATTCTGAAAATTCTTTTATCAGTTCTTGAAAAGTGATACATGCTTTGATTAAGGGTCTTACTTCGTGGAAATAAGGGCTATATGAGAAGTATATGATTGAGTAGATTGTAAATACGTGTGTTTCCCCCAAGACAGTCTATGTCTATAACTTCTTACTGTGATACAGCAGAATGGAAATTCTTCCTAGTGAGTCCTTCTTGTAAAGTTGTTAAAGAGTTGCTGACAGTAATAAGAGCTAGTCCCACTTAAAATCTTGTGTGATGTTTTCACACGATGAGAAGTAGATAATCATTATGTGTTTCAATTATGACAACGAATTGAGGTTGTTAGATATTTAAACATACCCTGTCAACCAGTCCAGGGGCTGATGTGGCACATAGATGATGTTGTATCTGCTATTCTTAACAATCCATGTATGTGGGAAGCTGACATTCATGGACTGTCACTAGTCTTGGAATTTTTTAATATCTAAATTAGACTTGCACTTTGTACTCTCTTGCAGAAAGATGCCATTTTTTTAGTACCTCCTTTTATATATAAAATGTGTAAATTAAACAAGGTGATAGAAATGAACATTTCTGTTCTTATTACCATTTTTTGAACAACTTGGTGGCAGATACAGGAAGGAGGTACTGAAAAAGATATTATCTCAACAACAACCTGGACTTTAAGGACATGACAATAAGGGGGAATTTCGTCTACAGCCATATTGCCAAGATGGTCTCCCTCACCCCTCTCTGTACCTGCTTAGGTTGAGAGGATCATTAGTATACCTTCTAGACCCTTTCTCTTTTAGTTGTTATGAGACATCATTTATGCCTGAGATAGTTGGTCATAGTGAACTGAAAAGAGATGAGATCTTTAAGGTGTATTAATGGACCTTTCAACCCAACATTTTGGGTTAACATGCATATGTGTGAGTAGACACATGTTTCTTAAATGCTTGGGCAAGTACATGATGTATGCATTGATGTTTTCCAGGTTTATTGTTGTCTAGTTCTTCATGTTGATTTTGATAACACTGGCACATGGTTCTCTCTTACCTTGTTTGCCTTTCCTTAGCTGCTACCCTCTTAAAGGGTAGGTCCACTCCCAACTAGGGGAGGTGTATGAGGAGTTCCAAAGGCTCTTGATTGGGAAATAAAGCACTCCAATGAAACCCTCTCTCTCTCCCTCTGCAGCATTGCTGACTCAGATTTCAGTATAACAACAGAATGAATACCTATTGTCCCATACATGTATTGTGTACCGTCATATGTGAAGATTAGAAATGCATATGTTTTGACTCCATTATCTATTATGTGACATCTGATAAATTTGTAATTTTGTAAGTTACTTTCGATCTGATTTATAATCATTTAGTGGATACGTTTTGATATTGTGATGTGTGAAATCAGTAGATAAATGATATTACGCTTAACTTTCTGAGCTGTTGTTTAGCAGCAGTCTCTGGTATAAATTGATGAATGTTTAAGTGAAATGTATTCTACCCTCACTTTTTGAATGAATGATAATATCAATTTGTAGAACTTTCTGAACTGCTGTTTAGCAGCAGTCCCTGGTATTAATTGATCAATGTTTAAGTGAATTGGATTCTACCCTTACTTTTTGAATAACTGATGATATCAATTTGTAACATAACTATGAATTGAGCAATTGCTAATTATATAATAGCAAAGTGATAACTTAATTCCTTATCTTTGTGAGGATCTCTTAGAAAGTACAATCGTTTTATCTTTGTTGTTTTTTATCAATTGATTGAATGAAGTTAAGTAGTTGCACAAACTTATAAACTGGATAAGCCAACTTTCTCTGTTTGCAACCAAACCTAATAAACAGTAAAGAACCTAAAGGTTAAATATATAATTTCATTGGTCAGACTTGCTGGTGGGATCCAATGTGAATTTGATTACCATCTCAATCAAGATTATGGTGGAGGCTTCCGGAAAAGATAAATAAAAACCCATTCTGACATCCAGCTGAGGAGTTCTTACATTTAGCGATATTTGCTCTTTCTCACTACGGCTCGCACACCATATCCCAGTCCTTGTTTGGTATCAAGAGGCACAATCACGTTCCACTGGCCATTATCAAAAGTCATATAACTATGTTTTGAATTGCATATCTATTTTATTTGCATAGCACCACAACCTTCTCAAAAGAGCTGGGTAGTTATCAATCTCCGTGGACAAAATAACTTCAAAAGCCACGAAAAAATTTACTCCCCAAATGCTTACTTCAGCTTCCCTCATAATTCCAATTGGCAATTCTTTAGTTTTGTTTGCCATAAACAACGAATGTAGAAAGGGATGAAGTGGTGCACTTTCCATCACCTCCCCTGTATGTCTTGTCAATACATTCACTTCCGCATAAGGCTCAGTCAATGTGTCAAAAACGCCTGCACCATTGATCAGCGCATCAACAATCAATTCTCTTTCTGAAATTCCATTTGAACTCAATTTGACTCCTCGCTGCAACAACATAAGCCACTCCTAGTCCTACCATTGAGAAATTCACTCAACACAAACATCAAGCCAAATTTCTTCATCAACTATAAGACCTTCTTGAGCATCACCAATTCCTCTTCCTCATCAGCGCCCAGTCATTTTTGGCAAAGCCTCTCTTCCCTCTCTTGGGCAGCTACCAAATCTCAGCTCAGCTCCCATAGCACATTGGTAATATCCCTCAGCACTTCTGGCTTGTGTCCCTCATCTTCATCACCACTATCTGGTCATTCTGACACCAATTGGTGTTCTCGATATAATTTTCCCAACCTCGTTGCCAACCGTACCAGCTTAACATTCAAATCCAGATCTTTCATGAATACACTCGCTACTTTCAACAGCTATCCTTTCTCCAATTTAAAATTTACTCGTGCATTTATGTATCATCGCCATCTAGAAACTCCTTCTGCTAACCAAATTCCTCTCCTGCTTACAAACACCATTACTACCTCTGACCTCTTATGAAATTCTGGGCTACCAGTTACACCTCCAAACCCAATCTCCTCATTAGCTACATCCAGAAACAGACCTTAATCGCTGCTCATCCAAAGGAAACACTTAACTAAAATCAAGCCTAGGAGAATACAATTGCCAAACGTGCATCCGACAGAGAGGAACAAGGGAGGAGGAAAATTTAGAATTTCCTATCCAAATATGTATGGAATTAAAATCATATGGCATGCTATCTAGAGAGCTATGACACCCTGATAGTTTTACTTTCTGTAGGTAAGCTAATTTCCAAATAGTTGCACGCCCATAGAACATAGACCGTAATGATGAAAAAAAATAAACAAGTGCAGAGTACTTATTTTAGTAAAAATGTAGCTTAAGGGAACAGCAAACCTGTAGAACAGCTCCTTCACTCAAATTTCCGGAGGCCTGAGAATCAGCTTTTGTAATGACCTTGTCATCTATACTGCGTAATATATATTTGCGACCATTGACTAGAAGTACACCGTCAGACCAAGGGCCCTTTGGCTTTACATTTTTCTTTCGCTTAGCATATAAAACACTATAATACTGGGCCTGCTTAGAATCCGCGCTATTTTCGGTATTTTCTTTTCCTGGATTTAACAGGTGTGTGGAAATAAAGGGCTTTCTGAAAGCGGATTGAAGGGTTTTTACAGATTGAGAATCCCCTGGCTGTCTGGATTTCTCCTGGCCAGATGCAGATACTGAAGCATCATTATCTGCACTTTCGGAGTTGAGTTTACTGGCCGACAATATAGAGATGTTCTTAAACGTTGAAGACGATGAACCAGGGAACTTAAATTGAGTATTTGGATATCCAATGTTGAAAGGTTTCCTGGAGTTGAGTCCATACCGAAGGGAAGGTCTTTCCAATTCCAAGACGCTTTCATGCCTTTCAGACACCAAAGGCTTGTCCATTTGATTTAAAGCGCCCACACTTGTTACTAAATTTTCCTTTGCACTGGGGGTTGGCAACGCCTCACCGTTTGCTTGGGTAAATTTGCAGTGCCCGTTGAGCTCGGCCTCTGCTATTTTGTCGGGCAGTACATTTTCATCCCCCGCTTCTGCACATTCGGCCGTATTCTCTCTGAGCCTTGTAAATGGAGGCCTAAATGACTGCTTCTTCAACTTTGGAAATGCAGCAGAATTTTCTTCACCCAACGGTGGCGGTGGACCCTTCCGTTTCAGTCCCAGATATCTGCTCATGTTTTCGCGCGTATTCCTTCGCACAGCACAAAGTTGGGACGCAGAGCCTCGGAAAAAATCGGTGAGTCGGCAAAGTTTGAGAGCAGTCAATTATTTATGTAGTTTAAGTTCATGTTATAAACTTTCCGAACAACAAAATTTATGTCTTGTATTTTTTATTTTGCTTGGGGTTCGTTTTGATTTAATTATCCTTTATCCAATGACAAAGATATGTTAAAAGTTAGCACATAATTTAAATTTTATCTAATTCTATTTACATTTATTTATAAGATTTTCAATTATTTCAAGTCTTTATTTATGACTACATCTATCATTTTCATAAATGGTTTATTATACAATTTATGAAAATTAACTTTACATTCTTAAATTCAAATTCAAATTCGATCCATTTATTTTCCTCATTTTTTTTTATTTTTTTTTTATTCTAGGAGGTATCCCCGCGACCCAGCCGAGCGGTTCCCACCAGTCCTTGCCTTGGGCTTATTATTCCTCAATTTAGTCATTATGTGTCAATTAGAAGTGTGAAACGTTTCACTTGCCACCTCTAGAGTTGTTTTTAAAGACTAGCCTTAAGTTATTTGGATGTATATGACATATTTGAGATCTTACACATCAAGGAGCATCAAGGTAGTATTTGTTGTGACAATGGCACTACGTCAACATATCAGAGCATATTGGATGGTTTTCTATTGTCTCTAGTCTTTCTTTAAAGTTGTTAAATTGGTAACCAAGAGATTTGACTAAAAGAGAATAATATTTGCCTAGAGCAAACCTCCTAATCCACACAACCATTTCTTTATGTTGGTCACAAAACTTAAGGTGAATATGTTACTAACCTATAATTTATCAAAGCTCATATCTACATATGACTGATGGATTCCACAAAAAGTGTAAATGACTTCCTCACTTGCAAAAATGACCCAAATAATCAAACAAAAAATTATTGATTTATCTTTAGTCATCTGACATGTATTGATTTTCTAATGCAGGGACAAGTCTATTGGACACGTCTGGCTAAGTCAATTCAATATTGAACCAAGAGCTACATACCCTTATTTACTTATAAATTATTTGTGTTTACTTCAATACATTGATGAATCTCAACTCTTATCTTAGTGTAATTTGTTTGCTAATGCTAATTAATTGATTTCTCCTAGAACATTAATGTAAGATTACATTTATTTTCCAACATTTTTGTGAACATGACATTAAAACCCATCTAGGTTCACCAAAGATTTTTGACCTTCTTTTTTTTTGCTAATTTTTCAAATATGATATTCTTAATTGTTTTGTCTTTAATTTACATTTGATTAGGGTTTGGATCCACCCTCCATTGTGCTTCATTATTCCATTTTGTTTAGGGTTTAGATATTTATTGTTTGATTTGATCATCATCCTCCCACCCTTCAATTTTTCTTTTGTGGATGTTTTGCCTCAATCCTATCTAAGTTCACTTATTTTTCCATTATGCTTTTTATGATGATCCCTCTTTCATGTCTTATGATAGTGTCCTATCTCTTAATTCAACACTATACTTATTTGATGCACCTAGGAATGACGTTGTATGTGATGAGATTCTATCTTAAATTACTATTAATGTTCTTTTCAAGCCTTGTGATGCTTACTCTACCTCTATATCCTTCAATTCATGTTCCTTTGATGAACCATTTTATGAAGAGTGTAGGGATAGTATTTTGTGTGAGCTACCTCTCTTTCATAAATGATGATAGTTCTTTGTTTGGCATCTCATGTTTCTATGTTAACTTGTAATTCATTACATAATGATGTTGTGCCTTGTGATGATAGTTCTTAAGCATATCTTGTTGATTATGTGTGTAGTCATGGTGATTCATTTTTTACCCTACATTACATGATGATATGTGTGCTCTTCCTAACCTGAATTATTGTTTAATGACTTAGATGTTTATAGTGATACATCATTTCATGTTAAGCCAGTTTTACTTGGAAATTATGATTAAAGAGATGATATCTTATTGATGAGTGAATTTAGACTCACTTTGAGTGGTAGAGCATTGAAGTGGTTTGATTCATCTTGAGTGCTTTATTTTCCCTTTTATGATTTTGGTAGGTAATTGAAAGGAAGTAATGGTGTAGATTATGCTTCCTACACAAATATAAGAGGGGAAATTTGTGAAAAATAATTATCTTGTGATTACAAGGTAGGAAGTAATGTTTTGAAATATGCTTCCTATATTGATCTAAGAGGATAAATGTGTGCAAAATTAGTGTATCTTATAGCTACAAGAAAGAAAAAAAAATATTATACAATAACGCATAGGTTTATGTGGGAAAAACCAAATATATAATTTAGCAAGTATGAGGTTGAAATACAAGTATTTAGTTATTCCTTTAGAAGAGTATTACCAATATTCAAGTTCTAAAATAATTATGATAACATAATAGCACTTATAATTCAACCATATAATCCACTATCCCAAGGCCTCGATATATAGGAAAATGTAATCCAAGCAACCATAAATGATTTCCAATATAATGGACTCAAACCATGAACCAAGTAGTCAACATACAAAAGAGACCTCGTGAAATGTGTCAAGGAGTTACAATTATATTTTTAGAATCTTTAAGACCTTTGTCATGAACTCGATCATCCAACTTCAGTGGAGGACAAAAATAACCCACTACAAGATAAAATAACAACCACTCAAGTCTAAAAAGATAGCCAACTTCTTACACATCATCATAGATGCTTTCTTACACCTCTTAAATGACATAACTTGTCATAATATTGGTCAAGATGTTAAAGTAACTATCTATAATAATGCTCATAGACACATCATAGAATCTAATAACTTTCACCTTACAATATCATAAGATGCTCTTAAAACTTCTTATGCACTTCCCAAAGCATCTAATACATGCAAAATAATGCCAATACAAATTGGGACATTTAATTTCCCTTATGAGCTTAAAATAATAAATAAATACAAATAATAAGACGTAAGTTTTTAATAAGAAGGCATTTTTTTATGAGAAAATAGTTTTGTGGGACCTGAAACCCAATACAAAATGGTTTTGAAGGGACCTGCAGCCCTATCATAGATAGGCAAGCTACAGATAAGATAACACACATACAATTAGTAGCCCAATAGCAGCCGCTCAAAGATAAAACATGACTACACCAATTGCATCATTCAAACAAGGGACCAAGAACCCTTTACAACCAAGTTTTCTTCGGGACTAGAAACCCATAGATACACAAAGAAACCACTTGTATCTGCCAGGCATCAACAAACTAGCCGCTCATGGAAGACGCCATTGAGCCTTGGAAGGAGATAACCAACTTAATGGTGTAAAACACCATCAAACCCATAATCAAAATCGTCGGAACATCCAACAATCCCACCTCAATATGGGAGTTACAGAGCACAATAGACCATAGGAGCCCAACAACCAACATGCTACAGCAGCCCACCACAAATGGTGTTAAGGGGACAGTAGTAGAAAAATGTGAGAAATCAGCATCCCTGCGGCACAAGCTCACCTAGTACCAGGAAACCAACTCAGCCTCCACCTCTAAAGGAGATAGCTCCCCTCTACTAGAGAGGATATCATGATCAGCTAATCTATCGTAGATTGTAAACTCCAACCCCCTCAACCTCCACCTCCATAGGAGAATTGACCACCTCAATAGGATCAACAACTAAGGGAACCAAAAACCTTCACCTTCCATTTCCACCTCAAAAGGAAAGGAACCCACCTCCATAGGGTTCGAGGAGAAAGCCAGCACAGCAACCAAACAAGCGACCATAGAATCCTTTATTAACCTTTGTACCAAGACCAGATTGTCGACAAAAAGATTAAAACCAAAAAACAGCCACAGACTCATCATAACAAGAATAAGGAAAATAAACATTTGGCGATTTAAGAAAAGCTTGACAAGACACCCAACCTTAAGCCAAAAACCAGAAACATGAGGAAGAAACAACTGGGATTGAGAACCACCCAGCTAAAAGAACACCTTCTAGAAATAGCACAAATTTGTAACACATAAGTAAGCCAAAAAGGGTTTGGTACAAATAGGAAGCCAACACCCTTAAGCACCATAAGAACTCCTCTCCACAAACAAAATCTCCACCTCTAGAGAAGATACTCGTGTCATAACCAAACAAGAGGAGGAAAGAACACAAAAGAGGGAAAACTTCACCGCCAACAGCCAAATAGACGCTAGGGTCAAAAGATAAAACAATAATTCCACCCCAGCCAGCTGCAACCAAACATAAACATGGACATAGTCCATACCCAACCAACCAAGACCCGAGGTCTTCAAGAAAAGTAGAGGGAACAACCTCCACAATAGAAATAAACCACCATAGAATATAAAAATAGGATCCAAAACAAGTAGCTCATAAACTCCAAGAAATAGAGGCACCAAGATCAACCAACTATGGCAAGCAAAGCAACCCCCAACCATAGAATCACTAGAGGAGCGACCCCACATGGTAGCATGCACCAACATCGCTGAAAGGAACCACAGCCAAGAGCAAAACAGGGCGTAGAACACCGCACCAAAGCTTGGAGAGAAATAACAATGTCGTCCCAACACAGCTCTTGCCACCCCAAAACAAGAGAGCCCACAACACCAAGCATCAGCAAATAAAATCCATCATAAGAATGGCATGAACAACTAGCCTAGGAGATACTAACCACAAAGCATGACCGAATGCCCCATAAATGGCCAAACCAATCACAGAGAAAGCCAAAAGAAAATCCAACCACCAAAGGCTTCGAAGACAGACCAATGGAGCCCGCAAACAAGGTAAGGCAAGAGAAACCCACCAATAGAGATAGTGGAGAGAGGGAAAAACCTTGAAAAGCAGCTTTCGGCCCTACATACCAGTCAGGGCCTAACAAATGTTGTGATCTCCCCACCAGAAACCCTGCCACAGGCCTCCCACAAATATCACCTAGCATCCAAGATGAAGCCACATGGAAGCAATGAAGAGGTCACAAGGAAATTGTTCGCAGCCCAAGCAGCAAAAGAACAGGAACCATCAGCTAGTTTGCATCATCGTCTTCATCAGATTCAAAGCCTCCATTGTCCCCTGTAGAAGTTTTCAAAAACCCTGCTATAAGAGAGGGGAACCACCATGTGCAAGGCCCCAAGTCACAAAGGGCCAAGATGTGGAAGGCTGCCCTAACTTACCTTAGCTAAACAGGATGTTAGGATATGCAGGATGAGAATGATGAGGACTATGAGGTTCTTCAACCACTCTACAGACCTGAAATACAAAATGGGGTTAGGTGAGTCGATCTTCAAGTTCAACACTATGCCTTAGGAAGCTCTTTGCTCGAGGACAAAAGCGAGGTCCTTGGACTACAGTGCGGCGTGCTGGAGTCTCTAAAGTGCATTGGCATATGTACTACCAAACAACAACAAAGACAAGGTCAACCTAAGAAAATGACTAATGGCCCAACTAACTACCACTAAAGGGCCAAAATAGCGTAACTAAATAAACTAAGTACTCCCTAATGTGATAAAGCAAAAATGCAAGAGTAAAGGTGGCAAGAAGGATCTCACAAACAAACTTGTTCGCTAGCTAGCTCCTCGAAAGCATGTTCACCTACACACACAAAGGAGAGGAAAATGTTGGGTGGATGTATAGGGGCCTACCTCAGTCAGACCCCCATTTAGGTGTTTCCACCTCCATGGACAACCATCAAAGCGAGATAAAGAAAACAATGTAATAAAGAGCACAAAAGCACTACAAAACAATAAGTGTGCCAACTCAACCAAGTGATAGAGGAAAGGAAAGGGAAGCTTACCACCTCCACCAAGAGCACTCAAGGTTGCTTGGGGGAGAAAATGAGAGTAATCGAGCCTCTGCTACAATGGTGTTTGTCCCCAACTTGCTCTATCGAAGTGATGGAGTGACGTATTTGTTGCAATGGAGTGCAAGAATGCTACTTTAAAGCATGAGATTGAGCTTGTGAATGAAGTGAAGAAGTTGGATTGAATGCTTAGAGGATTGAAATGCTTGTTCAAGAGATGAATTTGAAGGAGTCGAGAAAAATGGCCATATTCAGGTCAGTCGGCCAAACAGGGCATTACAACTTGACTCCCATTGAGAAGTGTAACGCCTCTGTAGGTCCAATCATAGGAATTTGCCAAGGACATTTACACACTACGTGGACGTCCCCGACAAAAATGCCTCCACCAATGCTCAAAATAGGTGCCAAGTGTGATGAAAGTAGTGGACTTAGTTGGAATTAAGCCTTTGAACTTGGTTTTCTAAGGTGGATAAAGGAAAAAAGGGGATTTGCACATGGGGTGCAAATTTACTCCTATACATTTTGCCTCCACTTTAGCGAGCACAAATATTGATGAGTGCTCAGTAAAGTAGATCAAGAAAGAGGTAAGGTTTAGAACTGTATACCTGAACCGTCAAGGAAGTAGACCACGATCTGGCGAACCTGAAGGTGCAGGGAAAGCGAAGGACTCCATAGCTATTCAGAACTATGAAGTTGGAAAAATAAAGCATCTTATAGGCCCATAGACCAACAAGGAGGCGACCCCCAAGATCTCTCACATGAACGAAGCCCCATGAAGTAAGCGCCTTACAGGCCCGCTGACCTGCAAGGAAGGTATCCCCCAAAAACTCTAGCATGGAGGAGACCCAAAGGAAGTGTACTCTACAAAGTCAAGAAGCGGCCACGTAGGCAAGTAAGCAGATAGTCATGTAGACCATCAATGATTTGGAAGTCTTTCAAAGGGGTCCCTCGAGAACCCTTCAAAAGGAGAGGGGGTCCACTCAAGGGAGGCGTTGTTTGAAAGGCGAGGTCTAGTTAGGTTGCCCCCAAGCTAGATGTGAATAAAAATGAAATAGGTCTAGTCGAGTTGCCCCCAAGCTAGACACAAAAGAAAATGGTATAGGTCTAGTCAGGTTGTCCCCAATCTAGACACAAAATAATCCATTTAAGGTAAGGACTTTCAAAAGGGGGCTCCCTTGGGAACCTGCCGTGAAGAGAAGGGGGTCCACTCAAGGGACACACAGTTCGAAAGTAGATGTTCCTTCTTAGAGTGATCCGTCATCAAGGAATCCTTTCGAAAGATGTTCACTTCATCAAGGAATTTGAAAGGAAGGATGTGCCCCCACGTGAGGGGAAGGTTAAAGTTGTTCCCACTTCGGAGGAAGGTTTTCAAGTCCTTTCTTTATGAACCTGTGATTAAGGAAACGCATTTCGTTAGGGTTCCAAGTTGAGAATGCGATTCAAAAGAAAAGTCTGTGAATATTTTTGAGAAAAGATTCATTGGCAACGAATGCATTTTTTGAAAAATAATTGAAATGTTGAAGAAAAGCATTGTCTCACATGAGAGGGACAACTCAAGCAAAGAAGAGAGAAAGGTAAAGGTAAAGAAAAAGAAAAAGGGAGAAAAACATAAATAAAGGACACAAGGAGGATCTGGTTTGGTGGGGTCAGATCTGTCTGAGTTCATATAAATAATAGGTAACCGTGGTGCAAGGAAAAAGATCATCAATCCCCAACTAGATCAGGAAGAATGCACGAGAAGACAAAGTAAAAAAAAAAAATTGGGTCAACATGGAAGGGAAGCCTAAACGCTCCCAACGCTTTGCATCATCCCCAATTTATCGAAATATCAAGCACAAACATTTAAGAATGATGATACAAATAGAAGAAGGTTTATGACAGAAAAATCACGCCTGTATCCAAGCACCAATAAGGGTGACGAGGGTCATCCAGGCACACATAGCATGAGCACGGGGGAACACATCACAAAACACACACACACACACAAGATCAAGAAAGGTTCTCCTCTTAACATTGATTGACCAAGAGGTCGTCCCCTTCCCAATCTAAATCCTCATAAGGGGAAGGAGAACGAGCCTAAAATGGTGGGATGTTAAGAGGAGGAGCGTCCGACCCTCCCATAACAAGGGCCAAGGAAGAATCCCCCGCAAAGTCTTCTTCACCAAGCTCTTGTGGAGCTCAGGTCAGCAATTTCACGAAGATCGCTAACAAGGTCAAAACTTCGTCCACATAGTTAAACATGCACCCCATAGGAGCGCCATGTCTAACTTCAATGGGAAGGGTAGTCTGAGCCTAAGATCCATCGCTAGGCTCGCCGAATGATTCAAGAGCGGTGAAAAACTCAAGGGAAGTTGGGACTAGTTCTGTCACCAAGACAAAACAGTCAACGCGGGGCCACCTTGTACAAAAGGAAAATTCCTCTTTCATCCTTCGTTGCTGAAAGAACCACACTCCACCCCTTGTTTCGTTGGAGGAGATGAACTCCCCATAGATGAGGCTAGAGGCATGGAGGAATAGGAAGAAAGAATCGCAACGGATATAATCGAGGCATTAGCCATATCTACAGGCTTCAAGAAAGGTTGGATATCCAAAACGGATATTAGCAAAGGCGGCTCCACTGCAGGAGCAACGAACACTTGTACCCGCTTGGGGTTAGGTGCATTCGTACTCGCTACGGAAGCCCAAAGCAGTACGAGACCAAATTGAAGAGAAACATAAGGAAGGGGGAAGAAGACATTATGGGAGGCCCTGAAGTAGGGGTGATCGTTTCTTCCTCCTTCCTTTGTGAGGCGGCCTATTCAGCCAGAAGAGCTTTTCGCCGACACTTGCGCTTGCACACAAGGCAATTTCTACGACTCTTGGAGTCAGAGGTCGGAGGTTGCGAAGGAACAGAAGGTTCATGTGCGATCATGGGGACGTCCACCATAGCCGTTTCTGGAGGGGGACAAGTTCCTAGACTGGAGCAAGAGAAACAGGTTTAGGAGCAACAGGAGGAGTCGACTCGAGAGCCTCAAAAATAGGCCTCTTCCCACTTATTTCCTTAGGAGCAGGAGCGGTAGGAGGTCGTGGAGGTCAAGGCAAAGAGGACTCTCCCCGGGAGATCTTGTTCCTGTTATACCGAATAGGTCTAGGCTCCATCGGCAGAACAAGAAGTTTGAAAGTAGGACTCTTAGGATTTCGCCAAGCAGGCACCATAGGATTCTCTTGCAAACAAGGAGCAGAACCTGATGGTACCACAACAAAGTGAGAAGAAGCGCTTGACTGACTAATGGAAGAGGAAGGAGGGTCATGGGACCTCTTCTCTTCTTCCTTCTTTCGTGCCTTAGCGGCATCATTGTCAGCTTTTAAGCAAGCCCTATGTGAAACGACATAAGGCAAGGGAGGATATCTCACTTTCAGCCTCAAGTGCCCTTTCTTATAATTCTAATATGTTTGGTGCAAAAGGTTCATCCTAGGTGGAAGAGGACCAACAGGTGTAGGCCAAGAGTGGTCCAAGGAGTAGCTACCACAAGCAACTGGTGGTCTATAACCAGTGTCGTGAATTACATGTACAGAACCCCCGTGGATAAATTTCAGACATTTATGCATGACCGAGGGGACTGCATTCATAGCCACCAACCAAGGGATACCCAACTTCACCCTAAAGAGTTTAGACCCAGGGATGATATCAAATAGGAGTTTCCCAAATTTAGGTCCAACCAAGACTGACAGGACAATACTACCCAAAGGGGGCACAAAAAGCCCGTCATGTGTGCGGATAGTACTCACAAGTGCATCATACCCATCCTTGTGTAGGAAGTTGATCAACATAATCTCCTTTGTTATTATGTTTACTTGTGATGTCAGATCAATGAGAACACCCGCTATGATGTTTCCATTGATCTATGCAGGGATGTAAAGAGGAGACGGTTCCTTGTTAAAACCCATCGGCAGGTCCTCTGATGTGAAATTTATACCAGTACCACTATCCATAGGTTACGCAGAGGGTATAGGTTGGTGCAAGCAGGAGGCCATTATGCACACTTGACGATGCTTCCACAGAATCCCTAAAGGTTAAAGGATAAGACAGTGACCCAATTAAGGTTTCATTATGCAATACCTTTGGAACCTTCCAACTACGCCAACTAGGGGTCGTAGGTTGGGTTGTAAGGCGACAGCCTCACAACACTCACACCTACAACACTCCCAGAGTATGAGGAAAGGAACTATCAGGATCAAAAGAATGGAACCAAAATAGTTCACGTCAGGTTCACCAAAAATGTAAGAGAGGGGGACCACCACATGCAAGGCCCCAGGTCACAGAGGGCCAAGATGCGGAAGGATACCCTAACTTACCTCAGCTAAACAGGATGTTAGGATATGCGGGACGAGAATGACAAGGACTATGAGATCCTTCAACCACTCTATAGACCCAAAATACAAAATGGGGCTAGGCGAGCCGATCTTCAGGTTCAACACTACACCTTAGGAAGCTCTCTGCCCGAGGATGAAAGCACGGTCCTTGGACGACAGCGCAGCGTGCTGGAGTCTCTAAAGTGCGCTAGCATCCATACAGCTAGACAATAATAGAGACAGGGTCAAACCTAAGAAAATGACTAACGACCCAACTAACTACCACTAAAGGGCCAAAATAACGTAACTAAATAAACTAAGTACTCCGTAATGTGATAAAGCAAAAATGCGAGAGTAAAGGTGGCAAGAAGGATCTCACAAACAAACTTGTTTGTGAGCTAGCTCCTCAAAAGCATGTTCACCTACACACACAAAGGAGAGGAAAATTTTGGGTGGTTGTATAGGGGCCTGCCTCGGTCAGACCCCCGTTTAGGTGTTTCCAACTCCACAGACAACCAAGAAAGCGAGATAAAGAAAACAATTTAATAAAGAGCACAAAAGCACTACAAAACAGTAAGTGTGCCAACTCAACCAAGTGATAGAGGAGAGGAAAGGGAAGCTTACCACCTCCACCAAGAGCACTCAAGGCTACTTGGGGGAGAAAATGAGAGTACTCGAACCTCTGCTACAATGGTGTTTGTCCCCAGCTTGCTCTACTGAAGTGATAGAGTGATGTATTTGATGCAATGGAGTGCAAGAATGTTGCCTGAAAGCTTGAGATTGAGCTTATGAATGCAGTGAAGAAGTTGGATTGAATGCTTAGAGGATTAAAATGCTTATTCAAGAGATGAATTTGAAGGAGTGGAGAAAAGTGGCCATATTTGGGTCAGTCGGTCGAAGGGGGCGTTACAACTGGACTCCCAATGAGAAGTTTAACGCCTCTACAGGTTTAGCCACAGGAATCTGACAGGGACGTTTGCGTGTTGCGTGGGCGTCCCAGACAGAAACACCTCCATTGATGCTCAAAACAGGTTCCAAGTGTGATGAAAGCAGTGGGCTTAGTTGGAATTAAGTCTCTAAACTTTATTTTCTAAGGTGGATAAAGGAAAAAAGGGGATTTGCACATGGGGTGCAAATTTACTCCTATACACCCGGTCTAGAGCTCTTCTCACTCGCGTCCATCGTATTTAATAAGAAGGCATGTTAGAAGATGCTTCCTACACTAATCTACGATGGGAGATAGATGCAAAAACTAAACAAGTCATACACTTACAAGAAAATAAATGTAAAATTAATATATGATAATATAGTGATTTATGTGGGGAAAACTATTTTGAAAGAAAAATCCACACTTCAAAGCAACTTAATGTATTATTTAGTAATAAAAAGTACAATACATTTGCAAAGTATAAGCCTTTATAAGAGTATCACCAACCAAAAATTAGATAATTTTAGTAACATAACAAAACCTACAAAACTTACTATCAAAACCTTTATTTCAAGCACCTAATAGATAGAATAAGTGATGCACAAAAAAATCAAATGGCAATTATAAAACCATGAGCTAAGACGACCCAAAAATGTGGCACCTAAATACCTAGTTAGAAAACTAACACCCAAATCCAAAGATGAGTTTACAAGTTAAAAATATCATTCTCCTTCAATGTGACATAACTATGTCATAATCCAATCACCAAGTTAGTCATTCCATTTTGGCTTCATTATCTCATTTAACTATGTTTGGTGGTAGATTATAGCACATTTCATAAGTTAGTCAAAAAGTGTAACTCCCTCTTACATCTCTTTTATGTGTCCTAGAATATTTTACATTTTCAATGTGGGAGGCCATAAATTTTGATTTGAGAATCCATTGGGGGCTTTTTTTAAAATTGCAAAGCTCAAAAATATCCATACAACAAATATTGTTAGAAGTGATTTTTTTGATTGGTTAAGCAGGGAAAGGGCCCTGACCCAAACAAATTAGTACATCATGATAAGAACAACAAGTGGAGAGAAACATCAAAAACAGGAATCCCGCCACACTTCCCCCCTCCTACAAACAAAATGCTTAACCAATCCCCATACGATTAAACATAGCAGTTCTATCATAGGAATCAAAATATCTTAACCTAGCACCATTAGCATCCTTCCCTATCCATCTAAAATACTTATTAACATATATCATAGAGTCCCTACTTAAAATATAAACAACATTACAAATATTTAAGTTATGGCCCCAGTAGCCATTACTAGTGTATAAGAGTGAATTTGCACCCCATGTGCAAATCCCCCTTTTTCTTTATCCACCTTAGAAAACCAAGTTCGAAGGCTTAATTCCACCTAAGCCCACTGCTTGCATCCCACTTGATGCTTGTTTTGAGTGTCGGTGGAGGCGTTTCTGTCAAGGATGCCCACGCAATGCACAAACATCTATGTGGCGTGCTTACGCCCCTAGCAGATTCCTACGACTGAACCTACAGAGGCGTTACTCTTCTCATTGGAGGTGAATTTGTAACACCCCCTTCGGTCGATCGACCCAAATATGGCCATTTTTATCCATTCCTCCTTCAAATTAATCCCTTCAACATGCATTCTAACTTCTTGATCGAATTCACAAGCTTCTTCCATACTCTTGCACTCACTCTCAAGTTCTCAAACAACATTCCAAGCATTCCATTGCAACCAAAGCAACACTCCATCACTTCGGTAGAGAAAGTTTGGGACCACACCATTGCAATAGAGGCTAGAGTACTCTCATATTCTCCCCTAAGCAGCCTTGAGTGCTCTTGGTGGAGGTGGAGCACATGCTTCTTGAAGAATTAGTTGGCGAATGAATTCCTTGGTGAAATTCTCCTTGTTCTCTTCACTCTTGCATATTTTCTTTATAACATTAGAGAGTACTTCATTTATTTAATCACATCATTTTGTCCCTTTAGTTAATCACTTGGGCCGTTAGCTAGTTTTATTGGTTTGACCTCGTCTTCACTGTTGTCTAGTTGTATGGATGCCAACACACTTTTGAGACGTCAGCGCGTCGCACTAATGTCTAGAGGTTGCACTTTCGTCCTTGGACAGAGAGCTTCCTGAGGCATAGTGTTAGACCTAAAAACCAGCTCACCTAGCCCTTTCCTGTATTTCGGGTTTGCAGAGTAATTTAGAGGCCTCACGGTCCTTGTTACTCTCGCCTTGCATTTCCTTACATTACACTTAGCTGAGGTAAGTTAGGGCAGCCTCTCGCATGTGGACCCTCTGTGACCTGGGGTCTTGCACACGGTGGTCCCCCTCTCTTACATTTTTGGTGAACCCGACGTGAACCAACGTTTGTTCATCCGTTGGTGTTAAGATCTCTCTCGTGTAATTTGTCACTATTGTGTTCTTGAGTATTGTGAAATTTTATGAGCATCATGATCCAGTCCACAACTTCTGGGTATATTGTTAGGAGAAGTATACAACACCTCGTGATGGAAAGGATGAAGGTCTCAATTGGTCTCTCTACGGGTCTCTTCTCTGCTCCTGATGTTAGTTTGGTTGCGCAGGAGCAATTGTCAAGGAATGAGATGGGATTCACTAAAAAAACCAATCACGTTCCCACTTCCCCTGCGTCACTTACGCCATCATCGGTGGATGAGCATGAGGCCTTTCAAATTCCTACAAAATACATTGCCACCCTTACTAAGGGATTGAGAAACTTAGAAAACCACTTGGAAAGAAACTCGAAGATGGCTAGAGTCGCTCGAGTTGTCAGTGAATTAAAACATATGATGAGTAAAGATCGAACAAGCATTGAACTTTTGACTAGCCTCCTTGGTCTCGTTGAAGTGTGTGCTCCTTCAAATAACCCTAGCTTCGCACAAGGAGTCACTTTCAAAAAATGTGAAGGACAATTAGGAGTATCAATGCCTCCCACATCCGTCTATATGGCTGACATGATCCCTTCTATTAGTATCCCTTCTGCCTCTAAACAATCTGAAACTATCAAGGTTAATAGGGTCCCCTTGGGCTTTAACTTCATCCCTCCTGTCACCTCTAGTGGTGGAGGCTTCGGCGGGATGAGTGGTGGGGGCTTTGGTAGTGGTGGTGGATTCAGTAGCAGAGGCGGTGCCAGTGGAGGTGGTCCTAGTGGTGGTTTCAACGGAGGCCCTACTAGTGGTAGTGGCTCTGGTGGTGGTTCTGGCAGAGGTCACACCGATGGTGGCTCTAGAGGAGGCCTTGGCCATGGTTCTGGAGGAGGTCCCTTTGGCCCTCTATCTTCTAATGACCCTATTTTGAACACTCTTCTTTAGAATATGGGTAAGATGTAGAGCCAGTTGACGAGTCTTTCCCAAGCCTCTGCCCAGCCTATCTTCCAGCCCTTCTTTTGACATAGCCCATTGTTGGTTGCCATTTTGAACACTCCTTTCCCTCAAGGAATGGAGATCCCTAAATTTGAGAAGTATGGTGGTAAGGGAGATCCGCAGACACACATGTCTACCTTTAACTCCTTGTGCATCGACTTCTTCCATCATGATGCATTAATGGCTAAACTATTTCCCTGATCCCTTAAGGACACAACACTTAAGTGGTATTGTTCCTTTCCTGACAACTCTATTTTCTCATTTGATAAACTTGTAAATCATTTTCTTAGACAGTTCCAAGTGAACATCGGGCCAAAGATGACCTTTTTGGATCTCGTTCGAAGTAAACAAGGAGATAATGAAAAAATCACTGACTTCATAGCGTGTTACCAAGTGCTGCTTTCACAAATCTCGTATCATCTACCCGATTCTGATGTCCAGAAGGTATTCATAGGGAACTTACAATGGCCTTGGAAAGAGAAGTTTGCCCTTATGGAATACCCTTCTTTCAAGCACTTGTGTGCAACCTTACAAGAGTACCAAAAGACAGTTGTTTAGTTCAAGGGATCCTCCTCGCGCTCCTGTTCTGAGGGAAAATCCATTGTATCAATCTCTGGGAAAGGTAAGGTCGTTGTGAATGTAGTAGCTGTTGCTGATGACAACGACCTCAAACATAACCAAAAGTTCATAAAGTTATCATAATCTTTTACCTCCATCTTATAGAAACTGTTGAAGGATAAGATCGTAACTTTGTTGGCTCCTAAGCTTGTTAAAGAACCCTACCCTAATTGGTATGATGGGAGCACTTATATCCAGTACCATCATGTTAATGGACATGATACCAAACATTGTATGTGGTTTCATCATGAAATAAAAGACCACATCGAGGATGGTACCATTCGTCTCGATGGGAATAAACAAAATGCTAACAAATTGGTGGCGAAAGCTAATAGTGAATTGCAAATATACACGGATCTGTTTCCATCACACTCTACTAACATGATTATTGATCTTCTTGATTTTGTTAACCAATCTGAGGCCTATGTCAATATGGTCACGGTAACTTCCATTGTTCCACCTACACCTAGTTTTCCAGACATTAAATTTACATCACAGGATTTACCTTTAAACAATAAACCTTCGCCTCTCTACATTCCCGCTTGTGTCAATGGTAACATTGTGATAGGAGTCTTGATAGACCCCATGAGCCATGTGAATGTTATCACCAAGGAGACATTATTATTGAATTCATTACAAAAGGAAAAATATGAAGAGATGAAATATACCATCTGTACACACGATGGTATGTGCCTTAAACCTGATGGCTCGATCACTTTGTCCCTCCTAGTTGGACCTAGGGTTGTCGACACAGTCTTCGATGTTATCCCAGAGTCGGATCTGTTCAGGTTGAAGTTAGGCATACCCTAGCTCACCTCCATGAATGGAATTGTCTTTGTTATTCACAAGTGTTTAAAGTTCTCCCATGAGGGTGGTGCATGACACTAGATACTAACCCTTGGTGTCCCGTGGTGGATACTCGCTAGATCACTTTTGGCCCTCCCCAATCGGTTCGCTTCCTCTGAGAATGAACCTAATTTACAAGAACTATGTGAAGTATAAAACTGGGGGCAAAAAGGAGCCAAAGCTGACCCTTCTTGTGATAGAACAATCAGTCGCCTCCTCTTCCCGAGAAGAGAAGGAGAAGCCCACATCGACTACTCTCCCTTCATCGAAAGGGAAGGAGAAGTCAATGTCAGCTTCCTCTCCTTCCCATAAAGGTAAAGAGAAGGTTGCCTCCTCCCGATCTGCCCCATCCTCTCCCCCTTCTTGGGAAGAGTATTGGATGAGCCAGCCTAGCGGCTACCCCCTAAGTCCTATGATTCCTCCTTAGCGTAGGTCCAAGCTCAGGATCGCAGACCTCCCTAATGAATACCCCAGTCTATGGTATTATTTATACGACAAAAAGAAAGGTTCTCATAGAGAATTCAAGTCGTGGCCTCCTACTGCTCCTGCTCCTAAGGCAATGAGTGGAAAGAGGTCCGCTGTTGAGGCTCTCAAGTCGGGTCCTCCTGTTGCTCCTCAACCTGTTCCTCCTACTCCCATGTAGGAACCTGTCCCTCCACCAAAAACATTTGAGGTGGATGTTCCCATGGTTGAGCAGGAACCTTTTTTCCCTTCGTAAATCCTGGCCTCTAACTCAAAGAGTCGTAGAAACTGCCTTGCTCACGAACGCAAGTGTCGGCAAAAGGCTCTCTTGACTGAGCATGACGCCTCACAAAGAAAGGAGGAATAAATGATCGCCCATGCTTCAAGGCCTCCTGCAGCGTCTTCTTCCTCCCTTCCTCCTGCTTCTCTCTAGTCTGGTCCTGTACTGCTCCTAGCTTTCGTTGTGAGTACAAATGCGCCTAACCCTAAAAGGGTATAGGTGTTCATCCCCTCTTCGGTGGAGCCGCCTTTGTCGATGTTCGTTCTAGATATCCAGCCTTTCCCGAAGCCCGTGGATATGATTAATACTTTGGTTGTATCTGTTGCGGTACTTTCCTCCTCTTCCTCGACACCTCTAGCCTCGTCTGTGGGGATCTCGTCTCCTCCGACAAAGAAAGAGGTGGAGATTGGTCCTTCTAGCAATGAAGGACGTAAGAGGAGCCCACTTTCTTCACAAGGTAGTTTTGTGCTGACTTGTTATGTCCTAGTGACGAAACCAATCTCGGCTTCTCCTGAGTTTATCACCACTCTCGAGTCATTCGGTGAGCTTAGCGGTGAACCTCGGGCACAGCCTATCTCGTCCAATGAAATTAAGCATGGTGCCCCTATGGGGTGCATGTTTAATTTCGTGGATGAAGTCTCGACCCTGTCAGCGATCTTCACAAAATCATTGACTTTGACTCCACAAGAGCTCGATGGCGAGGACCTCGAGGGGCCCTCTTCCTTAGCCCTTGTTGCAGGAAGGCAGGATGCTCCTCCTTTTAAAATCCCACCATTACAGGTTCATCCTCCTTCCCCTTATGAAGATTTAGATTGGGAATCAAACAACCTCTTGGTTGATCAATGTTAGGAGGAGGCCTCTTTTTTTGATCTTTTGTGTGTGTGTGTGTTTTGTAATGTGTTCCCCTGTGCTTGTGTTGTGTGTGCCTAGATGACCCTCATCACCCCCATTGGTGCTTGGATACAGGTGTGGTTTTTGTGTCATAAACCTTCTTCTATTTGTATCATCATTCTTCCATGTTTGTGCTTGATTTTCAATAAATTGGGGATGATGCAAAGCGTTGGGAGCATTTAGGATTCCCTTCCATGTTGACCCATTTTTTTATTTTTACTTGCTTTTCTCATGCATTCTTCCTAATCTGGTTGGGGATTGATGATCTTTCATCTTGCACTGCGGTTATCTATTACTTATATGAGCTAGGAAAGATCTGACCCCACTAAACCAGATCCCACTGTGTCCTTTATTTGTATACACTCTTTTGCTTTACCTTTACCTTTTTCTCTTCTTTGCTTGAGTTGTCCCTTTCATGTGTGGCAATGCCTTCTCTTTAACATTTAAATTTTTAGAAAATGCATTTGTTGTCAACAAATCTTTTCTTGAAAATCCGCACAAAATTTTCTTTAGAATCGCATTCTCAACTTGGAACCCTAACAAAATGTGTTTCCTTGATCAAAGGTTAGTAAAGAAAGGACTCAAAGACCTTCCTCCGAAGTGGGAACAACTTTAATCTTCCCCTCGAGTGGGGGCATATCCTTCCTTTCAAATTCCTTGATGAAGTGAACATCTTTCGAAAGGATTCCTTGATGATGGATCACTCTAAGAAAAGAAGAACAATTGCTTTCGAACTATGTGTCCCTTGAGTGGACCACTTTTCACAACGGGTTCCCAAGGGACCTTTCTTTGAGAGTCTTTACCTCAAATGGATTCCTTCGCGTCTAGCCTGGGGGTAGCCCGACTAGACTTATTCCATTCCCCTTTTTATGTCTAGCTTGGGGGCAACCTAACTAGACCTATTTTATATCTTTTCGTCTAGCTTGGGGGCAGCCCGACTAGACCTATTTTATATCTTTGTGTCTAGCTTGGGGGAAGCCTAACTAGACCTTACCTTTCAAACAGTGTGTCCCTTGAGTAGACCCCTCTCCTTTTGAAGGGTTCCCGAGGGACCCCTTCAAAATACTTCCAAATCATCGACGGTCTGCATGACTGTCCGCTTACTTTCCTATTTGGCCGCTTCTTGACTCTGCGGAGTCCACTTCCTCGGGGTTTCCTTCATGCTAGATTTTTTGGGGGATACCTTCCTTATAGGTCTGTGGGCCTGTAGGGCACTTACTTCATGGGGCTTCCTTCATGCAAGAGATCTTTGGGGTTGCCTCTTTGCAGGTCCGCGAGCCTGTAAGATGCTTTGTTTTTCCAACTTCATAGTTTCAAGCAGTTATGGAGTCCTTTGTTTTCCCTGCACCTTTAGGTTTGCCACAGCAGTCTGCTTCCTTAACGGTTCAGGTATACGTTTCTAACCCTACTTTTTCTTGATCTACTTTACCGAGCACTCATTAGTATCGTGCTCGGTAAGGTGGGGGAAAAATGTATAAGAGTGAATTTGCACCCCATGTGCAAATCCCCTTTTTTCCTTTATCCACCTTAGAAAACCAAGTTCGAAGGCTTAATTCCACCTAAGCTTGCTACTTGCATCCCACTTGGTGCATGTTTTGAGTGTTGGTAGAGGCGTAAGTCAGGGATGCCCGCATGGTGCGAAGACGTCCCTAGCAGATTCCTGCCGCTAAACCTGTAGAGGCGTTACTTCTCATTGGAGGTGAAGTTGTAACGCCCCATTCGGCTGAGCGACCCGAATATGGTCATTTTTTTTGCATTCCTCCTTCAAATGCATCCCTTCAACATGCATTCTAACTCCTTTACTGAATTCACAAGCTTCTTCCATACTCTTGCACTCACTCTCAAGCTTTCAAGTAGCATTCCAAGCATTTCATTACAGTCATTCCAAGCATTTCATTACAGTCAAAGCAACACTCCATCACTTTGGTAGAGCAAGTTTGGGACCAAATTGCATCAGAGGCTAGAGTACTCTCGTATTCTCCCCCAAGCAGCCTTGAGTGCTCTTGGTGGAGGTCGAGCACGTGCTTCTCGAAGAATCAGCTGGCGAACGAATTCCTTGGTGAGATTCTCCTTGTTCTCTTCACTCTTGCATATTTTCTTTATAATATTAGAGAGTACTTCATTTATTTAATCACATCTTTCTGGCCCTTTAGTTAATCGGTTGGACCGTTAGCTAGTTTTATTAGTTTGACCTCGTCTTCATTGTTGTCTAGCCGTACGGATGCCAGCACACTTTTGAGATGTCAGCGCACCGCGTTGACATCCAGAGACCACACTTTCGTCCTTGGACAGAGAGCTTCCTAAGGCAGTGTTAGACCTAAAAACTAGCTCGCCTATCCCTTTCATGTGTTTCGGGTTTGCAAAGTAACTAAGAGGCCTCACGGTCCTTGTTGCTCTCACCTCACATTTCCTTACATTACACTTAGCTAAGGTAAGTTAGCGTAGCCTCTCGCATCTTGACCCTTCGTGACCTGGGGTCTTGCCCACAGTGGTTCCATTCTTTTACAACTAGTAATAATAGTCTTATAAAACACAACAAAAAAAACCATTAGAACAAAAAGAAAAAACAACACAATGAAGCAACCATGTTATGCTTCCTCGATCAGCTTCCAAGCATTTATCAAGTCTTGAACAGTGCCATTCACTGTTGCCTTCAGCTCCATCTTTCTAGCCAAATCCATGCCATCACCCACTACTTTTTTCTTTTGTTGCTTTTTGATTTTTCCCATACCAGAAATAGTAGCCATAATAGCCTTCTTCACGACAACATCGACCACCAAGCACACACTCTTAACCACTTCTTCCAAGGTTTGAATTCTACTATCATTTCCTTGTTTTTTCATACCTTTCTCAAGAGCCTGCAATCTATCCTCAATTATACTCGTCACCACATATTTGAGGGCTTGAAGTTTGTTGTCCTCCACCTTCTCATGTATCCTTTCATCCAAGACATGCATCCTGCTACGCCCTTAATATTATTGTACACCGGGTTATGAATAGTCGGCTTGTGGCTATCTTAACTCTCTATTAAGTCATATTATCATTAGTATATTGTTATTTAGTTGTTTAGGTCGGCCTAAGTCTTATATAGGTGTGTCTAAGTCGGCCTAGGTGATATCCTTGGCATAAATAGGTATATATAAGAGGTTGTGAGTCTTATTTCATCATCAAGTGTGAAGTGTGTTCTCATTAGAGATATTTGGAGGTTTTCCCCCTCGAAGTGGCTTGTTATTCTCAGTTATTATCAAGTATTTGCAGCATATTTCATATCATATTCTTCTATTGTGCAAGTTATTTCATAACAAGTGGTATCAGAGCATGATCTTGGCACCATAGAGGCAAGGTTTTTCTCAATTTTAGAGGCGATTTTTGGAAGAGCATATCTTTCAGATTTTGGCGATTTTTTTTTAATTTTTAAAGGGTTTTTGAAGAAATATTAAAGAAGCTACAGTCCAATTTAGAAGAATTGGAGCAAAATTAAGCGAATTATTGCAGAATTAGGGTTTCTACACTATTTTTTTGGAATCTACATATCTCACACATCTTGTTGAATTGGAGTCTGATTTTTATTGGGTTTTTGAAGACATAATAAAGGAGATTACAATAAAAATTTGAGAGAATTTAAGTTTCATTTGTGTGATTTATTTCAACATTAGTGGTTTCCATCATGTCGGGGCCTGGAACAAGGGGTAAGAAGAATGTCACTCCGGGGAAGTCTCCTGATAAGGATGGTGAAACAATTGAGGATATTACTCATAATGAGGAAATCAATAAGGTAAAGGAATAAATTTCCTCAATTAAGATGGATATGTGTGACCTAAGAGGAGATATATCGGACATACGAAACATGTTAAGCACCTACATGGTTGAATCAAGAAAGGAGTTCTCAAGCGGCCAAGGTGAAAATTCTAGGTCAGCTACTACTGACACAAGCTTTAGTACTCCTATGGGATCTAGGAATTTATTTCCAAAGGTGGATATCATAAGTTAGGTGGTAAGGATCCTCTAACATGGATAAACCAAATGGAAATTTTTTGTACACCAAATCCCAAATGGACAAAGGTCACGATGGCTTCCTTATATCTAGAACCCGGATCAAATTCATTTGGTGGCTTTGCACTCATCGAATTAAAAGGGCTCACCGTCTCATGGTCAGATTTTACAGGAGAACTCCAAGCACAATATAGCAACCAAGCGTCAGGACAACTTCTTGACCCATTGGCTGGCTTCAACAAAGCGGGACCGGAGTTAAAGTTATATTGACAATTCAAAAATCTATCCTTAAGAGTGGATACAATTATGAAGGAAAAATTGAATGATTTATTATTGGGGGGTCTCAAGGATCACATTCAACATGAGGTATGCATTTTTAGCCCTAGTTCCATAAATGAGTCTTTTATGGCCTTGCGTGGGGTAGAGGAGAGTATTTGATTCTAAGAAACAGGGCCTAATGTGACAAGAGAGAAAAGGATATTCAACACAACCTACTAAGTTGACTCCAAAGAAAATTGAGGAGAAAAGAGCAAAATTTTTGTGTTTCAATTGTGATAGCAAATACGGTCGAGGACATAAATGCAGTGAAAAGAAATTGTTCTATATTGAAGGTCCAAGTGAGGAAGAAGAGGAGGGAACCATACTAGAGGATGAAAGGGAGTCAAATGAGGAATCACATGATTCTCAATCAATCATTTCTTGTCATGCACTCTTAGGTTTGTACTCCTAGGCTCTCAAGGTGGTGGGGTTCTAAAAGCAATTATGATGTTGATGGAGCTCGAGGTACAAAAAGTTAGCTACTCGTCTAAAATTGTTCATATATCAGCTCAGTTTCAAGTTTTGATTGCAGATGGTGGCACAATTAGTTGTTCAAGGAAGTGTCATAGCATTAAATTATCCATGGGAGATTATCAGCTTGATACCCCAATGTATGCGATATCCATGGGTGCAGCAGATATTGTTTTGGGAGTACAATGGCTTACTACATTAGGAACAATTGAGATGAACTTCCAAGAACTATTCATGAGATTTCAATCGGAAGGAAGGCTAGTAGAGCTAAGGGGGTTGAAGGAAAAATCTCCACAAATGGTAATCTCTCATCAAATGCAAAAGTTGCTTAAGAAAGAAATGGATGGATTTGTGGCCCAACTATGTTCATTAGAAGTCTCTCAATCTAATACTCCTACTCATCCAGATTTGCAAGCTATAATTGATCATCACTCAGTTGTTCTTGGAGATATGCCTAAAGGACTTCCTCCTAAGAGGGATCATGATCATACCATACAGTTAGTCCCAGGGAGCCAACCACCGAACATCAGGCCTTACAGGTATCCACACATACAAAAGAGTGAGATAGAAAAGATTGTTGAAGAGATGCTAGAGGCAGGAATCATCAAGCATAGCCAAAGTGCTTACTCCTCGCCTGTGGTGATGGTACGTAAGAAGGATGATACTTGGCGCATGTGTCCAGATTATAGAGTGCTCAACATGTACACCATTAAAGATAAGTTTCCAATTCCAGTCATTGATGATTTGCTAGATTAATTAAATGGAGCTATGTTTTTTACCAAGTTAGATCTTAGATCTGGTTATCACCAAATTCGGATTAAGGAGGAAAATATTTGTAAGACATCATTTCGGACTCATGAGGGTCATTATGAATTTTTGGTGATGCCATTTGGTCTTACCAATGCACCATCTACATTCCAAAGTTTGATGAATTCCATTTTTAAGAAGTTCTTGAGAAAGTTTGTGGTAGTATTCTTTGATGATATATTGATTTATAGCAAGACTTGGGAAGAAAATTTGCAACATGTGGACCAAGCATTACAAATACTTGAAGATCATAAACTCTATGCTAAGCCATCAAGTGCGGCTTGGTCTTGGTGAAGTATTTCAGGACACATAGTTTCACACATGAAGAATTAAAGGTGGACCCTAACAAAATTAAGGCTATCATGGAATGGCTATTCCAAAAACTCATTAAAGCAGGGATTCTTAGGATTGACAGGGTACTATAGAAGATTTGTGAAGAATTATGGTAGTATAGCTGACACCTCTCACCACTCTATTGAAGAAGGATTCTTTTCATTGGAGCGAGTCTGCCAATATAGCATTTGAGAGACTAAAGGAGGCTATGTGTACAACTCCAGTACTTTCCACTCCTGACTTCACCAAGGAATTCATTGTGGAATGTGATGCTTTTGGAAATGGGATAGGAGCAGTGCTCATGCAAGAAGGTCGACCAATTGTTTTTCAGAGTCATCAATTAAAAGGTAAGAATCAACTAAAACCTATTTATGAGAAGGAAATGCTAGCAATACTCCATGCAGTGAAACAATGGCGGCCTTATCTATTGGGTAGAAATTTCAAGGTTAAGACAGATCATGATAGCCTAAAATATTTTTTGGAACAATGACTATCTTCTAAAAAAAAAAAAAAATGGGTCACTAAGATGTTAGGATATGACTTTGAGATTGTATATAAGAAAGGGAAAGAAAATATTGTCGTAGATGCACTATCAAGGAAGGATGAGAAAGATGAAGCCTTATTATGTGCCCTTTCAAATATTACAAGTAAATTGGGTGGAGGAAGCCAAAGTAGAGTGGAAAAATGATGTTGCGACTAGTAATCTCATCGAGCAATTAAAAAGTGATCCTAGTAGTTCAGATAAGTTTTGTTGGAAAGGAGATACTCTTTGGTATAAAGAGCGTTTGTATCTGCAAGAATTCCAACCTTAAAATCAAGATTCTCACTGAGTTGCATGAGTCTCCAGTGGGTGGTCATTCAGGATTTTTGAAGAAATATCATCGAGTCAAGCAGGATTTCTTTTGGGAGGGGCTTAAGGGTGATGTTCAAAAATTTGTGGCTGAATGTTTGGTGTGTCAAAGGCATAAAGGGGAGACAATTAAGACACCAGGTCTCTTGCAACCCTTATCTATTCCTAGCCAACGTTGGGAAGAGGTATCCATGGACTTCATCACAGGGCTTCCCAAATCTAAAGGTCATAATGTCATCATGGTGGTAGTTGATCACCTCACTAAATATGCACATTTCATTGCATTCACATCCTTTACAACAAGTGCAATGGCAAAATATTTTTTGGAGAATATCCAAAAGCTACATGGTACACCTAAGGTTATTGTTAGTGATGGTGATCCTATCTTCACTAGTCACTTTTGGAAAGATTTATTCTCATGTTTGGGTACTCAATTGGCTCATAGCTCTTCATACCACCCTCAATCAGATGGGAAAACTGAGGTTGTTAATAAGTGTTTGGAAGGATATCTACGTTATTTCACTTAGGAAGCAGATCTGGAGTGAGTGAATTGGCTACCACTTGAGATAGTGGTATAACACTTCACATCGCTAGCTCATCAAAATGTCTCCATTTTGGCACTTTATAGATATCATCCTCCTTCCATCCATCATCAATTTAAGGTGTCCCAAGAGAGTTAGGGCAATAGAAGACCACTTGCTTCATCAACAATAATTACTTTGGGACTCAAGGAGAATTTAGCCATGGCACAAAATCGAATGGAAACAACAGTAGGACCAACATGAAGTAGTGAAGAAGTTTTGAAGTTGGGGATTGGGTCTTCTGCGATTAGCGACCTTATATAAGAAAAATCTCTCATCGGCAAAGAAAGAATAATAAGTTGTCTCCAAAGTATTATGGTCCATACCAAATCATGCAAAAGATCGTTGAGTGTTGCCTACAAGCGAGTTCCCACCAACAACAAGATACATCTAGTTTTTCATGTTTCTGTTTTGAAGAAGGTAGTGGGCATAATATTCCCACTCAAACAACACTTCCTGAGTTGGATGAAGAAGGAAGAATCATTTTGGAACCAGAGTGCATTCGTCAAACACGCACAAAGAAGCTGAGGAATAGAACTATCACTGAGTATCTCATCCAATGGAAGAAGTTACTAGTTGAAGATGCCACGTGTGAAGACGAGGAGTTCATTCAAAAGTTTCCAAACTTGATTAGCATTGAGGACAATGCTTCTTTGAAGAAGGGGGGCATGCTACGCCCTTAATATTATTGTACATTGGGTTATGAATAGTCGGCTTGTGGCTATCTTAACTCTCTATTAAGTCATATTATCATTAGTATATTGTTATTTAGTTGTTTAGGTCGGCCTAAGTCTTATATAGGTGTGTCTAAGTCGGCCTAGGTGATATCCTTGGCATAAATAGGTATATATAGGAGGTTGTGAGTCTTATTTCATCATCAAGTTGTGAAGTGTGTTCTCATTAGAGATATTTGGAGGTTTGCCCCCTCATGGCTTGTTATTCTCATTATTATCAAGTATTTGCAGCATATTTCATATCATATTCTTCTATTGTGCAAGTTATTTCCTAACACATCCTCTCCTCTAGTCTTTTAATCCTCTCATTCTCATCAACTTCGGCCTTGTCTTCCTCTTTGCTTATTTTTTCTTCCTTCTCCGGATTTTCTGTAGCATTTCTTCCTCATCCTCTCGAGCCATCTCATGTTGTGACTCCACTGCCTTATTTTCATCACCATTACCATCCTCACTTTCCCCTCCTGAGTCCTTCTCCTTAGCCGAGTCACCACCCAAACTACCAAGAATCTCTTCAATTGAGGAATCAATATCTTCCTCTTCTTTCTTTTCCACACTTTCTTGCAGACTATGGGTACTTTTCTCCTTAGGGCTCTGCGAATTTTTGTTACTTTCTTGTCCCTTCGATGCCACCATATCCAGTCTCTTTGACCTCCTTCCACCGAGGTTTGAGCCTTCCATCTCATTATCATCTTATATGGTAATTGTGTCCACCTCTTCCCCAAGTTCACGCAAAAACAATTTCCTCTTCTTTTTAATCCCCGTATCCATCGAAACATCCTTTATTTTCTCAGGCGTTATCATAAGCAAGTCCTTCCACATAGTAGTATCAGGGCATTGGGGTTTTTCACTAGATTTTTTAGACTTGGGGTGGGGAATATCTTCCAGAAGCTCAATTTTCACCGAGCTTTGGGGTTTCGGGTCTTCAATCGACTTGAGAACAATTTTTTTCTATGGGGTCTTATAAAGTACAAATTTGCATATGGCTTTTATGAGGCCCTAGTGTAACAGTGGATTGGCCCCATGTGTAAGACTCGAGCTTAGGGACAAAAATAAAAAGAAAGGCAAATTTATTTTTTCCTGATGTCTTATGTGGTTGAGGATAGGAAAGTGGTATCCATGGATGGAATGGTAGTGCCCTTTGAGGGTAAAATATTTCATAACAATGAAACAAACATTATGATACAGAGGCAACAATTTAACCCTAGAGTAACCATTCTGAAATCTTTCAGGTTTTTCTTTTCCTTCAAAAAACTTCTCAAAATAGTCCTGATACTTACCGTTGCTAACCTTAGCAACCTTTGTTCCTTCATAAGCCAGACCCGTCACTTCTGCAATCAACTTCGCATCCACCTTAAACTGGAGCCTGCCCAGATTAACTTCACCATCTCGCCATGCGTTAGCAAACATGTAGCTGAGTTTTTCATTGTATCCCTCCATTGCAGTGAAATATGGAGTGAAACCCGCCTACTCAAAAAGACCCCAGAGCTCCTCATTGTTGCAGAGAGTCAAATTTGTGAGGTTCGGTATGCTTCCTTGGGCCTCCCATTATGCTATATGGGCTATGGAAATTTTTAGGAACAAGAAGGAAATCACTTCTATCACCTTCGGCGTCCTCAACATTAGCAACAGGTAATTCCACGCTCTCGGTTCTAATGGTGATTTTGTGATTGTTCATTTGAAATGCATTTGGCTTAGGGTTTTTTTTTATGATGCATATAAGATCTCACTTCTCGATTATCACATTTTCGCCTTTCATCATTATTACTAGTGATGGCTCCACCTGCCTTTCTAGCAATGATAACACTTCTTTTATTATTGTTATAAACGTCAGTCCATTTGTCACATCGAAGATGAGACTTGAGATTTTTCCTCATGTGATATATTTCCTTAATTAAATATTTCATGTCAAGGTACAAACAATTGTCATCCGGTCATCCTTTCCATCTTTGGATTTTCCTTTTATCGGGACTTGGAAATCCTTTTACAATGTGCCTTCACCAACATCGAGTCAGCTTGCCAAATTGCCTCTACGAGGTCCACATCCTCATAATCCATCTCACCCCACCACTCTTATTAATAATTAAAATTTCCATCTTCATAATTTCTTACTTGAGTATTTTTTTGTAAGTCTATCTGTCGCTAATACTTCTTTAATTTGATTAGGCAAATTATAGAAGTCCCAATTTATTAAAATTTCCTAATTTATTCCTAGGTTGGCCATCGCATCTATTGCCTTATTACTTTCCCTCAAGGTGTGGATAATTTTAACACATTGAATCTCTTGCAACATATTTTTTCAATCTTCCAACAAATCTCTAATTTCCCAAGGAATATTCGCCATGTTGTTGAGATAATCTATTATCAACTTTGTGTCTCCTATAATTACCTTGTTGTACCCCTCCTGTCTGAGAAGTCTAACTCCAATCCAAACAATAGACACCTCAACAAAGTTGTTCATTGTTGTTCCTAAGCCTTTGCTATATCCATTCAGATAGGCACCCTTATCATCCCATATTACTCCACTAGTAGCAACCCTTCTAGGATTCCCCTTTGAGCAACCATCAAAGTTGTATTTCACCCATCCTGGATCCGGAGGGATCCATACAGTACTCTTCTAATAATTTTTTTTAGCCAGTTTATATTATTTACATCATGGGAGAGCTCCCATTACTATTTTATGCTTAGCTCTTGTTGTGTTGGCTTTTTCTTAGCCTGATTGTACATGCAACTTTCCACATTTTCCTGAATTTGTCTTTTAATAATTAGACATAGCTCCTTACTAGTCCATGCAGTATCCCTAAACACCCTATTATTTCTCTCTTCCCACAAGCCCCAAGCCAAAAACAGGGGAATTTATCTCCACAAATCACTAATTATATTGTGGGAATAAGGGAAAAAGCTCGATCCTTCCACAAACATTTGAACATTGACAGGAAAAATCCAATCCACCTTCAGAATATTGAGAAAAAAACCCCAGACTTCTTGGGCATAAGAACATTGAAAAAATAGATGCATGATAGATTCCTCTTCTTCATTACAAAGGTTGCATCTATTGACAAGGTACCAACCTCTTTTATTTAGATTGTCTATAGTGAGGATCTTACCATGTATAACCGTCCACCAGAAGCAGTTTATTTTTGGAATAAGATTCTTCTTCCAGACCTTGAGCCAATCAAAAGATCCTAAAACCAGAATTTGTTGCATCAAGGACTCATAGGCTGATTTAACCGAGAACCTACTAGTAGCATTTTTTGTCCAGATCCATTCATCCTTTCTGTTTCTTGAGAAGAGGTCAGTATTTCCTATTTGTTTCATAAGTAGGTCAATAGCAACATCCCAATTTTGTTGTTTGCTTCCCTTGAGAACAACATTGTTTAGGTAGTCTTTGAAGCTTTTCCACCTGGGTCGCAAACCTTCCCACACAAGGTAATTAAAAACTTTTTTTCCATTTACACTTTTCAGTCTCATTATGATTTATTGGAGATCTTCAGAGGCCGATAGTGGGGTCAATGTGGACCAAGAGTCTTCCCAAAAATTAGTATCAAGTCCATTCCTAATCCTCATTTTTACACCTCTAGTTAGGACTCCTCTAGATTTAAGAAGATTATTCCAAAACACAGATCCATGCAAAAGCTCCTTTTTCCTGAGAAAAAAGCTAGCATCCTTATTTTTAAGATATTTAGCCCTTAGGATTTTAGCCCAATCTTTTTCATTTTCCAAGAGAAACCAGCCCATTTTTGCCACCAAAGCCTTGTTGAACAATTTTAATCTTCTAATTCCCAGCCCTCCTTCTTTCTTTGAAACACACACCTTATCCCATTTAATGAGTGCCATTCTTTTCCTTTCCTCCACCCTTGACCATAAAAATATTCTTTGAATTGTTTCAACTCTTTTAGCAATGTATGCCGATATATTAAACATTGAAAGATAATAGACAAGAATGTTTTGTAGAGAAGCCTTTAAAAGCTGTATTTTTCCTGCCAAGCTCAACAATTTGCCTTTCCAGCCAGCCATTTTTTTCTGGACTTTCTCCACTATATAGTTCCAATAATTACTATTCGGATTTTTGGAGAAAAGAGGTAGGCCCAAGTAAGTAGCAGGTAAATTCACTTCCTAACATCCCAAAATCCCTATCACTTTATTTTTCATGAGCAGGCTAGTATTAAAAAAATATTTTTTTCTTTTTTGGTAATTTATACACTGTCCAAAAATTTCAACATACTTATCTAGAATAGATTTCCACTGTTTAGCTTCAACCACCGAAGCCTCTCCCATAAGAATTGTTGACGTGAGGCTGGGGTTAAAGAAGAAGTAGCACAAAAACCTTTCAGAGACCTATTATTAAGTTGTTTGTGTATGTTGCATCCAAGAGCCTCTGCCACAATGACAAAAAGATAGGGAGATAAGGGGTCTCCCTGTATCAACCCCCTATCAGGTGAGAAAAAACCATGGGCTATACCATTAACCAAGACCGAGTACTTCAGGGTAGTGACACAAGCTTTTATCAAATTGAGAAATTTACCAGTGAAGCCAATTTTTTCCAAAACAACAAATAAAAAATTCCAAGAGACCCTATCATAGGCTTTGGAAATGTCTAATTTTAGAACCATACTTGGCTTTTTACTGTAGTCCATAGAGTGCAGGATTTCATGAGTGTAGATAGCTACATCGAATATTTGTCTACCCTAAACAAAACCCTTTTGATTAATAGCAATCAGTTTTCCTAAGACCAATTTCGACCTATTAACAATACTTTTAGAGCAAATCTTATAAGTTGTTTTGTATAGACTTATTGGTCTATAAGCATTCATTGAATTAGCTTCATTGGTCTTAGGAATAAGGGTCAAAAAGGTGGTATTCATCTGATTCAAGAGCCTTCCCGATCTAAAAAGTCTTTAACAACATTAAAGAGGTCTGTAGACACAATCTCCCAGTAGACTTGGAAGAAGTTGGGAGGGAATCCATCAAGTCCAAGAGCTTTGAAAGCTCCAAAAGAGAAAAAAACCTCCTGCACTTCTTTCATAGTGACAAACTTACTTAAATCTTTCAGGTCTTCCTTTGTGATAACATTAGGTATTACCTACATGAACTAATCCAAATCCACATTGTCAACTCTTGAAAGCACTGGATAATTTGAGAAGGAGACAACTTCATTTGCTATTTCTTCTTCCCTTTCAAGTTTGATGCCATTAGAGGTGGTAAGAGATCTGATCTTGTTTCTTCCTCTATGCTTCATAGTAGATTGGTGAAAAAACTTAGTGTTCCTGTCTCCTTCCTTAAGCCACTGAATCCTTGATTTCTATTTCCAGAAAATTTCCTCCTTACTTATTTTGTGTCATTATGCTCTGAGCTCCCTTTCTTTGATGCAAATCTCATCATTACAATTCCTCCATTTGATCTTGGACTTCCTTAATTTTCAAATTTAGGTCCCTCTTAGTAGTAAAGATGTTCCCAAAAGTTTACTTTTTCCATCCTTTAACCTTTTTCTTAATTCTTTTTAATTTTTGCATTAGCCTAAACATTGGGGTGCCAACACAAGGAAGGTTCCAGCAGTCCTCAATTAGAGATTTAAAGTCCGAGTGAAGGAACCACATGATTTTATACCTGAAGGGGTAAGGTTTTTTAATCACCCTATCATCCCATTCTAGAAGAAGAGCATTATGGTCAGAGCCCATTCTAGGAGAGGCAGTAAGAGAGATATTCTGCATAATGTTCCAGTTAGAGGAGATCAGAAATTTGTCCAGCTTAACTTGGATGAGTTGATTTCCTTGCCTTCTATTATTCCATGTGAAGTGAGAGCCAGTAAGAGGGACATCCATTAGTCCCATTGAATTAAGAAAATTTGAAAGATCCATCATACTCTTAAAGTAGTCAGTAAGACCTCCTTTTTTCTCAAAAGGGTACAATGGGGAATTAAAATCACCTCCAAGCATCCATAGATCATCTTTGTTGTTTGTCATGATTCCATCCAACACATTCCATAAATCCAGCCTATCCAACCTTGAATTGGGGCCATAGATATTACCCATATTCCATTTAATTGAGGTATCACCATCCTCCATACAAATCAAGAGACAGTTCTTATTCTTAAATTTCAACTTGCCACCAAATCGGGAAGAATTCCAGTAGGTAGCAATCCCACCAGAGGCCCCATCCGCATTACTAGTTTCATAATCAACACCAAGCCAGAGTCACTTCAAGGTTTTCTCAAAACTTTCCTTTTTCATTTTAGTTTCCTGGATCAAGAGGATATCAAGTTTCACCTCAGCTAGGCACGCTTTTAGCACATGTTGTTTATATGGGCCATTAAGACCCCTTACATTCCAAGACAAAATCTTCATAATTTGAATAACCCAAAACTTTTATTTTATCCAAAAACCAACGTTATAGCCCAAAAATGATGTTTTCCCATCCCATAGTTTGAAAATCACATCATTTTTATATTCCTAACATTAGGAAAAACTTGGCTAGTGCCATATCAAAACCAAACTTCACTGCCAAAAGGAAAAAAGGACGCAAATCTGAAGCTGAGAAGCTCTGTACCGAAGGCAAAGATGTTGTTGATGATGGGACACAATGGGAAATGGATGCCCTCCTCACCAGGAGTATGAGGAGGGGGGGAACTAAAAAGGCCACATGAGCTGTGGTTTTGGGCAGTGGTTTTTGTTTGAGAAGTCTTCTACTGCAATGTTATATTATGCTTTTGTATGTAGTGAGCACTTTTAAATTCTTTCAAGCTTGCTTTAGGTATTTCTAGCTTCTCTGTCATAATTTTTGCTTCCCATGTATGGATTTGAAATAGTCTCTATTATTTAATTTGTTCATTTATTGGGTGTGGGCCCACACCCCACAATTGCATCGATAAAAAAGAACATTAAGAGAAACTTTCTTAGCATTTCGCTACTTTTCAAACACCTTGCAAAAGTAAAGGGAGTATCAACACAATCAACTAATTACTAGGGGACAAGAGGCTCATAGAATCAGAACACCACTTGAACTTTCATGTACTTATTATCTTTGTCAGAGCATCTATACACAATCTACAAAGTGTCAAATTTCTCTATCACCAACCTCCCATCCTCTACCATGTCATGAATAAAATGGTATTAGACATCAATATGATTCATCCTCAAATGAAAGTTCATTTCTAGACATATTGCACTCTAATTGTCACATGGAATGATAATAGGTCATGAAGTTAGCCCCAAATCTAAACACAATTTCTTAAACCAAATGGATTTCTTACAAACATGAGTAGCTACCATGTACTATGATTCTATAGTGGACATAAAACAGAAAATTATCACTTTCTCATACAATTGATAGCACCACCAAACATAGTGAAAACATATCCACTAGTGGATCTCCTATTGTAAATATCCCAAACCAAATCTAAATCCCTCCATGAATAGTTATTGAATGTTGATCCCTTGTATAATTACCATGTGTAGTGTTGAAAAAGGTACTCCTTTACATTTTTATGTTTGCATCCCCTTAATTAATTGGACTTAATTAAGCTTCTAATTACCCAAATTATGTATTCCAAAGCCTTATTATTCCTATTTTCAGAAAGGTCAATCGACATTAAACAAATGTTAATAGTGATTTAAACACCTTGGAAATTATGTGTCCTGGATTTAGGTCCTACTTAAGTGTCAAGACCCAATTTTTAATATGTTTTTGGTGACATTTTAAAGATTCAAATTCAAGTTTCAAATGTCAGCTTGTGGAATCTAATTTTTGATAAACTAGATAAAAACCTATAAATACATAGTTATTTTATCAATTTAAACATAACATGCATAATCAAGAGATCACAAGAGCAAAAAATATTGTCAAGAGCATTAAAGAGAAGATTTATCAAGCATCTACAATAGCAATCAAGATCATATCATCATGTCAAAAATCATGTGTGATCATATCATTTTTTGGAGCTAACATTGTGATGTAGGTTTCAAGCATTCAATTGTCAAATCAAGCAATCATTCAATCCAATTCAAGCAAGATCCGATCCTTAGAGAGATGTGTTAGACTTCATTCCTCTAAAGGCAACCATTGAGGGTTTGGTGAGTTATGACATAACATTGTTCAGTCATCAAATTCCTTTCATTTGTCGTTATTTCATTATCAAGGTTTAATTACCAAATTGAGGTTTGACTAAGGAAAACCCCTATTCACCCAAAAACAAACATTTTCCCCTCTCTTTGTATGTGAAAATTTTTAGGTGAAGAAGGACTGAAATTGGATCAAAAGAGCAATTTTGCAAAGTGTCAAACCACAAAAACTCACCTACAAAGTTTATTTCCAACTTTATGATAGTGGAATTTGGAGAAATTAGGAGCTAAGGTCTAGGATCAAAGGACTGTGAAATTGAATTTTGGACCCCTGTATAGAGACCCATTCGCCCTACGGTGAATCTGTCCTTCAGTAGTGTTCAAAACCCACTTTTGGTGCCAGGTACATATCATTCTGCCCTTCTCGAATATTCCTGAAAGTTACTTTTTTTGTTTGTGTTATTCTTATATTCTACATTTCAAGTTTTACATCATACAATTGATTTCATTTAGTATTTTATTTTTATCTCTCAAAAGTGCATTTTTGTCATTAGGAAACATCAGATCCCCGTCCCCATAGAGTTGACTCACCTCAAAGTTGAAAGTTGATTCTATCCTTGGGAGATCTCTTTTTCTAATGAAACTAAGAAAAATGAGGGTGTCCTAGGTCATTAGTTCATTCTGGTGAACTCATTTTATATATCCCCTCCTTATATTTTTCTATGTTTCATTATTGGTGATCAACTTGACATTCTTACACTATAAGATTTATAATTTTGTAGTCTTTCAAAACCCTAGATCTAGGATTTGCATTAGTTTGCATTGCGTCTCATTTAGGGTTTTTCAAAATTGCATTAGTTTGGATTTCATTTAGGGTTTTAAAATTGCATTTTGCATCCTTTAAAATCTCAAAAATCCAAAAATTTGCATATATATTGCATTCATTTTACATAGTAGTCTTCATATTAGTGTTTTTCAGTCATTAACATTAGAAAATTAAAAAAAAATGCATCTAGAAAGTTGTCATTTTGCTTGTTGTTTGTCATCAACTTGCATTTGCATCTAAACATAAAAATATGGAAATCTATAACTAGAAGAATCTATTTGCAACCTGAAACAACCTAAAATATCAACTCAAAAACCCAGAACTTAATTTTTCAAACCCCTGTGCAAGGACCCATTTGCCCTAGGGTGAATCTGTCCTTATACAAGTCATTTTCCAAATTCTTGGGCATAAAATTGTCTTTGATTGCTTTATTTATGGTTGTCGGTAGATCTCAGTTTGAGTTTTCAGAATTGCGGTTTTCTGAAATTATTTGCATTCAAGTTAATTAGTCAAAACAAGTGCATGGTTCAAACATAAAATTTGCATTCAAAAGACAACAATAACATGATTATGGTCAACTTCATTGATGTTGAACCTCATAAGGGCCAAATAAAAATGTCTCTTGACATTGCTTTCTCACAAAATGACATAATTAAACATGCACCCAATGGTCCTCTTTACATGGGTGAAAGAATCAATGATAAGCCTACCAATGGGATATTAATTGATCCTGTGTGTGTAGAGAATGTGATCACCAACCTGAATTATTGTTTATGCATGAAATTCATCAATATTCTTATGAACAATCAAAATCATAGATCAAAACACATCATGCTTTTGTTTTCCCTACAATAGGTTTGATCACTCTCCCCTTAAAATTTGGACTGAAGCAATTAAATGTCTCATTCTCCATCATCCCATTGTTAGACCAATTATGTGTGAAGCTAGGCTATCTGTGGCTATGCTCCATGGATGTCACCCTATCGGTAGTACATAAATGCTTAAAATTTCTATTTGGTAATGAAATTTTCACTGTGCATCATAACGGTTTTAATCCTATCTTCCCATGGAAATTTCTCATTAGATTTCTTTTGGGCCAAACCTTTAGAGCCTATTAAACCTCATGAGGAATTATTTTTCAAATCTTACTAGAAGTTCAAGGCAAAGCACATAGCAGAATTATCTCTTAGCAATATCCCTCAACCCATGCTTGAGTCTCCTATCATTGATGAAACCATGATTCGTTCAAGTGCACATGTCGAGCTATTCCCAACAATATAAAGAGGTATTTCTACTCTAAATTTAATTAAATTCTCTATTACATATGGTTATTGATTTATTCATCTAACTACATTACTCACACTAGAATTATTCTTGTATTGTACTAAAATTCAATTCTCTTATGATACTAACTCATGTAATGTTGCTTTTAGTCACAAGAACCTATCGATAAGGAACATAAAGTGCGCAATGTTTTGGATCTTTTGTAAAAGTAGAAGATCATTTATTTGGTGCATGGAAATGGATTAAATTCTCTAATCTCACATTCTAGATTCTTTATTGAGGGAACTTGTTAAGTATGTATTTATTCTAAATCTCATCACTTGAAAGGAAATTAGGAATCTTAATTAATATAAACTTTAGATAGTGCTACCCTTTATTAAATATTATTTCATGGGTGAAAGGTTTTCACCATCATTGTAGTAATAGTAATCACCATGCCTAATCATCGTTCATGTATCATGATTGTAATTAAGCTAACATTGGTGAAGAATAATTCATGATTCACGAAGCATTCAAGTACAATCAAGCAAGAGCTTAAAGCCAAAGTTTCGGTGAGATATATCATTATCATCCTTCATTCATTTATCTTATTTCATTTCATTTCAAGGTTTGAATACAAAAACGAGGTTTGACCAAGGCAAACCCCTATTTGCTAACAATTTCTTGCAGGTCCAAGTTGTTGACACATGGATGAGCAAGCCTTTCTTGTGTTGGCATCATTGGACGGGCCTAATATGAGATACTTGTAAGTTATTTACTTTGAGAAAAATATGATGCTTATTTATACTGACAAATCATTTTTCTTCGATAGACCTTGATTCATTGAAGAGCATGTTATTCCATTCTTATAAGTGATATGAATTATATAATTATTTCTCTTAATTTTCATTACTGTATTTTGTGTGGAATGGAAAGTTTCAGTCCATTACAGATGACGATTCCAAGCTCGATTATATCATTGTAGAAAAGATGTACGTTGAACCCAAATCCATGGATCCCTTATGTGTTATCTTAGGATTACATATGGGAGGCAACCTCCTTTTCATGATGTAGCTTTATTTAGAAACATATCATTGGGATAGGGGTTTCCAAATAAGCTCTCATATTTCTTTCATCTATTGTAATTTATCATCTTCTACTTAAAAGTAATTGCTCGCAGCATGGTGCTTAGCAATTTCTTTAAAGTGGGGGGCATTATGCCTCCCGCTTGTTACTTGCTTGATGATATGACCTTCATTCAAAGTGTGATCTTCTTATTTCACGTGATGTTTCTTCTTTTTGGTGACACTGGGATTCATTTCCTTCAAGAGTGTGACCTTTCTTGACATATGGCATTCCTCTTAGTGGTAATGCTATGGATTACATTCCTTAAGGTGTGAATCTTTTATCTCTTGACTAGTCCTCTCTTGATGGTGATATCGAGCATGATGTTCAATAAAGTGATACCTTTCATGAACTAAGAAAAACCCCTTTGACTATCCTAAACAAAATTCTTGGCCACCAATCATAACACAACTTCTTTGTGGTGCCTTTATTTTATGAGTGTCTAGCATAACACAACTTGCTAGCCTTGTGATTGTTGTGTGTGGCACCTTATCAAAGTTATCAGGGAGTATAACATTGGTATGGTTATGGGTACATACCTAGTGTATATCGGATTGCACCAGACCATTGTGTGTTTCTCATATTGCCTTGGGGCTCACCTAGTGTATATTGGATTGTACTAGCCCTTATGAGTGTAGCTTTGGAAAAATATCCTAGGCTTGATCCATATCATTTGGACAAACAATTGAAGCTTGATCCATTTTTTTTTTTTGATTTTGCATTAATTTTTACATTGCATGATGTGGTATCTTATGTCGCTGCTACATTCGTATGTATATTTGTGCCTTTGTTGGTTTTCCATGGGATCTTTGATCCTGGGGGATTGATCATCTTTGATCTCTTTCATCTAATCTTTCTAATAGTTGTAGAATTAAACCTCTCTTGACTTATATCATACTCTCACTAAAGTAGGGGCTAAATGTAGTGTTGAAAAATGTACTCCTTTGCATTTTCACACTATGTTTGCATCCCCTTAATTAATTGGACTTAATTAAGCTTCTAATCACTTAGATTATGAATTCCAAAGCCTTATTATTCTCCTTTTCTGAAAGGGAAACCAATAGTAAACAAATTCTAACAGTGATTTAAACACCTTGGAAATTGTGTGTCCTGGATTTAGGTCCCAGAACCCATTCGCCCAAGGGTGAATAGATCCTCCTTAATTGCCAAGACCCAATTTTTAATATGTTTTTGGTGACATTTTAATGATTCAAATTCAAGTTTCAAATGTTGACTTGTGGAATCTAATTTTCAAGAAATTAGATAAACACCTATTTAAGTACATAGTTATTTTGTCAATTCAAACATAACATGCATAATTAGAGATCACAAGAGAAAAAATTATTGTCAAGAGCATTGAAGAGAAAATTTATCAAGCATCTATAGTAGCAATCAAGATCATATCATCACGTCAAAATTTATGTGTTTTCATATCATGTTTTGGAGCTAACATTGTGATGTAGGTTTCAAGCATTCAAGCGTCAAATCAAGCAATCATTCAAGCCAATTCAAGCAAGATCCAATCCTTAGATAGATGTGTTAGACTTCAGTCCTCTAGGGTTTGGTGAGTTGTGACATAGAATTTTTCATTCGTCAAATTCCTTTCATTTGTCATTATTTCATTATCAAGGTTTAATTATCAAACTGGGGTTTGACCAAGGCAAACCCTTATTCACTCAAAAAAAAACATTTTTCACTCTCTTTGTAGGTGCAGATTTACGGGTGAAGGAGTGAAATTGGATCAAAAGAGTGATTTTATAAAGTTGTGAAATTTGTCATCAAAGTTGTCAAGCCATGTAAACTCACCTACAAAATTTATTTATAACTTTTCGATAATGGAATTTAGAGAAATTAGGAGCTAAGATCCAAGATCAAAGGATTGTGAAATCAGATTTTGGACCCTTGTACAAAGACCTGTTTTCCCTAGGGTGAATTTGTCCTTTAGCAGTGTTTAGAACCCACTTTTGGTGCCTGGTGTTATCATGGAATCTAGTAGCGCTCGTTCCACGGATAACCCCCTACGAAACTTGTCTATTTCCTAGGTTCGTGAAGTTTAAGCACGCAAAACAAGGTGATTTTCAAGCCACCTCGACATGTGTTCCAAAGCCTCAAATAATCAATTTGAGCATCCCCCTATGTTCGCCTCGCGAAGACCTTCAAAATGAGCTCCTTCGCGAAGTCTCACTGATCATACTTAGTTAAATTGTGAAAGATGCAGTTGTGCCTAAAAAGTGCGCTCTAACTCATTCAAATTTTTGGCTAAGTGTTGAAAGTGCAGGGGCGCCAAAAATCAGCGCCCTTGCATAAAAGTGGTTTTTCAAAAATGTGCAGAAGCACTTTTTTTGCCAGACTTAGTCATTTTTTTTGCAATGGTGTTGAATTTTAGTACCTTTGCACTTTTCTTCCAGACTTCGCCAATTTTTTGTGCAATGGTGCTAAATTTTAGCACCTTTACACTTTTGGCAGTTTGTAACTTAGTCTCTTCAAACTTGCTCTTTTTCCATTCTGAACCTCGTTTCTTCACTCCCGCATCGTTTTCCATGCCTAGTTGCTCATTTCACACTTGCTCAACATCGTTTCTCACTTCACTCTTCCCAATGCTACTTTTTCTGCTAACGCCTATTGATTCACCATCCTTGCAGTTTCTCTCCAAATTTCATCAAGTGATCCTTAAGGTGACATATTTTGATCTAGTGAACTATCCCAGATCTACAAAGAAGCCATCATGCAACAAGTTGAGGATGCCAGTTTTTCCAACGCCTCAATACATGTCATTTGCAATATACGGTTGACACTTGATAATATCAAGGCGCATATTCGCGGGTGCAAGAAAATCCATTCATCTGCCAGAAGGTCGATTACAAGAGTTCACACCCTTGTTGATTACACAGTCGACCCAGATGATTTGTTCATGCAGGAGACTAGGAAGAAATATGAAGACTTTCGTGCCCAAGCAAGGAACCATGAAGATTCCTAATCTCCAGTGTTAGACTTTCTGATGCGTCCCTTTGTGCATCTTGTAAATAGTTTTTGACATCTTAAATGTCATTTTTGTAAATTGTAATTGCACCAAGTTCAAGATGTAATTTCATTAAGAAAAATTACACTTTGACTTTGGTCAAAGTTAGGTGAGATCTCCTTGAATCGCTCACCCAACTTTCCTTAATTTTCTCAATTAGTTTCCTAATTTTTCTCTTCCCTCTTTCCATATATATGAGGGATTTCTTTTGTATTATCTATCTTTTAGTATTTTGCAACGAAGTGCTGCCCTTTTGGAAACAAATTGTGAAACTTTGTGTTCATACTTTGCAAACAAAATTTGATCAATAAAGAAGAAGATTGCAAGCCAGAATTTGTGTTGGATTCGATAATCTTGTGAATTGATCTCTTTTGGTGGTAATTAGTAATTGATATATGAAAGACTCTAAGCAATTCATGTAAACTTTGTGTTACATCTTTTACTTAGATTTACATTTGTGTTTTGGTTAACTATGGTTGGATGATCTACAAGAGTTTGTGCTTGTAATCGTTCATGCTCTTTGGATATTTTGGTTGGATAATCTACAAGACTTTGCGCTTGTAATTGTTCATGTTGTTCGAGGAATTGCTGCATCTAAGAAGACTTTGTGCTTCTAATGTGACAAACGACACATCTATCACAAGTCCACCATTGATAAAGCTACGAAACGACTTTGTGCCTTTGTGAGCTTTCCCCTTTATTTTACTTGTTTATTGTTAATTACTTTTGGTATCTCTACGCTTTTCTTTGACAAGATAGAGGTATTGGTATTACTGCTAGTTGATAGTTTAAAGTTATTAAGAATTGAGAACTTCCAACAGTGAAGCATTGTAAACATCTTCTCTGAAAAAAGAGAGAATGATGAATGTAACACACCCCCCCACTTCGTAAGTATAGTGTACATTGTGTAATTACTTTATTTGTTTTACCATTGCTTCCGTCATCAGTAAGAAGGGTGCCTCCCCTTTTCTGAGAGGAGAGATTCATATCTCACATAGTTGTGGCCGAAGTCCTAGTTGTGTAATCTATCAAAAAGTTGATTACACAATTTTCACCCAACACCTGGTACATATCATTTTTCCCTTCTCAGATCTACCTAAAAGTTATTGTTTGTATTTGTGCTATCTGCATTTTAAATTTTACATCATACAATTGAGTTCATTTAGTATTTTATTTTTATCTCCCAAAAGTGCATTTCAATCATTTTTGTCATTAGAAAACATCAGATCCCCATCCCCATAGAGTTGACTCACCTCAAGGTTGAAAGTCAATTTTATCCTTGTGATATCTCCTTTTCTAATGAAACTAAGAAAAATGAGGGTGTCCTAGGTCATTAGTTCATTCTGGTGAACCCCTTTTATATATCCCCTCCATATATTTTTCTATGTTTCACCATGATAATAAATGAAGTACTCAAGGGTACCTTGTAAATATCTAAAGACCTAGAGTTCATTATATCCCACTGTTCTCATCTAGGATTAGCCATGAAATAACTAAGGACACTCATTTCTTGGTCAATATATGGTCTTGTACAAACTATAACATACATTAAGCTCCCAATTGTTGGGAAAATATGACTCAACCTTGTAATTACATAAGGTATTGTTGATAGGTAAGTGCAGGGGGGTACCCCCCACAAGGGGTCTAGGAGGATCATCCCCCTAGCGGGGGTTCCAAGGGTCATTCACTCTAGCGAGGGCTTGGGGCAGCACCCCTGAAAGATAAATTTTACTTATATTTTATTATTGTAAATTTGGATTGTTCATCATTACATCTCAGATTCGATAGTCAATATTTGTTGGCTTGAATTTCCCTAGAAGGCAACCCTATTTTATGAGGGTGTTGTATTACAGCTATGTGTTGTGATGTATTTTGAGAATATTATAGTGATCGTGTTGCCTTTGGATCTCTGATTGGTGATACTCCTATGAGAAGCATGCTTTGCAAGTATATTGTAATATTTGTGATTTCTAAATAATATATTGGGCAACTGTGGGGTTTTTCTCCCGAAAGGATTTTCCCCATGTAAATCACTATGTTGTGGTATGCATGATATTTATGTTTATTTTTGTTTAAGTTTTTGTAACTGTTGTAAAGATCTGTAACTTTTTGCATTATCCTCCTCTCAAGATTAGTGTAGGAAGTTGTTCTGCTATCTTAGCTTCCTTACAAGTGGTATTAGAGTCTAATCACCTTTGGTTTCAGTTATGGGTTGTCGGGATTTTTGAACTAATCTAGAATTGAGTGGGAGCTTGTGCAATAGATACTTTGTGATCTTGTTGCAAGAATTTTTAGATGGAAAGTTCATCAAGGAGAACAAATGTGAATAAATTTTCTAAAACTAATTTTGAGATGTGGAAGCTAAAGATGGAGGATCTATTGATAGATTGAGATATGTGGTATGTTGTTGATGAAAATGTTTCAAGGCCTACATATCCTACTTTGGATACTCAATATGATGTTATGGATCGTAAAACCAAGGGTTTAATCAGATTGTGCTTGGTAGACTCTATTTTAATCAATGTCCACGAAGAAACCTCTACACAAAAACTATGAAAGAAACTTGGTAAGATGTATCAAGCCAAATCTTTAGTAAAAATATTTTCTTGAGGAAGAAATAGTATTCCTTGAGAATGGAAGATGATAGATGAATTAAAAACCACCTGGAAGCATTCAATATATTGCTAGCTCAATTGGCATCAGTTGGTGTTAAAATGGATGTGGAGGAGAAATATCAAATCTTGCTTTGTTCTTTGCCTAATTCATGGGATTCTCTTGTTATGGGAGTATTTATGTTATCTTGAAGACTGGAGATGTGGTGGGTTTTTTGCTTTCTAAAGATATGAGGAGGAAGGTATCCATTAGTGCCAAGGAGGTCCTAAATATTCATGGAAGACCTAAGGAAAAAGACAAGAATAATGAGAAACATGATAAATCCAAGTTTGAGGGGAGATTTGAATCTCCTTGAAAGTCCAAAGTTATTTGTTGGAATTGTAGTAAGCTTGGACATATTCATAAGGGTCCTACAAAGAAGAAAAGAAGAGATTTGATTTTGATTCTTATCCTTGACCTCTCATTTTTTATCCTGATGATGGATCACAAAGAGTAATCTGAAACGTTGATGCAAAAATATTCACAATTAAATCTAGAAATCGTCAAGCAATTATCACTATGGATTGTGGAAAGCTATTATTGTTAATTTGATTATGAGTCTGAGAAGGAAGATGGTGATGCATTCATTTGAGATTTAGCAATTCATCATGTAATGACGCATGGTTAGTTGACTCGAGTGCATCTTTTCATATGACCTTTAATAGAGTTTGGTTTTCTGAATATGAAGAATTTGATGGAGGTAAGGTGTACTTGGGTGATGATTCTTATTTTAATATTATTCATTGTGGTAAAGTTAGAATAATTTTTTTTGATGGTAGAATAAAAATGATTAATGGTGAGTTGCATATCCCTAGATTAGCATAAAATTTGTTATCTATGAGCAAACTAATAGATGCAGGTGTGTAGGTAGTATTTTCTTATTCAGTATGCAAGATGGTTAGAGGTGCTATGGTGATTGCTAGAAGTGTCAAATATGACACATTATATAAGCTTGATGCATGCATTGTTGAGTGCAATAGTACTTCTATGGAAATCAAGTCGGTGGAAGAGGTAAGGGTTTCATCTTCAACAAATGGTCATGGCTTCTAGGTACCCAAGGGTGCTCTTTCTTACAAATCAAAGTTACCTATAGAGAAAACTATGTTATGGCTCTAGAGACTTGGCCACATTGGAGAAAAAGATCTAAGGTGAAAAATAAAAGCCTTGTTGAAGGGTTGTCTAATTGTAATATTGAATTTGATTTATGTGAGCACTGCATTTATGAAAGAAAAAAACTTTGTTCAATTTTACTTGAGTTATAATAAATCTTGTGGTGTATTGGATATTATTCATTATGATGTGTTTGGTCCTGTAGATATTCCTTCAATTGGAAAAACCATATATTATTTTTCATTTATTAATGATTATAGTAGGACATGGGTATACTTTCTAAAGAGTAAATTTGAAGTTTTCAATTGATTTAAAGAATTTAAAGCAATTGTTGAGTTGCAAATTGGAAAGAAAATAAAATGTTTGAGGACTGATAATGGTGGTGAATTTTTCTCTGACGATTTTGATAGATTCTATAAAGATTGTGGTGCTCATAGACAAAATACAACTCCATATTCTCCACAACATAATGGATTTTCAAAAAGAATGAACAAGACACTAATGGAGAAGAATAGGAGTATGTTGAGTGGTGTTGGTTTAGAACAAAGGTTTTAGGCTGAAGTTGTTGCCACTGCTTGTTACTTGATTAACAGGTCTCCTACATCAACTCTTATTGATAAGACACATATAGAGGCATGGTCAGGTCACAAGCCTTCATTAAGAGATTTTAGAGTATTTGGTTGCGAGGCATATGCACATATGCCAAAGGGGAAGTGAAAAAAGTTGGAGAACAAGGTTGTTAAATGTATCTCCATCGGATATAGTTATGGTGTGAAAGGATACAAGCTTTAGGATTCTATTGCACATAAGGTAATATATAGTAGAAGTGTTATTTCTAAGAAACTAAGCCTTCTTCTATTACATTACAACTAGAACAAAGTAAATAGGAAGATGTGATTCAATTTCCTTCTACACTTGAGAAAGTTGAATTGAGGCCCGTGGATAGACAAGAACTTGAGAGCTCATCTAGCTCTAAATCTTCAAAAGAGGAGGAAAAACCTCCAACTTAACTTATTCGTAGTTCTACAAGGCATAGACAACCACCTGAAAGGTATTCACCTGATGATTGTAGATGTATTTTTTCTTTGATTTCTAAAATGGATGAACCCAAATTAGTAGAAGAGGCATTAGGTATAAATGATGCCAAATCATGGAAGATAGTTATGGATGAAGAAATGGAAGCTTTGTAAAAGGATGATACATGGGACCTTATACCTATTAGATACACAAGAAAACTGAGGGGGGTGAATTAGTTTTACATTAAAACATTTTGTAGACACTAAAATTGTCCTAGGCCTGTGACTTTATTAAATCCCCCTTCATGCTTAATAATTAAATAATTTTAATTATTTAATCAAGTAATTTCCATCATTCTATTTCATCTTTTGATTAATTAAATTTTATTTAATTACATCACTATTGGTCATGTCTCTTATAATTAATTAAATCTAATTTATTTAATTATTACTATATTGTCTACTATAATTAAATAATTAATCCTAATTATTTAATTATTCACTTATATTTTTCCTCTACAATTAAATAAACATTATTTATTTAAATGACTTTCTAAATTGACTTTCCCTCCCACCTTTTGGAATTAAATTACTATTTAATTCAACAAATAAATTTTCCTTTTTGCCTCTAAAATTAAATTATGTTGCCATTATTTAACTATTCACTTGCCTATTCGAACTAAATGATATTCTTAGTCCCTCTCTCAGTCTCATTCTTATCCTCACATGTCACGATTGATCTCAACCTTTGATTAATCCTTTTCAATCTCAACTGTCCATTCAAATCTGGCTTTTCTATAAAAGGCTCCTTTCATCCAGTCATTTTGATATATCTAGTGTATGCACATAAAGGCTGTTGAGATGATTACTTCAATATTTTGCTTGTCACTTAGGCTATATTTGCATACAAATCTAAGGGCATTGATCAATCAAAGAAAAATGGAGAAGGGTAATAGAGTTTAATTAATGGAGTCTTGAAGTGTTGGTAATATTGTTTTATTGTTTTGTGCTTCGTGTTTCCTTTGTTCTTTATTACTTGGTTAGGATTGCTAGGATTGTTGTTTAATGTCTTATTACCATTAGTCCTAATTCATAACCCTGATTACAATGGTGAACCTGACGTGAAAGGACATTTTTTTGTAGATTTTCATACAAAATTTTAGTTTTGCAGGTTACAGGTACAGAACAACGCAACTGCAGGCTGAAATGACATAATTATAGCTCACAACGACTCAACTATTTTAGACTAGGGAATCTTTTCAATTTGATTAATTTCTTGGGTTTACTATGCATTTTATGTTCTCTGGTTTTGGATTTCACAATCTAACCCCCTAATCACATCATATTAGTTTCTCGTTTGCTCGGATTTGGTCTTTTTTTCATGTTTTTCAGGTTTGGGATGGTTCGCTGCAACTGATTAGGGGTTCAATGCAACTAATAGAAACTTCAACGCATCCAAACGATGTAATAGCCATCTAGAACAACATAGTCGCTATCCTGAATGACATAAACTGTGAGCCGCAATTGCTTGCTGGCTTTGAATTTAGAATTTCATTTGAAGTTTTCAATTTTGGTCTTTTATATTCAATAGAATAGGGGTTTTTTGTATTACTGATGTTTGCTTTGCAACATGTGGCATAAATATTGGGAGGATTTCTAAATAAAAACTTTGAAACTTGATATTCATTTGTCAAAGACTGGAAATTCAAATTGTTGACGATGGTTTTGTAGGGCTTTCATTGATTAGATCTCTTTTTCAAATGTTTGTTTGCACATAGATTAACTAGGGGGTTAATTAATCACTATTTGTTGTGCTTGTAAGGTGGTAGGTGTATGCTCTCACCTTGTGCAAACTCGATGATAAGAAGCTAGACCCATCTCTTTTATGTTCTTAATCCCTTAGAGGCCCTATCTCTTGATTTGTGAGAGGGAATGACCCAAGCGGTACTTTCATTTCGGTTCACTATACAAATAATTGTGGTTTTGCGAAATTCATCAACCACCTGGTGAGGATGTTCTATACCAATGAAAGTCTCCCTCAATATCCATGAGATGTGTAAAAACCCTTTCTAAGGGCTGAGAGACCTCTTAAATGAGTGAATTTCCACATGTATAGACACTAGATTATCCCGAAACATTGATTAAAAACCACTTGTTGTAGAAGCCAAAACCTTTTTTACTTTTTGGTGTAGGAGGTCAGACCTCTGAAGTTGCCCTACACTTACTATTCATTATGGAGATAGAAAATCCCTCAATTCATAAGATCTTCAGATATTCGAGGTAAGAGATTTTGGTGTGCCCATGTCGTGGTGGGGGAGCTAGTGTCACCAATATCTCTAGCTTTTTGGCTTGTCTCAGTATTTGGAGTAATCCAAGTAGGGTCTCACAAGTAGTATCCTCTTTCTAGCCTAGATTGTGCATGCTTATGAGTGTTTTCAAATTTGTTGAGACCAATGAAATTTTTTGGTCTAATCTAGGTCCCCATTCAGACTTTTACTCTAATTTCATATCAGAGTCAGCCAAAACATTTTGTCTTCCATGTTTTGTGTGTGTGTTCAAAACAAACATTTTCAGTCTCAATCAAACATCACACATGTAATCTATAACATTTCAACCTTGAAAATCTCAAAATCTTGCTCACAAAGTCAAACGACACAAACATCCACATGATCTCTTGCAAAAACAAAATCCCTAAGCAAAGATCCATGTTCTACTTTTTCAAACATAGACATCATAGTTCAAGGTCTATTAGAAAATTCATCTTGAAGAACTACCGCAATTGAGACATATTGTTGAGAAATTTTTATCAATGCCCTTTGAGGAACGAACCAGACTTACATGTCTAAAACGAGCCTAACATTTAAATCTCTTGGGGCATTGTTCGTCAGTTATGATCCTTCAGTACTTGCATATCTAGATCATTCCCCCTAGTCTTTGCATATTTCGATCATTCTATTTTGGCATGTCCTCAGTCCTTGCATATCTAGTGTTTGTCAAACAAAAAAAATTAGCTTGCACTTAGGTTACTCTCCTTAGGTCTTGAATCAAACATTGGCTATTATTTTAGACCAAAGACTTGCTCACCTCATTTCTACCATTCCATCACATTCATTTAGCTTGCCATCACATTTTAGGAAATATTTAGGGTATTATCCTTGCATTGCTTAGAAATTTTTTAGGCCATCATCAGATTTTCCTCACTTATTATAGACATCCATCGTTAGGTTGCATATACCTTTTGAAAACTTTAAAATAGAGAAACTTGTTGCATCTTGTCATAGACCCATTGCTACAAAGAAACATTGTAATTAACCTTGTCATTTTCCACACTAGTCCTTGTCATTTTGGTGTAACCTTAAACTCATAAGTCTATTTTTGAGGTTCACCTTGTCAAACTTGTCACTTATCATTTACTCCTTCAGGTCATTGACATTCTTACTTGGAAACATTGGACTATCCTAGGTTGGCTAGTAACTCTTTTCTTAGCCTCACAAAAGGTGCCTAGTCATAATTTTATATATCCATACCATAACCATCTCATTTGCATACCATACTTTTTGTCATCCCATTGGCATCATTACACATCTTAGACTTAATCATATCTTATATTTTGGACATAGTGACATCAAAATCTTCCAAATCTTGTCTATTGTCACCTCGTGCCTTAATCTTAGTCATTAGAATCATTCCATACACTTTTAGACTTGGTCATTATACCCTAGATTGTGGTTATATTGACATTGTCATATCCTAATCTCGTTATTGTCATTCTCAACCCTAAATCTTGGATATTATCATTATTAGGCATCCTTATACCCAAAAAAATCCAAAAATATAGTTTAGGTTGCACACCATAGACTTAGGTCATACCCTTGCATTGTCATACCTTAGGAGATCTTGGCACATACACATTCCCCTCTTGCAAGTCTTTTATGGTTGAAACAAGGTCACAAAAGAAAAGAAAAGAAATGGAGTTTTTCCACGACAATGATGACGACCTCTACAATCACACTAGTAACCTAAAATTTGGTTTCTCCTCAAACGAAGCACCTAACTCAAACACTACATTTGAGAACTACAACACCCATGACAACCATCTCTTGGAGGATCAATTAGAGGCAGCTTCCCAAGATCCCAATGTGCCTATATTTGTGGACAAATAGTAGCTTTAGATCCTCATAGGTATTTAGCCAAACTTTTACATAGTGGAGCAAAACTACTCCTAGCTTTGATGTAAATACACTTAGACTAGAATTGTCACCAAATAAACAAAGTAAAGGACAAGACATGTCTACCTCTAGTGGTTCCATAATCCCACAATTAAACATCTCTATGCTATAAGGGGGTCCAACTCCATCTTCCACCACAATCCATACATATTTATTTGTCACACAATCCATGATGCAATCCATGTAGCAACCTTTTGGTTATACCTCTATTCCATTTAGTGCCATGAACACCACATTTTCAAATCCATTTGGGACATCTAGTGCCATGAAACCCACGTCAAATCCATTTGGGACATCCAGTGCCATGAACACTATGTCTTTCAATCCTTAAAAAAAAGGAGGACTAGAATCCATATTCGTGGCACCAACACCAACACTAATACTACCCAAAGTCCTAACATAAGTGTCCCTCAAACAAATACTCAAGGTTCCTCCCAATTCAACACCCAATTCACACAAGGTCCAAATACCTCCAATTCTTCCCAAATGCAATTCAACACCTCACACATTCCAACTCACACTACTCACATCCCTCAAATTCAAATTACAAACTCAACTTACATTCCATACATCCAAAACCAAATCCCATCTTTCACTCAAAACATACCACATACACCTCACGCCAACACCAACATACCATCTAACCCAAACATTGGATTGCAAAATACAAACATTGGTCCTTACCAAAATGTCATTTCAAATGCCATGGATACAAAACCTGCACCATATGAGGTCCAAGCCACTCAAATGATAGCTTTACAAATTCAAGTAGAAACCATGAGAGTATCAAACAATAAGACTTACTCTACCCAAGAGTTATTTCCATACCCATTTGATAGGACATTATACATGCCTCCTCTTCCTCCTCATTATGTCATGCTAACGTTATGCAAATTTAGAGGAAAAGGAGACCCTATTGAGCATGTGAGAGAATTCCACATGGCCTTGATCGATATAGCTTCCAAATAGACATACCTAATGAGACTGTTTCCTAGAAGTCTCACAGGACAAGCCCTAGAATGGTTCACACATCTACCAATTGACATTCGAACATGGGACTAACTAGCTGAAAAGTTCATCACCCACTTTTCCTTCAACATTGAAAATGGAAATACTATCACCACCTTATGTCATACTAAACAAGAAGAGGGTGAATCCTTCATAACGTACTTCCAAAGATGGAGAAGCTTGGCTAGCCGCTATCCTGTTGACATTCCTGAAAAATAGAAAATTGTTATGTTCATGGAAAATATGATCACAAACTTCAAGTATTCATTGCAAACCCATTGTTGTAAAACATTCACAGACCTTGTAGAAAAAGGAACGATCCTTGAGAAGCTCTCATTTCCAAAGAAGAAATTAAAGATTATACCAAAACACTTCAAACAATAAGAACAAATATTGGGATTGAAACAAAAATGTCACTAATGATGGAGTTGTCGATGTGAAAGCAATCCACACCAGTCCTACACTTACACTCAAAGTACCTAACACGCCAAAAAACCCACCACAACAAATGACAAATTCCCTTTAAAACATGCAAGGATTGTAAGACCTTAGAGACAATTCCCTGCGAGATGCAAGTACACTCCCTTAGGGGATCCTATTGAATCTTTCCTCAAACAACTCTTGTAGTCTAGGGTCATTACACTTCATGAGGTGAAACCATATGATCCAAGGCAATTCAAACCTTCATGGTGGGATGACAATGACTTTTGTGACTATCACCATGCTAAAGGAAATTCTACTTCATCATGTCGACAAATAAAAACATCATCCAAGACCTCATTGAAAACATTACCATAGAGTTCAATGGACAACAAAAAACTTCCAACAATGATCATTAGGTCTTTATGGATCTGTTACATGACCACGAAAAAGAAAAGGCCTCCAATTCGGGTAATAAGACCAATAATTTAGCCAATTACACTAATGCCAAATATGACTATACTTCCATAGTCAATCACATTCGAGCTTCCAATGATCATATCAATACCATTACCATTAAGAAACAACCTGAATGTGTGGTTAATACTCATTAAACCAAGGTGATTGGGTGCTCCCCAAAAACAACAACCAAAGTCTCAATACAATCTACCTGACCATTTGGGGAAGACATCCACACAAATTTCTATCCTTGAGTTGTTATGCATGTCACCCGAACATCAAGCCATTCTTGACAAGGCCTTGTAGGACACTTCCGTCTCGACCGACCTAGATGTTAATCATTTCTAAGAGATGGTGGGCTACTTTTCCAACACCCATCATGTCACCTTCTCAAATCAAGACTATGCATCCTAAAAGTCCATTCACAATGACCCCTTGCACCTTGAGGTATTTGTCCATAAGAATAAAGTTAAACGAGTCTTAATCAACGGTGGAGCAGGACTGAATATTTGCACCTTAAAACTAGTTAAGGCATTGGGATTCTCTGAAGCATGTGTAGACACAACCAAGAGCATTGTTATCAAAGCCTATGATGATGAAGAATGCTCTTCCAAAGGTTTCATAACAATACCCATCAGAGTAGGACTTGCCACAATGGACACTACATTCCAAGTCTTGGATGTAGACCTTCCATACAACCTCCTCCTTGGCCGACCATGGATCCATGCCATGAAGGCCATACCTTCCACCTACCATCGGTGCCTCAAATTCCCATACAATGGCACCAAAATTACAATAGCTGGTGACCCTAACCCATTTTAATATTGTAGTAACTTGAAAGGGATCACTGAAAAACAAGCGCTTGCCAACTAGGAGGCCTCATCATCTTCCTGATCTCACTACATTGACCCTTCCACCCTATCTAAGGCATCCACCTCAAAGGCTCCATTTTTCGATCCCAAAATCAAGATCCAAGACAAAGGGTGTGGTGAGTATCACATGAAGACATCCTATTGTGTTAGAAAGCTTACATCCCCAAAGATGTATGGAAAACCACCAACTGACAATAGACAATTTAAGGTTACTATTCATATCCCTCCCATGACTACTTTCACAAAGTGGGGAGAGCTAAGCAAATAAAACATCAACGAAGAAGATGTGACCTCATGGTTGTATAGAGAAGAAGAAGAAGTTGTAACACCCAGGAAAATACTCACTGAACAATATGGAAAGGGTTTTAAAATCATGCAAAACAAAGGCTATGATGGATACAATGGAATTTGCCTAAACAAAAGTGGGATGACAGAACTTGTGTTAGTGTTTAAACTTTTAGAAACCAAGATCTGATTGCAAACCAGAAAAATCACCTTCCATAGAAGAGAAAAACGAAAAAGCAGAGATTTGAAAAAGATGTGCAAATTGATATATTCGAAGTATGAAATATTACAAGAGATAAATTGCTTTATAAAAGCAAAGATGCATAAACCTAATCTTATATTGAGCAACAAGATAGCTCGATAAGATAAGGATAAAACCTATAACTTAGGAATTAAATATGCCTAAGTAAACTTATGCAAATGTGTAATTAAATATTAATTACACCAACACCCCCCCATAAGTGCAACTTAGGGAGAAGCAGATTATTATGCAAATATGAGTCCCAGCAACAAGGCCTGATCAGGTACTCATGTAAAAATGCAAAGAGAGAGAAAAACCAGTGGGAAAAACCCCCCCTCAGAGAGATGAACTCTGTGAAGAAACGGAAGAACTCGATGAAGCAACACTGGAACCCCAAATCCGGCAAGCAAGGAAAGATACTTCTGTTTGCAAAATACCATATCGGAATCACAAATGCAATAGCAGACCCGATGCCAAGGAACACTGGAAACTCACATACTGGATCAACCCTGGAATCTGTAAGCAACAGTAGATGAAAGGATGAATGGACCCATAATGATGACAAATCTGGAAGTTGTGTCTCTCGAAGCCAATACCAAACTGAAACTAAAACTGCCCATAGGACAAGTACCATCAAGATTCTGGAACATTAACGATAAAAACATGGCCTTCAAATGAGAAAGATCTGAACCAATGCGGATCAAGAACCATAAAATCCCAACCGAAGTGTGAACCAAAGCAAACCAATGATGTGTCTAGCTAAGCAAGAAAGAAGCTAAGGGAAACAACAAGAAACCAGAAAAACTCATGCGAGTTGTCACCAATACAAAAGATGGATGCAAGAACCCCCCTTAATGGAACTTTATATCAGTTCGTTATTACAATACCCAATGATTGCAGAAGGAGATAATGCAAAACTACAGAAACATAAGTGAAAATGCAAACCTAGTGCACGAAACAAAAATGAATGCATGCATTAAATAAGGTACACATATTCTATAAATGACCTCAAATTTGCATATAGGCTGAAACTAGCTTTCCAACGTTGTGAAAATCGTGAAAAATGGATAAGCAAGTCAAAAGATATGCGTCCGGGAGTGAAAATGGCAACATTTGACTTCTGAGGCTGAAAAAGACATCAAAAAAGAAAAACCAGAAAATAACACCTACACCATTATGTAGAGCATTGAAACAGATTTCTGATGATATCTCGTTTGCAAAATAATACCTCCGTTTGTAAAAGTTATGGCCGATTTCGTGAAACTGCTCCAAAAATGTCTGATTTGGTCCCTAGAAGCCCTCAGGGGCTAAAAAAATAAGGCCCCTAGTCGCCTGGGTGGACGAGGGGCTGAAGTACAAGGTCTGTCGGCGGAGCCCTCGGTCATCCATATGACCGGGGCTGGGGCTGGCGGACCTGGCAGGGGTCTGAGCTGGGCACTCGGTCGCCCACAAGACCCTGTCGCTGTGTTTGAAGCCCGCCAGGGCTGAGGATCGTCAGGGGTTGAGAACCGAGCCTGCGGTTGCCGATAGGACTGGGGCGAGCGCAACGTACTAGCGAGGGTTGTGAGCTCGGGGCTCCCAGTTCCGGATGTGACCTCTGCTGGCTGATTGAAGCCCTCAGGGGCGAATGTGAAGGTCGGTGGAGCCGCCGGTGGCGGCGGCTACTTGATGGTGCGGCGGTGGCTGCCCGGTGGTGCAGCGACGGTGCTGGAAAAATGAACTGGCCGTGCAAAAAATACTATGATTTTTTTATTATTATTATTTTTTTGAAATTTTCTTGAAAACGATGCCTCGAAAACTGTGCCTGGAGGCCATACGACCCTTGGGAAAATTTTTTTTGCCACTCTGGATGACTGTGTCCAAATCAGACAAAATTTATATCAACATAGGGGTTTTTGGGCGCTGCGAATCCAATGGCGAGGTTTGTTTGGGCCCAAAGTGCTCTGAAAATCAGGCGACCCCCAGATCTATCAGAAAAATCACCGAGCTGGAAACCCTCGCAGATCTGGCAAATGGTGACGAAAATGAATGAAATAAAAGTCATTTCTAACTTTTTCTAGCACTTTGAATCCAATGGAAAACCCTGATCTGATCCAAGATGCTGTATAATGATGTTCAAGGAATGAAACCCTCGAGGGACCTCGAACGAGCTTTGCACTATATTCCTCCGAAAAAGCTGAGAAGGGGCTGCAAATCGAGGCTCTGATACCATGTTAGAAACCAAGATCTGATTGCAAACCAGAAAAATCACCTTCCATAAAAGAGAAAAATGAAAAAGCAGAGATTTGAAAAAGATGTGCAAATTGATATATTCGAAGTACGAAATATTACAAGAGATAATTTGCTTTATAAAAGCAAAGATGCATAAACCTAATCTTATCTTGAGCAACAAGATAGCTCGATAAGATAAGGATAAAACCTATAACTTAGGAATTAATTATGCATAAGTAATCTTATGCAAAGTGTAATTAAATATTAATTACACCAACTTAAACGACCAAAAGGATTGGGGCTAGGGTTTAAATCGTCAAGATTGGCGCTCCTAGTACCAAGGTACTTTCAATCGAGGAAGAGAGTGCTTCTGAGAATATCGAGACATCCAAGACACTTGAAACCCATGAACCCTCTGAGACACTTGACGACAACTATATCAAAATTGACTCTAATGACTATGAATGGGACTCCCTTGTCTCCAGTGAATATGATATAGCCGAAATGCTTGCTAAGCTTGACTTCTCAAACACCATGACTACAGACCCTGACAATACCTTTGTGTTTACCTTGTCCGCTTTAAGCCTTGACACTTTCGATGATGGCATAACCTTAGTCTACCCCCAACTGATTGATTGGGATCAACAAGGATCGCCCATCTTAGACATATTGAGAATGACGAAGCCATCACTAAGTTCATGTGGTTACAAGAAGGAATTCCTAGTGGAGATCACCAAGCTAGCCTTACCATTGACTTGGATCACATGAACTACTTTGGGGAGTCTCCATTCGCAAAAATAAAAAGATAAAACAAAAAATGATGGGTCTCTAGGTGAAAATCGCAAGGCGCCTTTTGACCAAGAAAAAGTAAAAAGAAAGGACATTTTCGAGGGTGGAAACCTCTCCAAGGTACCCAAGGATGGAGGGTTGGACATTCTTCCCCTTAACCAAGAGAAGTCACCAATGCTTATTAAAATCTATGGAAGTAAACATTGGCACAGATGAAAATCCCAGAATTATCCACTTTGCAACATCCTTGATAGAGTCAGAGCAGCTTGAATTCCATACCTTCTTTGCAGAATGACAGATCAACTTCACTTGGTCTTATGCCGACATGCCTAGGATAGATCCATAATTAGTCTTGCACCACTTGCCACTATTTCCTGATGCAAAACTTGTCAAATAGAAGATCGAAAAGATGCACCCATAGATTGCTTTATTAGTGAAGGCTAAGCTAAAGAAATTATTGGATGTCAGCTTTATAAGATCTATTGACTATGCAGAGTGAATTTCCAACCTTGTGCTAATGAAAAAATTAACATGAGGGATCCACATTTGTATAAACTTTTGAGACTTAAATAAGGCATGCCCAAAAGATGATTTTCCCCTACCAAACATTGACATAATCATGGACTTGATAGCTGGCTATGAGATGTTGTCCCTCATAGATGGCTTCTCAAGGTACAACCAAATCAGAATAGCTCCTAAAGACCAACATAAGACAACCTTCACATGTCCATGGGGAACATACTATTGGAATTTCATGCCTTTTGGACTGAAGAATGCAAGAGCCACATACCAGCGAGCTATGACAACGATCTTTGATGATCTCACACATACATTAATGGAGGACTATGTAGATGACTTGCTTGCAAAATCATTGAACCAAGGTGGCCATTTATGAGTCCTAGACAAAATTTTCAAAAGGTTGGAAGAATACAAAGTGAGACTAAATCCCAAGAAATGTGTATTTGGAGTAATGTCAGGAAAGCTCCTAGGTTACATTGTTTCTAAACAAGGCATCAAAGTTGACCCAACCAAAGTCAAGGATATAATAGACATGCCTTCGCCTACCAATATAAGTCAGATTCACACATTGCAAGGAAGACTCCAATCTATTAGAAGATTCATAGCGCAATTGGTTGACAAAACACATCCGTTCCAACATTTTCCCATAAAAGGTGTACCCTTTGTATGGGCAGACAAGTGTTAAGAGGCCTTTCAACAAATTAAGTATTACTTGCTAGAACCACTAGTTTGAATCCCACTTATTGATGGGAGACCTCTCATCTTATATGTTGGTTTTTTTTTAGAATTAAACTTAATCTCACTAGATGCCTATGAATTTGCTAGAATTCAATGATAAGAAAAGGTAAGGATTGGCTAATGAATAAGTAAAGGATCTCTAAGCCTCTACTTCTACACTTCAGGCTCTGTGAAAACCAGGAGGGTGATCCTGACAATGTTTATATGATACTCTTGTGCCATTTTATCATGAACATTGAAACAAACAGATACATTCCTATCAGATGCAAATAGACAAAATTCCTTAAGGATATGGCTGATCCTTTTAACGAAATGTTACCTAAAGCAAGGAATGAGCAGTAATTTATACCACTATACTGCAATTACAAGTGTGTCATAAATTTTCATTAAGAATTATGTTCTTTGTCAGGTACGGGCAGGTTCACTAACTTCTAGGATAACTAAATAAATGGACTTTATCTATTAGGCAACAAATTCATACTTGCAATAAATTGTAGTACATTAGCAATGGAAACAAGAATCTATAGACCATTGATATATTGCTTTGTAATACACAACTCGATGTATCAAGAAACAAAAACTACTTAGTTATCCTTAAACTTCACCTCACAAAACAATGATCCCATTTAAGCATTTAATTAGCTCCTTGAACTAAAGCATAAATGAAATCACACATTCAACCAAAATGATTGAAGATAAATAAAGAGATCCTTGATTCCTTTATTCATATTTTGAGAGACAAAATACAAAGGAGAGAAATTGATCTAGAATATGTAATTATCATTCATACACCATTGTTATTATAAAACCATTAAGCCTATCACAAATCTGAATGCATTCCTAAGACTCAACACTAATCTATTTCCTTGTGCTTGAATTACAAAATTACTCTCACATGAGCTCAAAATTGCTTAACCATCAAAAGACCCGTGTAATTGGCCTTGAATTCCCATTTATAGAAACATGGGAGCAACAAGCATCAGGCCAAATTACAATTAAAGTCACATTTACATTTGTCATACATTTCATTTCAATTTCAACATTCCCCAAATGGTTATATTTGCACCTTTGAAAGTGGGGGGAAAGCATATAAGACAAAAACCATCTTTATTTGTTGGAGAAGATACACCCACCTTCCAAAAGGCATCTTTCATTCGTTGCAACAACATCAGAATATCTTCCTCATGAGCCAAAAGTGTTATCCACGTGTTCCTAATCAGTAAAACACTAAAGCATGAAAAGAAAATAAAAGAAAGAAAACTGAACCAACCAAGTCAACACTTATGCCACTAGTCTCCATGTTTGGGAGAGAACAATATTTTGCAACACTTCAACAAAATCCTAATTTGTACTATTTTCAGGCTATGCATTATTTCTCTCCCTTGTGTTATTCACCATGGATGAAAACTCAAGAACAAAACTATACTCGCCACCCCACAATTGCAACTCACCCATCCAGTACATCCAAGTACTTTTTCTTCCAAGCTTGGAATTCATCTTGAGTGGGCCAATTGAAAACCATGACTTTATCAGCCTTTAGCCTATAAGTGGCATACTTGGTAACAACCTGATTTTCCTCTTTATCAAACTCTTCCAGAACAGTCTCTGCATGGGCCAACATGTCCATGTTCTTCTTTAGCATAGCCATACCATGCCCTTGAAAAATCAAAGCATCTTGATTTGAGATGACTTCATTGGTTTCTTTTCTCCAATCTTGTAGGGTTTTGATGTTACCATCATCCTTTAAAATAGATGGAAGGAGACCATGATGTGTTTCATGAAAATTATTAATCAATTCCCTTATCCTAGTCTCCAAAGGCTCTATGTTCCCCCTGAACTCCTGAATTTCATTTACAACCTGAATGGTGGGCTTAAGCTTTTTCAAGATAGTTAACATCATCCTTGGCTTTGATAGACATCATTCTCAATTCTTGTAACTTGGGGATCCATGTCCCCATAAGCGGAATGGCTATCTCCTTGTCATTGTCAAAATTATTTATGGCAAACTTCATGGAAGAATAGCTAGCATGAATGTTATTCAGTCTGTTATTAACCCCTCTATTTAAATGCTCCAAAACTATGCTGACAATCTTCATATTACTGACAAAGATTTCCCTATTGTGATTATCACATTTTTCTTTGTAATCTCTTAGCTTCTCCAACAACTCCTCTTTACTAGCACCTTCCTCTGTCCGTTGTGATTCTGATGTGTCTGGTTCCACCACTGAAATGGGTACAGTTCCCATATTGTAAGGCACAATTTTCCATGAGGAACTTGTTGAAGGGATGTAATCAGTAGGTGTTGGTCCATGTGAAACAATAGGAGAGGTAGCATTAGTCTACATTTGTTCTCTTGATTGCAAGTTTTGCAATTTCTCTTTTAACAATGCTAACTCTATTTGCAACTACATTTGTTGTTGTTGATTCTTTCCATAATCAACCAACAAATCATTGTATTGCTTTCTAAATTATTCTTTTTCTATAGTTATCGACTCCACTGTAGCTTTTGCAAACTGAGCAATATTTACTGACATTGTTGCTACCTCAATAGATGATGTCTTTGACACTCTCTTTATTATCAAGCCTCCCCTATAGTCTGGTGTAGGCTCTGCAATGTTAGGCTTCTTTGTGCTTGGGGCTAAGGCCCATATAGCCAATGTATCCCACTGATCACTAAATGAAAATCCCTGTAGTGCAAATTTAGCTTCTTCCTTTGAATTATAGAGAGGTCTATCACATCTCTTTATTGTATCAAAAGCAATGGGAGAGGCTAGATCCTATTCTAGCAACAACAAGACACCACTATTCCTTACTAGTTCCCTGCCTTCAGCTATAGTCATTCACTGAAATTTAGCTTTCATTTCTTTTAAGACCTATGCTTGAATAGTTGCATCAGGTAACTCAGGGTGAAGAATTCTTTGCTTAGCCACATTTTTAACATATTGATCCTTCTTGGCCTTGGAAGCAAACTCCATGAAAGCTTGCGATCTTACAAATGAATCATCATCCATGAACCTCGTGCACGCTTCCACTTGGACATCATTAGTGTTATTAATCCCGGTAAGGTCAGCCTTGCTCAACCTCATGCCCAACTACTATGGCACAATCACTGTCGGTGCAAAAGGCATCCCTTATTGCATTTCTTGCTCTGATACCCAAATTTCTTCATCAAATTCATCATCATCATAATCCACCAAACCTATTGATTTGAACTTTTGCTTCTTCAATGGTGGCTCTTTTGGTGGTGAGGTATGTTGAAGTGGGGAATCAACATCAACAATTTCAGGTCCATTTGACCTTGGGGGAGATGGTGGTGGCATTTGTGGCACTGGAGAAAGACTCTTGGCTCCTCTTGTTGAGAGGAAGTAGTAGTTGCATCATCCTTCTTTGCTTTATTCTTTCTCCTTATGAAAAAAAATATTTTTTGTTTCTTAGGAGGCTGATATGTAGGCCTTTCCTTCATAAAAAGGATTTCTCCTCCATCCTGTTCCTCTTCCATAGGGGCTTTCCCCTTATCCTGAATTATCCTCTCACCTTCAAGGTGACCAACCACTATCTCAAAATTCTAGAACATATGCTCCATTCTCTACATCATACTGGGGATTTTTGTGAGAGCAGTGAATTTAGGATCCTTTTCCATTATTTTTCTTTGTATCTTGTCAAAATCAATCCATTTTTCTTTTCTATCCTCTTGCTTCAAAAATCAAAAATGTTCCTCACTACATCCTCAGGAAATTGGAAAATGTGCTCAAACTTGGAACTCCTATTCCTTAGCTTTAGAAAGCTATGAAGCCTTTAGGATCATGATGATCCCTTATTCCTGCTCTCCTCATGCTAAAAGTCTTGAGTATATTATTTATATTATCCCAACCTCTTTTAATCATCACAAAATCAGAGAAACATGTGTATAAAGGGAATAATGTTCCTTTTCCCTGATCCTTTAAATGCTTGTTCTCCATACTTCCCAATTGTCATATCACTTCAAGAAACCCAATTATTTTTGGCACATATTTTGGGAATAAGTGAGGTGAGACATTAGCACCATACATTCTCAAAATAGTATATGCAGGATAGGGGATAACATCTCCCCAATTATGATCAACCCCCAATTTAGGCCTCCTATCCTTGGGTCTTAAGAGATCATGTAGGACCTTGGGAATTCTTGGCACATTCACAACCAAAGATCTTCTTAAATTAGAGGCAAATAGATTCTCAAAGATCACATAATCAAATTTTCTATCATCTTTATCTAGGACAGTGGTCCAACACTAGATAAACAATTCCAAATTACCCTCTATCCTCTCCAGTGTCATATTCTTTCCAAAGTAAGGTGCACCTTTGAACAAAAACATGTGCATGAATAATGAATACTAGCTGAATCTTACTCCCACCTCACCCTTCTTCAACTTTACCAGACTCTCATGAATCCTCTTTGCAAGAAACCCACCATAATCATATACTGTGCAATAATGGGGGTGTTGGATATGGGCTACCATATACATCCATGCCATGGGCATTCCAGTGAATGGGTCATAGCCAATAATCTGACAAATGGAGTAGAATGTTTTTTGAAAATAAGGGACAAAATAGTTGATTGGATAGGGATCTTTATCAAATGGTCCCAATGTAACCCTTCGGCCCCCAATCTCTGCTAGGTATTTTGGCAATATATGGGCCTCGAATGAGTGCTTAGTCTTCTCATATTCTTCCCTAAGAACCTTCTCATCAATTTTAACCATGTCCTCACTCCATTTAGTGAGCTTGAAAATATGAGAAATTTCCTCCCTGGCGACTTCAACCATATCGATTATGGCAAAGGTTCTTATAGTCCTTGTGACTGGATCATAATTGGCAACTATTTCTTTCGATAAATCAACATCTAGGTAGACATTTGGTACAGTCAAATTTTCCAAGTCAAGATTTTAGGGTTTTCCAACTAGAACACCACAATTTTGATTTCCAAACTAGCCACTAAACAATTTCCATCTAGTATAAGGTAATGTGGCATCCCTAATAGCACTAAGCTTTTCGACTAGGCCCTCAACTACTTGTGCATCGTAGAAGAGAAATTGAACCTTAGTTTTTTCATTAGTAGAGGGTGGCAGTTGATCAAATAGGTCTTTACTTAGAGGTCTAACAAGAACTTTGGAGCCAGAAGCCTCCCTGTTTGATGAAGATGCTTTCGCTTTAGGAGCCATGACTCAAGGGTTTTTGTAAAATAGGGTTTTTAGTTTCACAAAATAAAACCTATGGCTCGAGCAAGGGTTTGACATGAAAAATAACAATGCAGGACCATTTAATTGCTCGAAATGAATGTCAAACCTTCAAAGAAATGTAAAATCAAGAAAACCCTAGTGACTGGATTACAGAGAGAGAGCAATTGAGAAAGTTCTTAATAATCTCAAAGGCGGGATAGTATACCAACTTACTAGCTTGGCGTGAGCTTAAAACCTTGATTACAACATCAAACAAGCTTGAAAAATGTAGCATGAGATTCCCTGGATGCATGGAATGATTTTATCAATTCTCAATTATGCTTTAAAACAAGTTTTAAAATCCTTACAACTCTTAATTTGGTAGCTCAACATCCTATCCTCCATTATGGCTCGCTTGCATGACCTAGTTAGACTCACTTGCCCTCGATCTCAACTTTGAATACTATCGATTGATCTTGCAGAAAAATGAAATGACCACTGGTTTAGATTGAGTCAACTTAGTTTCAAAAAGTTGACTATGCACAATTGTTACTTTTATCCAATCAAAATCATCCATGTGGATCCACTTCCTAGTGATTCACGGGCTCCACCATCTCATTGTTGCTGAAGCAAAAGACCACACATCAGCTTCCCCGCTCCCCAGTGCATCTTAACTCGCCCACAACTTTTATCAACGAGAAGACGGGGAAGGGCTGAGATTAGATCTCACACCTTCAACATGAGTGTGTCTTAACACGAGATCACCTGCCCATGCACATAATATTTTGGCACAATCGGTGGCCATGATTAAAAGATCCATTTGTTATTACAACACATGCCTCTAAAATTCCCTTTAGTAACCTGAAATTTAATACCTTCAACCCATGGCCAAATATTTGATTAATTTCCTTCTATTTTCTAATGTTTCTTCTATTGCTTTAGGTAATAGCACGTGGCACTGTCCCGCTTCCCTGTTGAGAGATGAGAGGTAGAGGTGGGTCCCCCACAAGATGGCAGGGAGCGGTCAAGATTGAACCACATCATCCACCCTCAATCATCGATCTCTTCTAAATGGAGTGTTTGCTTCCTTCACTACTTGGTGGGTCCCTCTGACAATGAGACATGCATCATTCGCTCACTACCCCATGATAATATTTAAATGCAAAATGAATTCAGACAGGGAGGCGAGGAATGGTCTAGATGTAGCCACGTCATTTCATCTTAGCTGTTGATGTGTTCCATCTCACCGCCCATTGACTTTTCAAAGATGTTGGTCCTGCCAACACAGAGGACACATGGCACTCGCCTGCTGGCCCGTGAGATTATTTTAATGCAAAAAAATCAAGTGAGGGCATAGGGAGTGGCTACGATTTGTTCATGATGATTGAATGGTCCTCATAACACAAGAAACCTACACATGCCAATTTGTTAGTTCTTGAAAAGGGGCCATGACTAGGCAAATGACAGATAGGGACATAAAATTAACTTAGACCCTGACAAATATTTTGATGATTTGTTACCCGCATAGTGTAAAGAAAATGCTTTTAATAAGGCGATGGGTAACAACAGGAATTCAATGACTGAAGGGCCAATCAATAGAACGAGTTAAGAGGCATAAGTCACAACTTAAATTATTGGGAACTAACGACAAGAAGTCAACAATGAATTAGAACATTAGTAAGGGAAAAGACCTAAGGTTTTTCAGGAAGGGTTTTAGCAACTCATAAACCCTTAGGCATGAAAAAAATGGAAGACCCAAGCCCAAAGACATGAAACTAGCTAGGTTTTGCAAAATTTCAAGGGGAACACAAAGCATTTTATAAGGGTTCCACCATTATACACATCAACAATAACATCAACACTGGGGGCATTACTAGCTCAAAATGATGATGAAGGGCACGAAAGAGCGATATATTATATTAGTCGCACCTTGGTCGATTATGAACTCAACTACATTCCTATAGAACATGCATGTCTTGTGGTAGTTTTCGCTACTCAATGACTTAGGCACTACATGCTAAATCACTAGAAAAAACTTGTCGCCAAGATAGACCCACTAAAATATCTTCTCAACAAAGTAGCCTTGATAGGACGACTCGCAAAATGGGTCATGATACTTAGTGAATATGATATTCAGTATGTTGAGAGAAACACAATAAAAGGATGGGTCATTTCTGACTAACTAGCAGATGCACCAACTAAGGTCGATCACCCACTAGTATTTGATTTTCAAGATGAGTTTATCTTCACTGTGGACATTCCAACACCATTGAAGTTGTATTTTGACAGGTCTCACACAAACCATGGCTTAGGAGCAGGCATATTGTTTATCACCCCACAAGGTGATACCATCCCCAAATTGTTCTGCATTGCCTTCCCATGCACAAACAACATAGTAGAATATGGGGCCCTTCTCACGGGACTTCGTAGGGCCATTAAATGGAGAATCAGAAACCTGCAAGTATATGGTGATTCCTAGTTGGTAATTCGACAAGTTAATGATGACTATGACACCAAAGATGAAAAGATCACACCATACAAGTGAATGGATGACAGTTTCAGATAGTACTTTGACAGTATCATATTCTATCAAGTCCCTCATATTTAGAATAAGGTAGAAAATGCCATGGAAACCATTGGGTCTCTCTTGGATATTCCAAACAATGTGCCTCAATTCAAGTTCTTGGTAGAGCAACTATTGATCCTTGCCTTTGACATCCCTGAATCTGAGATGGTGTGTGAATTATTTGTTCCCAATTCATCGTGGTATAAGGACATTTATGACTATCTCCATGACCACATCCTTTCTCCTGACCTATCTTCTAACCAACGCAAAACCTTCATCCGCAAGGCCTCTAAATATACCATCATTGGCGATACCCTTTATAAACAAGCCCTTGACAATACCCTCTTGCAATGTCTCAATATCGATAAAGCATAAATGACTTTGCACAAGGTACATGAATGTATATGTGGAGCCCATTCTAGTGGTCCAACCATAGATAAGAAGATTATGAGGGCAGGATATTACTGGTCGACCATGGAATGAGACCCATACTTCTTTGTCAAGAAATGTTAGCAATGACAGTTTCATGGGGACCTGATACATGCATCAGCACAAGAGTTACATCCAATAACATCACCATGGCCCTTTTCCCAATTTGGGGATTAGAACTTATAGGTAAGATCCACCCCACTTCCTCCAATGGCCATAAATTCATCATCACCGCGACCGAGTACTTCACCAAGTGGATTGAAGCAATTCCCATGACATACATCACTAGCAAACAAATTTTAAAATTCATTCTCAACTACATCATTTGTCGATATGGTATCCCTCAATCCATCATCATCGATAATGGTCGCCCATTCAAGAACCAAGTCATCCACCGACTTACCAACAAGTTCCATATCCAACACCACTTTTCGACTCCATATTACCCATAAGGTAATGGCCAAGATGAGGTGTTTAACAAAACTATTATCAAAATCCTTAAAAAGGATGTCAATGACATTGGTTGTGACTGGCATCTCCAGCTTAACCCCGCCTTATGGGCTTATTGCACCAGTATCTGTACCCCTATAGGCGCCACTCCATACTCACTCATCTTTGGTTCTAAGGCCATCTTACCTATTGAAGTCAAATTGCCTTCATGCAAGGGTAGATATATGATGAAGAATACTGTGTATCAAGGCTCCATGAGTTGGAACTCTAGATGAACAAAGACAAAGTGCATCGGTCCATCTACAAGCTTATCAAAATCATCTTCGTCGTAGCTATAACAAGAAGGTGTTGAATTGACACTTTGACATTGGTGACCTGTGTTAATGGAAAATCTAAAGAATCAAGCAGAGAGAGAGAAGCTAGGAAAATTTGAGCTAAATTGGTTGGGTCCCTATATTGTCACAACATCCTTTGGATTAGGAGTATATCAACTTTCAACTCCTGAAGGAGAACCCTTGTCAAAACCCATCAATAGTCTGCATTTGCGCAAATTCTACACTTAGATTCAAAGAGCTCTTGTCATAACAAAAAAATACAAAAAAAAGTACAAAAATAAAAAAATCGTTACCTTGATGAAAACCTAGCAAACATGCATCTTGGTAACAAAAAAAAATCAAAAAATAGTAAAGAGAAAATAATTCGTCTAATAGTGAAAACAACTTTGATGGCGCTTTGGATAAGTACCATGGTGAAAACCTGGCAAATAGGCGCCATGTGTAGTCAATATCTGATCCCTCATCTATCGTCATTCTATTTGGCTTTTCACTTCACCCATAATACATCCATATTTTTCCTTTTCCTCGCCATCCATAATAATTCCTACTTGTCCTTTCCATTACCTGGAACAATTGAGATTATGCATCTTTCATACCCACCCGACCCTCAACAAATTTGTCTTATTCTCGAATGGGGGAAAATACTGGACCTATGTCTTCACTGGATCCTACACTTGCTATTGGAGGTCACCATATAAAAAAGACAAAGAAATCATAAAACCACAAAAAGACAAAAAAAATTCATAAAATGACAAAAAGACAAAAAAATTCAAATATTTGACAAAAGACAAAAATTATAAAACCTCAAAAAAAAAAAATCAAAACATGTCAAAATCCAAAAACATCCAAATAACCTCAAAAATCCCCAAAACAGAGTCAAAAATTTGGTCATGTCTGTCAAATTCATGCCGAACTACAAGGTCTCTGCATTTATAACATAGGAAAGTGGCGCAGGGGCACCATGAAGGTTTCAATGTGCAAGTTTTAGGGATATGGTCTAATGTTTAGTTTTAGTGTTGAGTTTTATATTTTTGTCATCAATAAGGTCATATATACCATTTTATGATGTAATGAGTCCATTTATAGGTATTTAGTGGTTGGAAGGTTTAAGTTGCAAAATATTGCAAAATTGCAAAAGTATGTAAAAGTTTTCAAGCTAAAGTTGCAAAAATGCATCTTTTGGAATTCCAACGGTCACTTGAAGGTTAAGAGTCAGTTTTGGAGGTTATGTTAGTTTTTTTTTGGTGGGAAATTATTTAAAATGTTGAATAAACTCGTTGTAAGGTTGTTGATGGAGTTTTGATTGAATAAAGACATTGAAAAGCTTACAATTTTTTGTATTTTTCTAGAAAAATCTTTGTTCTTTGGATTTGTATGGCTCCGTATAGGCTGCCATTAGTTTAAATTGCATTGTAATTTATAGACATAATTTCTAACACCATTCTAGAATTTATTTGAGAGTTTTTCATTTAGTTTGAAGAATTTGGTGATCAAATTACTATAATCGGCTAGAAAATAGGGTTTTCAAGGGTTTTGTTGATCTAAAATGCAAATAGACCCATTCCACCTTCTGTAAACTTTGTACCTCAGTGGAATGGGTGGTTTTAATTAGGAATAGGTGTGTATATGTTTTTTGTGTGCAGGGGAGGTCTTTTGATGGTGTGGGATTGATGCCCTAGTTTGGGAAAATGGTGTTTTTAAGTGAAATTGAGAGTTTAAGAGTGGGAATGTGTGAGATTATTTGGGGAAGCATATTATGAAGGTGTTTTAGACATGTGTATACATAATGGGACATGTTTGAAGTGGTGGAAATTTTTCTTGAGGTATGGAAGGTATACTTTCAATAAACCTCTCAAATCAAGCAAAATAGGGTTTGTAAAAAGTGAATTGTTACCCAGTTTTTTACTTGCTCAATTAGGTTGAGCTTTTGTTTTAAAAATGAAAGAAAAGGTACATTTTTAATCTTTCCTACATTACATTTAGGTGCATAAGCAGAAATAAAAAAGATTACATTAATAGACTATTGCATTTATACAAGTGCATGTAACATAGGAAAGATTTACACAAATCTTTTCTAAAGAAGTAATCTTTATTGATATTAAAAGTGCATATTGTCTCACACAAGCCGTGAGACTAACTTGTTCAATATAAATGAAGAAAAGCATATACATTGATAGATAAGAAAATAGAATGCACATGTAAGGAAAGAGGCCAGTCATTGCCTGGATGATTGGTTTGGTGTGTGTTGCCTTGCTTTGTCTTCCGCCTTGAGCTACTTTGTGTCCTCCTTAGCTCCATATTGCTCCTAGTTCCTGCATCTGAGTGATAAAATGTTGTTAGAGCAATGAAGGTATCTCACATTACATGTACAAGCACCCATGAACATATAAACTAATCTCCATACACATTAAACAAGCATGCAAAACACTGATTCCCAAGAAAACAAGGAGCATATCAAACACCTCTGTCATATGCATCTATCTTTCTAACTTGTTTGCTTCATGTGCAGATTTAGGAAAAGCATTGTTGCTGTTTTGTCAAATTTCAGCATGTGGGGTAAATGTGGCTCCCATGAGGGTTGAGCCCAGTGTGCTGCCTTGTTATGTTTTAAAGAGGCATTGAAAGATAATCATCAGATGATTCATCTCTTTATGGTTAATTCAAACAAGTGCACATCATTTGTGATAGTGAGATATTTGTCACTGTCACAAGTCACATGTACTTGTTCTGAAAAAATCACAAAGAGTGTATGCAAATCTTTTGTGAAAAGACAGTTATCTCACAAATGCATAGACAATTGGCATGAAGGATGCATTAATGCAAGTGTATTGTGAAGTACAGTATAAAGCATACAAGATTGTGAAGACTAAAGATAGTAACAAATGGAGAGAAAAATTAAGCTACAACATTTAAGCCTTCTCAGAGGCAATGCCATAGTGTCATAAGTGCACAAAAGTTTTTGTGCTAGTTGACAGTCATAAGTATCAAATGCTTATGGGAAGAGAATTTTCATCAATGATTGTCACACTGTAATATCAACTCAAGAGATGAAATTCATTTTGAATCAAATTCATGATGCCAATGTATGACAATGACTTTCAAAGTATGGAAGAAAAGCAAGCAATCATGAAAGCTTTTTGGCACTATGAAAAGAATAATAGTCATAGTTTATTATATTTCTTGTCATGCTAGGGGAAAAAATCATATGCATAAGTCTTTTACAATGAGGTAACAAAAAGGGAAAAGTTCACAATGAGGTTGAAGCTCTCCTTTTCACATAAGTTCATAAATACAATCAAGAAAATGATTAAACAAATGGCATCTTATGCATCATATAATGGCTAATGAGAAAGTGGTCATCTATTCATAAAACTAGTGGAGGTTCAGGATGTTTCCAGAATGCATCATGGATAACATAAATAGTTTGAATAAGTTTGACAGTGTTTGTTGAAGCTTAGTTGCTAATAAATCATGAATAATGCTTGACAGTCTATGGAGACATGAGCATTGAAGAACAAAAATAGAGAGCATGATCACATATAAACTTTAAATAACTTCACAAGTTACAGTTAAATGATGGCAACACTTTTAGGTAAGTGAAATGAAGAATAATGTTTGAAACTCAAAGAATGAGACGAAAGGCCAATCTTGGAGTTTCAAAGTCATAACTATAGGAGGGCCCAAAATGCAAAATGCACGGCCTACTACAGGAAAGAGGAAAACCCAGAATGACTAAGGTAAGGTAGGGTTTCAGTTGAGAACAAATCATCAATCAAAACCCATTTGTTTTTGTTTTTGTTTTTTTTTAAAGAAAAACAAATACAAAGAGGAAAAAATGGTGGTGTGGATTTGTTAACAAAACCCCAAACAAATTTTTGCCTAAACATGGCCTGGAATAAACAGTTTTCTTGCTTTTACATGAACCCATTTGGGGTTTTAATGCTGAAAGCCTAGAATAGTCTTCTACAGGGTTGGCCATGAAGGAATGAAAACTCTTATCACCTGTAGAAGCTCAAAAAAATAAAATCTTCAAAGATGCAAGTAAAGCATAATATATGAAGGGAAATCAAATTTTCTCAAATGCTTGTAGCGAACATACAGTCGCGGCCTGAATGATACAAGTATTTTTCTTCTATAAACAATCATATTTTTTCTTCATGAGAATGCATAGTATGTGCAAGGGATGAAAGAGAATGAAGAATATGCTCTTTTTCTGTAAAGAATCCTTGAGTTCAGTTTGCTTCTCTTTTAAAAAATACAACAGAATGATAAAAATCACTTACCCAGATCGGTTGTGATCTTGTTCTCTGAAAGCCTCTGATAGAAATACATTCTCAAAGCCCATCAAAAGACATACATGGTGGCTAGA